>WAAF01003468.1:34030-67321 GCA_013400475.1 Tricholaema leucomelas | reverse complement strand
TCATAGAATCACAGAATCACTGAATCATAGAATTATAGAGTCATAGAATCATAGAATCACAGAATCACTGACTCATAGAATCACAGACTCAGAGAATCATAGAATTACAGAATCCCCAAATCACAGAATCATAGGATTATAGAGTCATAGAATCACAGAATCACTGACTCATAGAATCACAGAATCACAGAATCCCCAAATGACAGAATCATAGGATTATAGAGTCATAGAGTCATAGAATCACAGAATCACTGACTCACAGAATCACAGAATCACTGACTTGAAGAATCACAGAACCACAGAATCCCCAAATGACAGAATCATAGGATTATAGAGTCATAGAATCACAGAATCATAGAATCACAGAATCCCCAAATGACAGAATCATAGGATTATAGAGTCATAGAATCACAGAGTAACAGAATTATAGAATCATGGAGTCAGAGAATCACAGAATGGTGTGGAAGTGATCTCCAAAGGTCATCTGGTACAACCCCCTTTGCAGTCAGCAGGGATATCCTCAGCTAGATCAGGTTGTCCAGAGCCCTGTCCAGCTTCACCTTGAATATCTCCAGAGATGGGACCCCAAACACCTCCCCAGGCATCCTGTTGCAGTGTTCCACCACCCTCATGGTAAGGCCTCTGTTCCTAGACCATACCTGCTATGCTTTTATTTTATTTCACAAACTTCTCCACGCTTCCACAAAGCACTCTCTGCTTTTTGGGGGGGTTCTTTAAAGTAGAATTAATGCCACCCCCCAAAAAAAATTAATCTTTTTAATTGCTCACAGCTCTTATTTTCTGCTGAGTGCCATCCCAAGAGTTAAATGCCCAGCCCTGACTCTCAAGCATTAATTACAAGGAGTTTCCTTAATTCATCAAGAAACCACAGTGGTTGAATCTTCTCGACAATGACTTCTCGACCCATATTGAAGGCAGAGGATTTTGTGAGGAGGACTGGAACTCGACATCACATCTGCCTCAAAAGCCACAGACGCTTCCTCCTTGCTTTGAATGAGGCCACAGGTGAATAACCAACACTGTACTTCGCTGCTCAGCTGTTGGGTCTCATCACAGGCATGGAGGAGTTCTCCTGGGCTTTGGTGCATGTTCTGTCAGATAGGATTCTACTGCGTGGTCAGAAACAGCCTCAGCCTGGAGAAGAGGAGGCTCAGGGGACCATGGCTTAATTAATTAGGTGCCATGTTATAAAGTACTCTAAGTCCACTTGGAATGTCATTTAGCACCCAGCCAGCCCATTGGATTGATCAGAACAGATCTGCTTTGGGACTGATGCTCGCTACAGCTGTGTGAAGGGAGGTTGTAGCCAGGTGGGGTTGGGCTCTTCTGCCAGGCAAGCAGCAACAGAACAAGGGGACACAGCCTCAAGCTCCACCAGGGCAGGTTCAGGCTGGATGTTAGGAAGAAGTTCTTCCCAGCAAGAGTGATTGGCATTGGAATGGGCTGCCCAGGGAGGTGGTGGAGTCCCCATCCCTGGAGGTGTTTAAAAGGAGGCTGGATGAGGCACTTAGTGCCATGGGTTAGTTAATTGGAAGGGTTGGGTGATAGGTTGGACTCAATGATCTCAGAGGTCTTTTCCAACATGGTTAATTCTGTGGCTGTGTGATTCAGTAATGGCCACTGGGCTAGAAACATCCTGAAGAGCAGGCATGTGGAGGGGTGAACCTGTGTAATGTCCCCTTGGCTCTTTCACATGGCAATTCATTCTACTGCCTAGCACTACCTAACACCTTAAGAGTCTCTCCCCAGCTTTCTTGTAGCCCCCTTCACATACTGGAAGGCCACAATAAGGTCTCCTCAGAGCCTTCTCTTTTCCAGACTGAACAACTCCAACTCTCTCAGCCTGTTCTCATAGCAGAACAGCTCCAATCCTCTGATCACGCTTGTGGCCCTTCTCTGGACACCTTCCAGCACCTCCAGATCTTTCCCATAACAGGGGCTCCAGAACTGGACACAGCACTCCAGGTGAGGTCTCACCAGAGCAGTGTAGAGGGGAAGGATCCCCTTCCTCACCCTGCTGCCCACTCTGCTCTTGCTGCAGCCCAGGCTCTGGTTGTGTCTCTGGGCTGCAAGTGCACACTGCTGCCTCATGTTGTGCTTCTCTTCCACCAGCACCCCCAAGTCCTTTTCTTCAGGGCTGCTCTCAGGCCAGGCACTGACCAGCCTATATCAGTGCCTGGGATTGCCCCAGCCCAGAGACATCTGTGTCTGTACCTGTCTGAATGGACCACAGGCAATACAGTGTCTCAACTGAACATGCAATCTATATGGATGGACACAGCCTTGACTTTCAGGTCACACTCATCTTCAGTTTTTTCTTTGGCTCATTTGTGAGCTGGCCCATTGTATTTTATCTCAGTCCTTCTCTGCTTTTGCCTGGATTTTCAAGCTTGAAAAGGTTAAAGCAGCTTTCTTTTTAGTGTTGTGGCTCACGTTCCACTGTAGCCTTATTTTAGAGGTCACAGAATGTCAGGGGCTGGAAGGGATCTCCAAAGCTCAGCCAGTCCAAGCCCCCTGCCAGAGCAGCATCACCTACAGCAGATCACACAGGAACACATCCAGGCAGCTCTGGAATATCTCCAGAGAGGGAGACTCCACAACCCCCCTGGGCAGCCCCTGACAGGCTTCTGTCACCCTCACAGGGAAAACATTTTCCTCCTCTTTCCATGGCACTTCCTATGCCTCAACTCCCACCCATTGCCCCTTGTGCTGGCACTGGGCATCACCCAGCAGAGCCTGGCTCCAGCCTCCTGCCACTCACCTTTACATCTTTCTAACCATTCCTGAGGTCCCTCCTCAAGCTCCTCCTCTCCAAACCAAATTGCCCCAGCAGTGGAAGCATCAGTGATGGAAGCTGGGGTTTGTTAGAAGATTTTAATGTAGGCTTTTCTCTAATTCAGCTTTTCTTTATGGACTGCTACTAGCACACAGGCAAGAACTGTCTTCAGGGCACAAGCAGAAGGGATTGATTTCCTGTGGAGGAAATTATATCCACACAGAGACTGGGAGAGGGCACACAGTGTTTGACCATCAGAATTCTGCTGGGTTTGTGACAGAATCATAGAATCAACCAGGTTGGAAGAGACCTCCAAGCTCAGCCAGTCCAACCTAGCACCCAGCCCTGTCCAATCAACCAGACCATGGCACTAAGTGCCTCATCTGGTCTGGAACAGGTTGCCCAGGGAGGTGGTTGCTTCTCCAATCCATTCAAGGTGAGGGTGGACAGGGCTGTGGGCAAGCTGATCTAGTTGAGGATGTCCCTGGTGAGTGCAGAGGGGCTTGGACTGGATGAGCTTTGGAGTTGCCTTCCATCCCAGCCCATTGTGAGGTTCTATGGTTGCTGTGGCAGATCTCAGCGCAGCCACTGCTGACTCAGGCTCTCAGGTGCGGATGTGCAGCGCACCCAACCCCCCCGGCAGCAAGACTGTTGTGGCACAGTGAGTTACACATTTCCTCTGACAGTAACACTTTTGCTGATCTATCTGGCACCTCATCAAACTTCAGTTCTTTTCCTGACCACCACTTGGTTCTGTTGCAGAATCCCTGTGCTATTTAAGTATCCAGTGCTACACAGACTTTGGTTGGAAATGACTTCTGAGATCACCGAGTCCAACCTGGCACCTAACACCTTCTAATTAACTAACCCATGGCACTGAGGGCCTCATCCAGCCTCCTTTTAAACACCTCCAGAGATGGGGACTCCTCCACCTCCCTGGGCAGCCCATTCCAATGCCAATCACTCTTGCTGCCAAGAACTTCTTCCTGACAGCCAGCCTGAACCTGCCCTGGTGCTGAAGCTGTCCCTGGTTGCTTGGGAGAAGAGCCCAACCCCACCTGGCTACAGCCTCCCTTCAGGTGGTTGTAGGAGAAGAGAAACAGAGACTCACAGATGCACAGGCTGCATCGGGTTGGAAGGCACCTTCAAAGGTCATCTTGTCCAACCCCTCTGCAGGCAGCAGGGACACCTTCAACTAGATCAGGCTGCCCAGGGCCACAGCAACTCTGATTGTGAATGTCTCCCTGGAAAGGAACAAAGCCTCAAGCACATCCCTGGGCAACCTGTTCCAGTGTCTCCCCATCCTCACTGTGCAGAACTTCCTCCTGATGGTCCAACTTGGGCATCTCCCTTGCTCCAATTTCAAACCATTTTCCCTCATCCTACCACTGCTGACGTGAGGCTTCTGCTACTTACAGACAGCCCAGGGACTCCAACCAGCCCACGCTGACCCACACAGCCCCAGGCTCCTCATGCTCCTGGGGTTCCTTTTAGGCCATCATACCCTCTGCACCCCTAAAATTCACACAGAGGGACACAGTCATCAGAAGAGAGAATAGAATAGAATAGAATAGAATAGAATAGAATAGAATAGAATAGAATAGAATAGAATAGAATAGAATAGAATAGAATAGAATCAACCAGCACTGAGGTCTACCCTGAGCCTCCTCTTCTCCAGGCTAACCAAACCTATCTGGCTCAGCCTCTCCTCACAGGGCTTGTGGTCCTGTGGTGCTGCCTGAGCAGACAGTTGCTGCCAGGACCAGCAAAGCATGGACAAAGGTTGTAGTAAGACTTCCCAACCAGAGCCATCATTTACCTGCTGCAGGCAGGAGCAAAGAGAATTTAAACCACCTCATTGCAGGCAGCCTTGCAGCACTGAAAGCTCTGCTGCTGAGCTGTCCACCAGATTGCTATGTCTTCTAACTCCAGGGTGTAAAAGCAGGCATGCACTGTGAGACTGTGTCACTTCATGCAGTGACCTACATCCATCCAAACAGTGTCTTGCAAGCAGGGCACATCAGGTGAACTGAAACTTCCGTGCTTCCTGTTAGTGTGGTGTGGTTGCACAGCAGTGACTCAGTGCCATGGCAAAGTGGAATTACTGACTTAGTGCAGCTCAGAGAAAACCACTCTAGCCAAGAAGAGGATTTTGCAAGCTGGGTTGTCATCTAAAATTCACTGTGACACTTACTCGTGGTGCAAAATGGGTCCAGCGTTATGCACCTTGATTTAGCACCGGTTTGACCATGTAATGAATGCACAGCATCTCAAGGACCATAGAATCACAGACTGTCAAGGGCTGGAAGGGACCTGGAAAGAGCATCTGGTCCAGCCTCCCTGCCAGAGCAGGGTTACCTAGAGCAGATCACACAGCAACACATCCAGGCAGCTCTGGAATACCTCCAGAGACTCCACAACCTCCCTGGGCAGCCTGTGCCAGGCTTCTGTCATCCTCACAGGGGAAAAAATTCCTCCTCAGGTTCTCATGGAACCTCCTATGCCTCAGCTGCCACCCATTGCCCCTTGTGCTGGCACTGGGCATCACCCAGCAGAGCCTGGCTCCAGCCTCCTGCCACTCACCTTTACATCTTTATAACCATTCCTGAGGTCCCCCCTCAGTCTCCTCCTCTCCCAGCAGCACAGCCCCAGCTCCCTCAGGCTCTCCTCCTAAGGAAAATCTTCCACTGCCTTCAACATTTTTGTGTCTCTGTGCTGGACTCTCTCAAGCAGCTCCCTAAAGTCCTTCTTGAGCTGGGGGATCCAGAACAGGACACAACACTCCAGGCCTCACCAGGGCAGAGAGCATATCAGGGCCACAGAAGTGCTCAGGGGGTTGGAGCAGCTCTGCTACAAAGGCAGGCTGAGGGAGCTGGGGGTGTGCAGCCTGCAGAAGAGGAGGCTCTGGGGAGACCTAACAGCAGCCTGCCAGTGCCTGAAGGGGCTACAAGAAGGCTGCAGAGAGACTGTTTGCAAAGGGCTGCAGGGACAGGAGGAGGGCAATGGCTTCAAACTAGAGCAGAGCAGGCTGAGATTGGATGTTAGGAACAGGTTCTGCAGCATGAGGATGGTAGAACACTGCAACAGGTTGCCCAGGGAGGTGGTTGGGGCCCATCCCAGGAGATATTAAAGGTGAGGCTGAAGAGGGCTGTGGGCAACCTGATCTAGTTGAGGATGTCCCTGCTGAGTGCAGAGAGGGTTGGACTGGATGGCCTCTGGAGGTCCCTTCCAAGCCAGCCCATTCTATGGCTGTCTTTATACAAAGCCATTGTGCAGAGAAGCAGCATCACTGCAGGTGGAGTACCTGTGCCCAGACACTGCCCACACACCAGCACCTCTGCTGAGGCTCGGAGCTCAGCATCACCTCCTGAAGGTGAGCCCCTGGCTGCTCAGTTTCTCTATGTAGCAGAGCTCCTGGAGAAGGAGATGCTGGTTCCTGTGCTGCCAGCAGTAGGCTTCTGCTCTGTACCCACCCCTAGGAAGCCAACATTCCATGCCCCAGCCCTTGCCCAGCCTGAAGCTATGTTCGTTTCCCAGGAGAGCCTCTGAGCCAATAGAATAGAATAGAATCAACCAGGTTGGAAGAGACCTCCAAGCTCAGCCAGTCCAACCTAGCACCCAGCCCTATCCAGTCAACCAGACCATGGCACTAAGTGCCTCATCCAGGCTGTTCCTGAACACCTCCAGGGACAGTGACTCCACCNCCCCAGAACTGGACACAGCAGTCAAGCCAGCGAGTTTCCTGCTGGAGTGGGGCTGTTGTCAAAAGGTGAGGTTTATGGCAGCCAAAGGAGAGCAAACAGACCAGCAACAGCCTAGCAAACAGGATGCTCTCTTCCTGGGCTATCTGTTTTTAACCACGGTGTGTGAGCCAAAGTAGGTGAGCAGGCAGGGGGCAGCTTCCCACTGGAAGCACAAAGAGCAGAGTCTTCAGCAGAGCACTGCTCAGGGAGCTCACAGCACCTGGAGGGCACCGAGCACCAGCAGGTTTCCCCAGCTCCACAAGCGAGCTCGCAGTCAGGGTACCTGGCTCTCCAGAACGTGGGGCATCCCATAAGTTCAGCTCACACACCCTGGAGCAGGCTGCCCAGAGAGGTTGTGGAGTCTCCTTCTCTGGAGCCTTTCCAAACCCACCTGGATGCATTCCTGTGTGGACTACCCTAGGGGATGCTGCTTTGGCAGGGGGGTTGGACTCAATGACCTCTGGAGAACTCTTCCAACTTCTAAGGTGCTGTGATTGTGTGGTAGGCTTTGAGGGCCACCCAAAACCTGCACAGCTCACTGCCTGAGTTACCTCAGGAAGGCTAAAATGGTAGAAATGTGAATCAGTCACACTAACAAAGCTGAGCTGTGCTTGCCAGGAGACTTTACAAGACCTTTGGATCAAGTAGAGAATGAGAAGCTTCAGTTGTCCTTTTATCCTCCACCTAAGAGCTGTCTGCACTAAGGAGGATTTGCGGCCACGACTCTCCCACCAATCTCCCTCTGCAAAGAGCAACCTCATACCAACAGATGAGTGCTTCTGCCTCTTGTCTTCTCATTCCAGCCCCAGGAATGGAACAGACTGATCCAAAGACAGGTGTGAGAGCTGTAAACACTATCACCAGGCCTTGCTTACTGTTTTCCAGATGCATATGAGCCAGCAGTGTGCTCTTGCAGCCCAGAGACACAGCCAGGGCCTGGGCTGCAGCCAGAGCAGTGTGGGCAGCAGGGGGAGGGAAGTGATCCTGCCCCTCTACTCCACACTGGTGAGACCTCACCTGGAATACTGCATCCAGTTCTGGAGCCACTGTTACAAGAGGGATAAGGCTGTGCTGGAAGGTGTCCAGAGAAGGGCCACGAGGATGAGCAGAGGGCTGGAGCTGATCTGCTGTGAGGAGAGAATGAGGGAGTTGGGGCTGTTCGATCTGGAGAGGAGAAGGCTCCAAGCAGACCTTACTGTGGCCTTTCAGTATCTGAAGGGGGCTACAAGAAAGCTGGGGAGGGACTTTTTAGGGTGTCAGACAGTGATAGGAGTGGGGGGAATGGAACAGAGCTAGAAATGGGTAGATTCAGAGTGGATGTTAGGATGAAGTTGTTCAGCATGAGGGTGGTCAGACCCTGGAACAGGTTGCCCAGGGAGGAGGTGGAAGCCTCATCTCTGGAAGTTTCTTAAGGCCAGGCTGGCTGAGGCTCTGGCCAGCCTGATCTAGTGTGAGGTGTCCCTGCCTAAGGCAGGGATATTGGAAGTGGATGACCCTTGAGGTCCCTTCCAACCCTCACTGAATCTATGATTCTATCATCTCTCATGGTTCTTAGTCCTCCACCCTAACCATGCACCACCAAGCGACGTCCCTCAGAGTGTCTCAGAACTTCTGCCACAAGCAGCACAACCAACAGGAGAAGTTCCAACCTGCTAGGCAAGGCCCAGTCGCTCCATGAGCTCCTCTAGAACAGCCCCTGTGAAACAGAAGCCTCGGCAAGGTCAGCTCAGATGTGACCCAGATGAGGCGCAGCAAATACCATAGCATTTAGTGAGCTCATCCATCCACATTTTTAACAGCAATCTCCAGATGTCTGCCTTCAAAATACTAAACTCAGGAGCTTTCTGGTTAGCTACCATCCACTATCCTCTCTCCAGCTTTTGCTTGTCTGCTTTCAGTACGACCACAGCTACGTGAGCAACACTTTCCCACTGCGTTTTGACGCAGAGAATTGACTGCACCCCAAAGAGTTAACCACAGGCTGACAGGCTGACCTCCCCCCCCACCACACACACTCTCCTTTTCCTAAGGCTCCTGTCTGCAAAGGTTTGAACAACTGCTGGAATCAGGATGTTCATTTAGGTCACTTCACATCAAAATGACTGTTTGGCTTTGTTTTCTTGAGCACCTCTCTGCGTGCATCTGGGTAACGGAACAGTTCTCGCTGGAGGCTGCGTTCAGAATTGGTCACCCAGACAGAGCACAGCAAAACTTCCACTTGCATCAGACAGATTTTACCAGATGTCAAGAACTGCTCTGATACCAGAACAGGAGCTGCCAGCTCAGCCTGGCAGGAAGGGGCAGATGTAATGGAGCAATTATGTAAAGAAGCACAAATTAAATCCTTCTCAGAAGCTTCTTTGCCCAGTCCTCAAGTACTGCGAATTTGCTCATCGTTACAGACAGCATTTGGCAACTCCTTTCTCCCCTGCTGCTGTCTGCCAGAAAGTGATGACATCAAGAATTAGGTAAGGAAACCATCTGACCACCTGGGCTAGAAATTTTGAGCATGCTGGTGGCTGGTAAGTCACTTCACTTCCTCTCATCTTTCCTCTGCCCTGGCTTTCAGGCTGTGCCACTTAGGTCCAGGGGAAACTTAGGCTACCTGCAAGGCATGGACGTGGGGAGGAAGTTCTTCACCATAACAGTGGTGAGAGCCTGGAATGGGTTGCCCAGGAAGGTGGTTGAGGCCCCATCCCTGGAGATCATAGAATCATAGAATCAAGCAGGTTGGAAGAGACCTCCAAGCTCATCCAGCCCAACCTAGCACCCAGCCCTATCCAGTCAACCAGACCATGGCACTAAGTGCCTCAGCCAGGCTTTGCTTGAACACCTCCAGGGACAGTGACTCCACCACCTCCCTGGGCAGCCCATTCCAATGCCAATCACTCTCTCTGCCAACAACTTCCTCCTAACATCCAGCCTAGACTTCCCCTGGCACAGCTTGAGACTGTGTCCCCTTGTTCTATTGCTGGTTGCCTGACAGAAGAGATCAACCCCACCTGGCTACAGCCTCTCTTCAGGATGTTCAAGGCCAGGTTGGATGAGGCTCTGACCATCCTGATCTAGAGTAGGGTGTCCCTGCCTATGGCAGGGGGTTGGAACTAGATGATCCTTGTGCTCCCTTCCAACCCTGACTGATTCAATGATTGGAGAAGGCAAATCTGTGTGCAGGAGGTTGCTACTACCTAGGAATCTACACGAGCAGTACAGAGGACACATGGATCTATTAGCTGTAAAGGGCTGAAAACCTCTCTACAACAGCATGCTCATAACGACTAAAAAGCTGTGGGCAGCCTTGGGATATAATCCAGGTGTATGGCCCAAAGATCTGTCTTCTAGTCTGCACCTTCCTTAAAACCAACCTAGCTCTGATGACTAAAGAATCACAGAATGCTCTGGGTTGGAAAGGACCTCCAGAGGCCATCCAGTCCAACCCCCTTGCAGTCAGCAGGGACATCCTCAACTAGATAAGGTTGCTCACAGCCCTGTCCAGTCTCACCTTCAATATCTCTTGGGATGGGCCTCAACCACCTCCTTGGGCAACCTGCTGCAGTGTTCACCACCCTCATGCTGCAGAACCTGTTCCTAACATCCAATCTCAATCTGCTCTGCTCTAGTTTGAAGCCATTGCCCTGGTCCTGTCCTTGCAGGCCTTTGCAAACAGTCTCTCTGCAGCCTTCTTGCAGCCCCCTTCAGGTACTGGCAGGCTGCTGTTAGGTCTCCTCAGAGCCTCCTCTTCTGCAGGCTGCACACCCCCAGCTCCCTCAGCCTGCCTTTGTAGCAGAGCTGCTCCAACCCTCTGATCATTGTGTTCCTCCTCTGGACCTGCCCCATCAGTTCCATGTCCTTCCTATCCTGAGGCCTTCAGACCTCCAGAATCCTGAGTGTGTACATTAGTAAGGTTAACAGCATTGATAACTTCAGTTTCAGAACTCTCCTCGGCAAGCATTAACATTTGAAAGTAGCAACAAATTATTATTGCAGAAGTGATGCATTTCAGCAGTTTTTAGCTGGATAGGATTATCCACAATCCCAAGTGCTCTCCCAAACTTCCCTGCAGAGCTAAAAAGCCCCAGCTGAATCCTCTCACACTGTTCCACCAAGGCATTCAGGGGTAATTTCAGCAGTTTAAGTAGGTATCATGGAAGACACTGGAAATTGAGACTCTGAAAAGAAATGAAATGCCAGAGCCATAAAAGGAAGAAGTACCCAAGTACTGCTTTGGTGCTGCTTGTAAGCAGTTGGCTATGTCCTCCTAACTCTCTTCACAGAATTGTCAGGGTTGGAAGGGACCTCAAGGGTCAGCCAGTTCCAACCCCCTGCCTTGGGCAGAGACACCTCACACTAGATCAGGTTGCTCAGAGCCACATCCAGCCTGGCTCAAAAACCTCCAAGGTTGAGGCTTCCACCACCTCCTTGGGCAACCTGTTCCAGTCTCTCACCACCCTCATGTTGAAGAACTTCATCCTAACATCCGATCTATATCTCTCCTCCTCTAGCTTGGATCTATTGCCCCCAGCCCTATCACTATCTGACACCCTAAAAAGTCCCTCCCCAGCTTTCTTGTAGCCCACTTCAGACACTGGAAGGCCACAATAAGGTCTGCTTGGAGCCTTCTCTTCTCCAGACTGAACAACCTCAACTCTCTCAGCCTGTCCTCATAGCAGAGCAGCTCCAGCCCTCTGATCATTCTCATGGCCCTTCTCTGGACTCGACAAGCTCCCAAAGCTGTTTATTCATTAGATACATCTCCTGTTGGCAGCTCCTTGGTGTCTCCACCTCAAGGCTTCCAAGACTTCCTTGAGAGAAAACAATACCCATTGCCTGTACAGCACGCACTTGTCATGGTTAAGAAAAGCTGCACTTTTGAACCCTTTTCCCATCTTCAGCTTGCTGGAAAACACAGCAGGAAACATATTTGTTCAGATAAACAAACCTGAAAAGCTTTCTTGAAGTAGATAATAACAATAGCAGAAAGCAGGCATTAAGAATTGGATGTTTGCCTTAGAGATTAGAGAAGGGCACCCTTCAGATGCCCTGCACTAGCATGGCTCGAGAAGTATTTTGTCTACATTGAGCATCTCTGTGGAGAGAGACTGAGCCCTGGGGCTGTTTAGCCTGGAAAAGACTGAGAGGGGATCTGAGCAATGTCTATCAACAGCTGAGGGGTGGGTGTCAAGTGGAGGGACCCAAGCTCTTTTCTTTGGTGCACAGCAATAAGCCAAGGAGCAATGAATGCAATCTGGAAGAGAAGGTTTCAGCTCAACATGAGGAGAAACTTCTTTCCAGTGAGAGTGCCAGAGCCCTGGAGCAGGCTGCCCAGAGAGGTTGTGGAGTCTCCTTCTCTGGAGCCTTTCCAAACCCATCTGGATGCTCTCCTGTGTTGACTACCATGGGTGATGCTGCTTTGGCAGGGGGGTTGGACTGGATGATCTCTGAAGGTCCCTTCCAACCTCTAACATTCTGTGATTCTGATTTCCCTTAAATACTTCTGCTCAAACACAAACCAGCATTTCAGGCAGAAGTTAAAACTTGTTCAGATGGGAAATAATGCCCTGATGAAGTGTGGAACACCAGGGGCTTCCATTCTCCTCTCTAGATTGGGTTTGTACCCCCATGCAACAAATGCAACTCTTGCCTTCATTGTGTCTTGTCTCCCTGGCAGAAATCAATACACATGTACCATGCAGCACACATCTAAACTCACAGACTCACAGAATGTTAGAGGTTGCAAGGGCAGTGGATGGAAACTGCAGCATAGGAAAGTCCACCTTAACATGAGCAAGAACTTCTTGAGTGTAAGGTGACAGAGTCCTGGCACAGGCTGCCCAGAGAGGTTGTGGAGTCTCCTTCTCTGGAGAGAAGCCAGCCCTGTCTGGATGTGTCCCTGTGTGACCTGTGCTAGATTCTCTGCTCCTGCTGTGGCAGAGGCGTTGGACTGGAAGATCTATGGTCATCCCTTCCAACCCCTAACCCCTAACATCCTGTGATCCCATGTGATCCCTTGATCCTGTGATGATCTGCCAATCCTGCTTCACAGTTCTGCTCCCAGTTACATCAGTTTTAAACACATCAAGGGGGTCCTGCTGATGGCTGTGACTGAAAAGGTTATTGGGTATCCACTTTGGCTCAATGCAGTCCACGCTTTCTTCTAAGCAGCCACTTCTCCTTTGAAGCAGAGGCTGACAGCCACATGCCACTGGCTGTACTATCAGTTCTGCATGTTGTCTCAAAGACCACCTTGTTGAGCCCTGCTTTGCCATTGGAGTGGGCTGCCCAGGAGGGTGGTGGAGTCACTGTCCCTGGAGGTGTTCAAGAAAAGACTGGATGAGACACTTAGGGCCATGGCCTAGTTGATTGGACAGGGATGTTTGCTAGGTTGGACTGGATGATCTTGGAGGTCTCTTCCAACCTGGTTGATTCTATGATTCAGCAGGGACACCTCCATCTAGATACTGCTGCAAGGTACAGGACACTGTGCTAGATCCTCTGGTCCTACCGTGGCAGGGGGGTTAGACTGGAAGATCTCCAGAGGTCCCTACCAAGCTCTAACATCCTGTGATCTTGTCTTTCAAAAGTCCACAGATACCCTTCCAGCTGAAGAGGTGAAAGAGAGCTAAACAAAGAAGTGCCAACACAACAGGCTCTACCACTTTACCTGACATAACTCGAGTAGAAACAAACCAAACACCTGATTTTATTTTCAGTAATATGCATGCATAATTGTGTACAAAATCACACTGGGTACAAAATTCACACTGCTCTTGTATAAAATTTCCAAATTAAGTAGTATTAAGACTTAAAGCTCTACAAGAAGACCCCAGCTGCCTGCCAGCCACCTGCTTCCTCTGCTTCACGTTAAACTGTCTGCATTGCTTAGGAAGATCAACTGAGCTGTCAGCATAAATCACAAACGTTTTTCACTGTCACAATAAACAGTCTGCCAGTCTCCCAGAAACAGGCAGCTAGGTGGAGAGGTAATTAAAACATCCAAGTGAAGAAAAAACACCCTTCTGAGTTTAAGAGATTAACTACTCCTAAGTACCTGAGTTTGAAGTGGGGCTGGGGAACGCCACTCTTTAAGGTGGCTGAGGTTGAGTTGTCTAGAGAAGTCAAAATTAACATCAAGCAAGGATACTGCCCACAGAAAGCCAAATGTTCCTATCAGTACATCTGACAGACTGCAGTGCTGCACTCATTGACCTCTGACACTCATCTCAGCTAAAAACCTGTGGACAGTGAAGAAACCCTAACACTTAGTGTCCTCTTCTCAAGCTCTTGCATGTTGCACGTTAGCTCTCTAAAGAAACAATGCACTTATTTTTTTTTTAGTAACAAGTTAAAAGAAGGAAGTTTTGGTTACAGCACTGCCTTGTGCTGCCAATTCATACAGTAACATAAACAAATATCCCACAGCTGCCTTTGAAGAGGGCTGGTTAAAGTTGAGCAACTGAGCTGCTTGGTAAATGCTGGCGTTGCCCCTTGAATACTGTCCTAGGTCATACTGCATGACCACAACAGGGTACCTTGAAAAGCAACAGGCTGGTGGCATGAAAAAAAAACCCCAATCACCTCACTTGTAAGAGCTGCCACTGGAAAGAAAAAAACAACACACAAAAACCTAAACATAAACCCCCTCCACATGAATGTTGTGACCTAATAAATTAAGACCTAACTCTCAGATATAAAGGATATAAACACTGAAACTTAAATTGAGATGGCAAGTCCTAAAAGTCTGGCCTGATTAGTGGGAAGTGAAAGGATGTTGCAAGGTATCTCCAATCATAATTGTTTCAAATGTGCACTGCTACAAACTATAAACCCCCAAATCCATCCAGCTGGGTGGGAGAAACTATGTCTTGCCCCAGAAATCCTTCCTCTTCTGAGCTCGTTCCAGTATCTGCGACGCAAGCGAGCTGGAGGCTGCTGAGCGAGCGGAGAGCTGCGACAGCCTTTCGTCTGTGGGGAGAGCAACAGGAGAAGCACTAAGTAGGAAGATAAAGCAGACATATTAAACCACAGCTGACATTTATGGCAGGCTCTGAAAATGCACATCTTTTTATGCCCTCTTTCACAAGGGATGCTAAAATCACAGAACCACAGAGTGTTACAGGTTGGAAAGGACCTTCAGAGATCATCCAGTCCAACCCTTCTGCCAAAGCAGGACCCCCTAGGGAAGTCACCTGGGAGCCTTCTCCTCTCCAGACTGAACAGCCCCAACTCCCTCAGCCTCTCCTCACAGCAGAGCAGCTCCAGCCCTCTGATCATCCCCGTGGCCCTTCTCTGGACACCTTCCAGCACATCCATAGCCTTCTTGTAACAGTGGTTCCCACTGGATGCAGTATTGGATGCAGTACTCCAGCACATCCATAGCCTTCTTGTAACAGTGGTTCCCACTGGATGCAGTACTCCAGCACATCCACAGCCCTCTTGTAACAGTGGTTCCCACTGGATGCAGTACTGGATGCAGCACTGGATGCAGTACTCCAGGTGAGGTCTCACCAGTGTGGAGTAGAGGGGGAGGATCACTTCCCTCGCCCTGCTGCCCCCACTCTCTTGATGCAGCCCAAGCTCTGGTTGTGTCTCTGGGCTGCAAGTGCACACTGACAGCTCATACTGAGCTTCTCATCCACCAGCACCCCCAAGTCCCTTTCCTCCGGGCTGCTCTCAAGCCAGTCACTGTCCAGCCTATATTGTTGCTTGGGATTGCCCTGACTCAGATGTAAATAGACACATAAACCCCCCCAACACTTCCACAACTCAATCCTACCAGGCCCTTCACTTTGCCAATGCTTCAATTCAGATTTTACAGCATTTCTAAACTCATAAAGTACAGTGATCAGTGGCAGAGGCTCACACACAATGGGTAACAATTATATTGCCATGTATGAGAAGACTGCCAACTGCACCTCTGCAGACACACAACTGCAACAGCTCCCAGGTTTGGGCACATGAAAGGCTGAATGTTAGGAAGAAGTTCTTCCCAGCAAGAGTGACTGGCATTGGAATGGGCTGCCTGGAGAGGTGGTAGAGTCGCTGTCCCTGGAGGTGTTTAAAAGGAGGCTGGATGAGGCACTTAGTGCCATGGGTTAGTTAATTAGGAGGTGTTAGGTGACAGGTTGGACTCAACGATCTCAAAGGTCTTTTCCAAGCTGGATCCTTGTGTTGTTCTGTGAAATGCCTGTGAACTGTTACACTGTACCTGTTTCCATCATCACTGAGCTCAGAGGTGGAAAAAACAAGGCAAAAGAAACAACAAGGGATAGAGTATTTAATCTGTGTGCAGCAAGGTGCAGAGTGCTACAGGACTTTGCACGTTCTCTGTAGGCACACAGATGCTTGGCTGAGCCACCTGCATAACCCACAGACTTTTCAGCCAACTGCAGTGAGTAAGATAGAGAATGGGCCTGAACCTTTGTTAAAACCAAGAAGCAAAGAAGCATAAGGGGTAAAGAAAAAAAGCTTTGGGTTTCTCTGTGGTATATTTATAAATAAACAGCCATCAGATAGGTGCTCTGCCCATATTCTGATCTGAGCCAAAGGCAGGGGACTGCAGCCAGCACAGCACCACACCAAGCTCCAGCTCATCACTGTGCTAACAAACAACATGCAGCAGCAAAACCTAATGAGGCTACAGTGCCTTGGGCTGACTCCCGCTACTGAATGAGTTTGGATCTGTCCACAAAAGGGACAAGGAGACACAGTGGTGGCCCCTGAATTGCTTGCTCCCCAAGGGGAGGCCTGGGGAGGTGGTGGAACATTGCAACAGGTTGCCCAGGGAGGTGGTTGGGTCCCATCCCTGGAGATATTGAAGGTGAGACTTGACAGGGCTGTGGGCAACCTGATCTAGTCGAGGATGTCCCTGCTGACTGCAAGGGGTTGGACTGGATGGCCTCTGGAGGTCTCTTCCAGCCCACATCATTCTCTGATTGTCTTTAATCAAAGCCATTTTGAAGAGAAGCAGCATTATTTCAGGTGGAGTACATGTGCCCAGACACTACCCACACACCAGCACTTCCAATGAGGCTCGGAGCTCAGCATCATTTCCTGAAGGTGAGTCCCTGACTACTCACCTGTGATTAACTTCTCTTCAGCCTGGAGAAGAGAAGGCTTCAAGGAGACCTTGGCATGGCATTCTAGTATCTGAAGGGGGCTACAGGAGGGCTGGGGAGGGACTATTGACACGGCCTTGTAATAACAGGATGAGGAGGAGTGGATTTAAACTGGCAGAGGAGAGATTTAGACTGGATGTTAGGAAGAAGTTCTCTGCAGTGAGGGTGGTGAGACACTGGCACAGGTTGCCCAGGGAGGTTGTGGCTGCTCCCTCCCTGAAGGTGTTCAAGGCCAGCTTAGATGAGGCCTTCAGTGACCTGTTCCAGTGGGAGGTGTCCCTACCTATGGCAGGAGGTTGGAACTGGCTGAGCTTTGAGGTCCCTTCCAACCTAAACCATTTTCTCATTCTATGATCCTATGAACTTCACACTAAACAGAAAAAAAGGATGCCATAAGTACCCCTAACACACTGAGTAGAGCAACAGGTGTCAAGAAAAATCAGCAGAATCATTGCATGCTGCAGATCTGTGGCTGAAGTTTCACAGGGAAAATCTTGCACCTGAAGATTCTTGGTGCTTTGAAAGCTGCATCCAAAGTTCTTGCAGCTGCACACCCTGGGCTGTGATTGTTCTGCGGTTCACATCTGTTGCTATTGACTGAAAGGCTTCAAACAAACATGTGGGGAGGAAATGATTTGAAGCATGGAGCTGAGCAAGCTCTACTAATCATATCGAACCACAATGATCTATTTAATTTGAGCTGCACTGAATGGTTCTTTTCTTTAATACAGATCTTCACAGTCACATTGCAGATTACTACAATGAGCACTTAAAAATTATTTTGATGAAATAATGGGGTTGTTACCTACAGGGCTAGGGAGGTTCTTCTCCTCCTCTGCTCTACCCTGCTGAGACAACACCTGCCATGCTGTGTCCGCTTTTGGGCTCTCTAGTTCAGGAGAGACAGGGACCTGCTGAGAGCTCTGCTGACAGAGTCCAGCAGAGAACCAGGAGGATAAGTGGGGGACTTGAGCATCTCCCCTATGGAGAGAGACTGAGAGCCCTGGGGCTGTTTAGTCTGGAGAAGAGAAGGCTGAGAGGGGATCTGAGCAATGTTTATCAATAGCTGAGGGCAGGGGGCCAAGCTCTTTTGGGTGGTCAGCAGCAATAAGACAAGGAGCAATGGATAGAAACTGGAACTGTTTCAGCTCCACATGAGGAGAAACTTCTTTCCAGTGAGGGTGCCAGAGCCCTGGAGCAGGCTGCCCAGAGAGGTTGTGGAGTCTCCTTCTCTGCAGACTTTCCAAACCCACCTGGATGCATTCCTGTGTGGACTACCCTAGGGGATTCTGCTCTGGCAGGGGGGTTGGATTGGATGATCTCTGGAGGTGCCTTCCAACCTCTAACATTCTGTGATCCTGTGGTTCTGTGTTATTCATGCAAAGCCATAGGACACTCTTGGTGCATTCAGAGACCCTTCACATCAGTGCAGAAGTTAAAATTAACCTAGGTTACATCCAACAACACTTTGGAACAAGAAATACCTTCATCATTATAGTTTCTCTCCTGAAGAGGCAACTGGAAAGGTCTTGGTTTCGGATTGCCAAGATTCCCTAAGACAAAAAAAAAAAGCCAAAGATTGTATTTTTGAATGATGTCAAAACAGCCCCAGGACAATGTTCCCTTTTACAGCACTTCTTACAGGTTATTTCCAAAAGCTAAGTTTTACCAAATGGATCAAAACCTCCAATAAATGCTTTTACTCTGTGCTGAGGTAAAATAAACTTAGCCCACCATATAAACTCAGCCCACTACATTCTGCTCAGCCCACCTACTTCTGGGAGGTGACAAAAGGTGTTCAGTAAACTGCACTTGAAGTGCAAAGCTAGAACACAGCACAGGTTTTAACCTCTCCCCAAGGAAACTGGCTTGGATTTCACTATCCCACTTAACCAGACAACTACTTCAAAGAATCACAGAATAGGAAGGATTGGAAGGGACCTCAAGGCCCAGTTCCAACCCCCTTCACATGGGCAGAGACACTTTTCCACTAGATCAGGGTGCTCAGAGCTACATCCAGCCTGGCCTAAGAAACATCCAGGGATGAGGCTTCCACCACCTCCCTGGGCAGTTTCTCTTACCATCCTCATGCTGAAGAACTTCTTCCTAATGTCTAATCTAAATCTTTTAGCTTGGATCCATTCCCCCCAGTCCTATCACTACCTCACACCCTAAAAAGTCCCTCTCCCAACTTTCTTGTAGCCTACTTAAGACACTGGAAAGCCAAAGTAAGGTCTCTGGGAGCCTTCTCTTCTCCAGACTGTCTCCCCTCCTGCAGCTTGGATCCATTCCTCCCAATCCTATCACTACCTCACACCCCAAAATGTCCCTCCCCAGATTTCTTGTAGCCTACTTAAGACACTGAAAGGCCACAATAAGGTCTCCTCAAAGCCTTCTCTTCTCCAGACTGAACAACCCCAACTTTCTCAGCCTGTCCTCACAGGAGAGGATCTCCAGCCCTCTGATCATCCTCATGGCCCTTCTCTGGACACATCCCATTCCAGGACAGAAATACTACCTTAGTTTAGCTATAAGTTTAGCCATATTATAATGCAAGGAATTGTGTGACCTTACACAGCTAAGGAAAAGTCTTTCTGGAGTAAAGACTTAAGCAGATAAACTTATTTTGCCTAACAGGTGAAAGATTCTTTCCTTTACCAAAATTATGCCCTCAGTACTTCTAAGCACTGTTAAAAAGTCTTTGAGATGCTCCAGCACAAATTCTTCCTCAGCCAAGTAATGGCTTTTCTTAGTATCTAATAAATCTTTCATAGATGGCTTTTTGGTTTCCATATCCTGCAGAAATAGTTAAGGAGCTTATCTCTCAGAAATCCTCAACTCCTGTAAAATGTTAGTAGACTATAAAGGTCCTCAGTTACACACCACTGCTGGTAACTGAAACTGGAAAAGTGTCATAGCATCCAGCTGTAGTCCAAAGGGGGAAAATTACAATAGCTGATGTCAAACCAAACAAATCTCATCAGTACTTAGTGAAATTCATAAAGCAAAACCCAGGCAGCATACCACCAGAACACAAGGACAGTGCTGGAACCTGAAACTAAGGTGGAGAGCTGTGCACATCTCAGCAAGACTAAACATCTAATAGAAGAGCTTTTCTTCACAAACAGCATATTCTGTGTAGAGGCTGTAAGGCAGCAAACTCAGCACTCTCTTGAGCTGAACACTGCACAGCAGCCACACATATCACAGAGTCACAGAAATGTGCAGGTTGGCAAAGCCCCTCAGGAGCATCAAGTCTAATCCACATCCCTGCTCTGTAAGGTGCACCATAAACCATAGCCCCAGGCACCATACCACCCTGAAACACATCCAGAGTTGGTGACTCCACCACCTCCCTGGGCAGCTCATTCCAGTGCCTGATCACTCTTGCCAGGAAAAAAATGTTTCCTAATGTCCAGTCTAAACCTACCCAGTGGCAGATTGAGGCCATTCCCTCTTCTATCCCTAATGACCTGTGAGAAGAGACCAGCAGCAGCCTCTCCATAACCTCCTTTCAGGTAGCTGCAGACAGCCATGAGGTCTGCCCTCAGCCTCCTCTGTTTCACACTAACCATCCCCAGCTTCCTCAGTCTCTCCTCATCAGATTTATTCTTCAGGCCCTTCCCTAGCTTCTTTGCCCTCCTCTGCACTGGTTCCAGCACCTCCACATCTCTTGTATTGAGGTGCTCATTTATTCTCATAAGATTTACTTCCATCCTGCAGCAGCCTAACACAACCAGTTGATACTGGTTGATACTCTAGTGGGAGGTGTCCCTGCCTATGGCAGGGGGTTGGAGCTGGATGATCCTTGAGGTCCCTTCCAACCTAAACCATTCTATGATTCTATGATTCTATGATACTCAAAACTCACCATTATGCTGGAATTCTGGATCCTTGAGAGTCCCTTGAATACGAGGAGAGGGACTCCAGAAAGGCATGGAGAAGTTTTTGACTGACTTCAGCATAGGAGGTACAGCAGAATGCTCTTGATGGGCTGAAGCAACTTGCTCATTAGAAGCACTGTTAGCAGGCCATCGATCCTGCCTAAGTGGCAAAGGATCCAAAGTTCTTAGCCCAGCAGGTGGAGAAGAAAGAAGGGAAACAGCTTCCACTTTCATGTCCTTCTAAAACACAATGGAAAGCAGAAAAAGTAAGAACCCCACCCCAGCAGCTCAGCTACAGATCCACACTTAAGCAGCAGATATTGCACAGTTACACTTCTCAGGAGGGTACTGGAAGAAGTATTTCAAGCTTGAGAGACAGCTTACAGAAAATCCATCCCTTAATAACAAGTGTTGAACGTGGTCTGAAAGTAATCTAGTCAGGTCAACCCAAAAGCTCACTGTCCTCAAAGTGAGAGAAAGGAAAGTGTTTACATTTTAAACTAACATAACTGTGAGGTTGGTGAGGCACTGGAACAGGTTGTCCAGAAATGTTGTGGATGCTCCTTCCTTTGAAATCATAGAATCATAGAATGGTCTGGATTGGAAGGGACCTCCAGAGGTCATCCAGTCCAACCCCCCTGCAGCCAGCAGGGACATCTGCAACTAGATCAGGTTGCCCACAGCCCTCTTCAGCCTCACCTTCAGTATCTCCTAGGATGGGGCCCAACCACCTCCCTGGGCAACCTGTTGCAGTGTTCCACCACCCTCATGCTGCAGAACCTGTTCCTAACATCCAATCTCAATCTGCTCTGCTCTAGTTTGAAGCCATTGCCCTGGTTCTGTCCCTGCAGGCCTTTGCAAACAGTCTCTCTGCAGCCTTCTTGTAGCTCACTTCAGGTACTGGCAGGCTGCTCTGAGGTTCCCCCAGAGCCTCCTCTTCTGCAGGCTGCACACCCCCAGCTCCCTCAGCCTGCCTTTGTAGCAGAGCTGCTCCAACTCCCTGAGCATTTTCGTGGCCCTCCTCTGGACCTGCTCCATCAGCTCCATGTCCTTCCTGTATCAAGGGCTCCAGAGCTGGATGCAGTACTGCAGGGGAGGTCTCAGCTGAGCAAAGTCAAAGCCCATCTGGACTGGGATCTGGTCTAGTGGAAGGTCTCTCTGACAACTGCAAGGGTGTTGGAATTATATGACCTTTAAGGTCCCTTCCAATGCAAACTGTTCAGTGATTCTGTGATCAGCTCCTCCTGCCACTGTGTCTGCTTCTATGACAGAACTTACCACAGAGATGTATGCTGTGCCATGCCAGCTGCCTTTGTGCCTAAGAGCACTTGACAGAAAGTCTTGAGAGGAAGACAGTTAAATAACTCCTAAATATTTCAACATTTCTATTAGTAGCTACAAAAACTGCAAGGTAAAAGAAGAGGGAAGGGAAGTAAAAGAAGAGGGAAGGGAAGTAAAAGAAGGGGAAGGGAAGTAAAAGAAGAGGAAAGAAAGTAAAAGAAGAGGAAAGAAAGTAAAAGAAGAGGAAAGGGAAGTAAAAGAAGAGGAAAGGGAAGTAAAAGAGGGAAGGGAAGGGAAGGGAAGGGAAGGGAAGGGAAGGGAAGGGAAGGGAAGGGAGAATCAAGCTATTATGGGACATTTATCTATCTTGTCCATAGGGCACTCAAACTCTCCTTGAATTTCTTTCAAGTCAAGGAATCTGCAGTTGTGTTCTATGCCATTGGTAAGCTACAGTAACACTAATGGAGCAATCAGCAGCTCCTGATGGCAGCAATGTTTGTTTTTGACAGTAGAAAAAGACAAAACAGTTCATGAGATCTCATTCTAATAATCTTAACTCTTTTGCTTGACACACCCTCAAAAATCTTTTCTTCAGACATCAGCCATTTTCAATCACAGATGCTGTGATTCTACGACTCTGTGTTGACAACTTTACAATAGCAAATGACAGCTCAAAAAAAATCATTAAGCAATTTATTCACAATTACTTAAAAGCCCATTCTTAAAATGCACAATGGCAAGTTCCTTTTCTTGGCTTACCTGGAAGGATCTTCTTTTTGAAGCTTCTCTTGCACCTTTCTTAGCTGGAGAAGGGTGTGTGGCTAGAGCTTGTGTTCTCCGTTGAGAAGAAGACTTCAGCTTAGGAGGAGACACTAAAACTGCACCTCCTGTTGCAGAGGAGAAGATGGAAAATGCTCTATTACCTTAAGTGATCTAATAGATTCATTTATACATCACAGAGTCACAGACGATCAGGGGCTGGAAGGGACCTCCAAAGCTCAGCCAGTCCAACCCCCGCTGCCAGAGCAGGAGCACCTACAGATCACACAGCAACACATCCAGGCAGCTCTGGAGTATCTCCAGGGAGGGAGACTCCACACCCACCCTGGGCAGCCTGTGCCAGGCTTCTGTCACCCTCACAGGGACAATATTTCCCTCATGTTTCCATGGCACTTCCTGTGCCTCAACTTCCACCCACTGCCCCTTGGCCTGGCACTGGGCATCACCCAGCAGAGCCTGGCTCCAGCCTCCTGGCACTCACCTTCACATCTTTATGAACATTGATGAGGTCCCCCCTCAGGCTCCTCCTCTCCAAGCTAAAGAGCCTGGGGGTGTGCAGCCTGCAGAAGAGGAGGCTCAGGGCAGACCTCATTGCTGTCTACAACTACCTGAAGGGAGGCTGTAGCCAGGTAGGGTTGGTCTCCTCTCCCAGGCAACCAGCAACAGAACAAGGGGACAGAGTCTCAAGTTGTGCCAGGGGAGGTCTAGGCTGGATGTTAGGAGGAAGTTCTTGCCAGAGAGAGTGATTGGCATTGGAATGGGCTGCCCAAGGAGGTGGTGGAGTAGCCGTGCCTGGAGGTGTTCTGGAGGTGTTCAGGAAAAGCCTGGATGAGGCACTTAGTGCCATGGTCTGGTTGACTGGATAGGGCTGGGTGCTAGGTTGGACTGGATGAGCTTGGAGGTCTCACCCAACTTGGTTGATTCTATAATTCTATGAAATACTGCTTTGCATTTAGAAGTCTTTTTACCAACAGCTGGGGTGGTAAGGTCGTGATGAGTTCTCTGAGCTCCCCCACGAGCTCTCAGCTGAGGAGTCGGAAGCCGTCCGCCTGCCCTCGAGGATGCAGAAGAAGAATCTGACCCAGCTGCAGAGGAGTTCAGTACTAAGGCATTCTCACTGAAGAAAATTAAAAGACAGAGAGCAATTACTAAATGAATTGTGCACTTTAGCATTTTGTTTCTAATACATTCCTACAATGAAGCCTAAGTATGGAAAGTCAGGGCCATAAAACACCAACAGCCTACAGCTAAAACATCTGCTCGCAATGAGGTGTCCTGGATTCCAGCTGTTTGGCCTCAGTTTGATATTTTTATGTAATAGGATAAAAGACATAAACAGTCTCAAGCTGCAAAATCAGGCTCCCTCTACCCCAATAAACCTTGACTCTACTGCTGTACAGTAGCAGGGGCTGGAAGGAGTAGTCACCTAGAAAAGCATCCAACCTGGTTGCCATCTTAGAGGTGGGTATGTGAGTTTGACTTTTTCCAGTCAGTGTGGTGGAACTGAACCTCATGCTCATGCAGCCACTCTGGCCCTCAGGTTGTTAAACAAATCAGCACTACCACTTCTGTCTTCTTCCTCCAGCTGCATTTGAAAAGGAGCTGTTGGCACAGACGTGCTGTGCAAGGAACCTGATCCTATCTGTGTGTGCTCCATGCTCTGAGGACATCTAGAATCAGAGAATCACAGAATGGTTTAGGTTGAAAGGGAGCTCAAAGCTCAGCCAGTTCCAAGCCCCTGCCATAGGCAGGGACACCTCCCACTAGAACAGGTTGCTCAAGGCCTCATCCAACCTGGCCTTGAACACCTCCAGGGAGGTTGTGGAGCACAGAAGCACAGAATGGGATCACATTCTGTGATTCTGTGATCCACAACCTCCTTTGGCAACCTGTGCCCTCTCTGCAAAGAACCCTTTCCTAACATCTAGTTTGAATCTCTCCTCTGCCAGTTTAAACTCATTACCCCTTGTCCTGTTGTTACAAGACCTTATAAATAGTCTCTCCCCAGCCTTCCTGTAGGCCCCCTTCAGATACTGGAAGGCCACTATAAGGTCTCCCCCCAGTCCTATCACTACCCAACACCCTAACAAGTCAATGTGAAGCAAACTGTGAGCTTTGATCTTCACTACTCTTGGCTGCTGTGTAATGAGCAGTCTCTTCTGGTAGGCCCACACTGCAAATTTTAAAGTGTTGGTGCAAAACAGTAGAACTGTTCATGCTTCTACATATTTCTGCCTTGCAAGTTAGAAATCCACTGTCCTTAACCACAGATTCAGTTCCATCCAACAGCTCAGTGTCTTGGATTTATGGAATCATAGAATGGATTGGGTTGGAAGGGACCTCCAAAAGTCATACAGTCAGCAGGGGCATCCTCAACTACAGCAGGTTGCTCAGACCCTTGTCCACAGTCTGACCTTGAGTATCTTCAGGGATGGGGCCTCAGTTATCTCCCTAGGCAACCTAAAAACTAAAGCAGTGCCATACCAACTTACAGCCTCTTAAGTAAATCTCATAGAAAACCAAGAAATTAGTTAATACCAAAAACTTCTGAGATGTTGGAGTCAAAAAACAACATAAATATATACACAAGAAATGTTTTGTTTTACCCTTCAGTTTTCTGATCTTCATTGGCATCCTTATTGTTCTCTTCTACCTGCTGAGCCAGGACTGCAGCCTGTTCATCTTGGTGTTCTTCCTCTTCTGTTGACTTTGGATTCTCTCTTTCTTCAGTGCCTTCTTGCTCACCCCAGGCTAAACGCCTTTTGACTGGAGCACTTAAAGCATCTGGTAACTCCTTTCTCTCAGCACTGTCCTGCTGTGGCTGTTCTCTGGGGTCAGGCTGCTGCAGCACTTTGGGGCTTGGTGCAGTCTCTTTTTCAGAAACCCTAGGTAACAAAGCAAGCAGTGGTTCACAACATTGATATGGCCATGGACAACACAGGCATCCAGTCCAGTCCTCTGCTACAAGAACAACTCTGATATTAAAAACTGGAAGAGAATCACAGAACGTTAGAGGTTGGAAGGGACCTCCAGAGATCATCCAGTCCAACCCCCCTGCCAAAGCAGGATCACCAAGGGGAGTCGACACATACTTCCTATCATTCTAGTTGAAAGCAGAATATTACTTTGGTATGACTGAGTGCAAAATTGCTCCAGACTTGATGAAATCTGAGTTTGCCACACTGAATATGCATTTGTGGAGAATCAGAAGAGCAAGTTTCTCTTCCTTCAGAAGGTTAGACAGTGCTCTGGTTTCGATTTGAGCACACATTAACTGATCTAGCTCTGAAAAAGTAAATGCTTTCATCTCTCATATAGAATTTAGGCCACACCTTGAGTCCTGTGTCCAGTTTTAGGGCCCTCAATTTAAGAAAGATGTGGAGGTGCTTAAGCGTGACCAGAGAAGAGCAACAAGGCTGGGGAGGGTCTGGAGCACAGCCCTGTGAGCAGAGGCTGAGGGAGCTGGGGGTGTGCAGCCTCCAGAAGAGGAGGCTCAGGGCAGACCTCATTGCTGTCTGCACCTACCTGAAGGGAGGCTGTAGCCAGGTGGGGTTGGGCTCTTCTCCCAAGCACCCAGGGACAGAACAAGAGGACACAGTCTCAAGCTGCACCAGGGCAGGTCTAGGCTGGATGTTAGGAAGAAGTTGTTGGCAAAAAGAGTGACTGGCATTGGAATGGGCTGCCCAGGGACGTGGTTTAGTCCCCATCCCTGGGGGTGTTCAAGCAAAGCCTGGATGAGGCACTTAGTGCCATGGTCTGGTTGATTGGCCAGGGCTGGGTGCTAGGTTGGACTGGATGAGCTTGGAGGTCTCTTCCAACCTGGTTGATTCTACGATCTCACAGTGTTAATGTTGAGCCTGTGCTCAATATTTTGTTCTGATTCAAAGCTCCAGAATAATGAGCAGGAATGATGACCTTACCCAGCAAGATCTAGTGCTCTGATGTTGCTGCTGATGCCTTCTTCTGAACTGGAATTTGAAGACACATCCCAAAGACTGTTGTTATCAGACAGGATCTGATTGAGGTGATACCGGGAGAAGTGTGTTCCCTCTACTCGCTGCCTGTAAGCCTTTGCTCTTTCTCGAAGCTCTTTCACCTGCACATCAACAAAGAAGGCTTCCTAAGTTCCATGCCTGCTTAAAGTTCACTAGGCTGGACTATTAGAACATACTTGGATAAGCCAGTGGCAGCTAAAGGAGAAATGCAAGTTACTTGCGATACAGGGCTGCCCCCAGCACAAACATTGCATGCCACAGTAAAAGCAACTAAAGAAAAGCAAAAATAACACAAGTGTGTATTTAATAAGCATGTCTGAGCCACGAAGCTAAAGCAAAAGTGTCAATTACTCATTCAACAAGCACAAGAAGTTATGCAGCAACAATGAGTAAGTTTAGCGCTGGATACTAATTCTTTTATCAGTGCTCAGACACAGTGCTCTAAGCCATTGAAACAGGAACTGAGATGCAACCAACCTCCATATACCACATGGAATTTAGGGTGGTTTGAGATGCCTAAGGAGAGGAATACAGAATTGTTGTAAAGTGTCTTCTTTTTCTCTCAACATTGTATTGTTATTGTAGCTGTGTTTCAGTCTAAGCGCGAAATCAAGCACTAAAAACCTGTCAGCACAGCTCTATGCTGCCTCCCTGAGATCCAGTGACAAGCTGTAGAACAAACACACCAGCACTTCCCCAGTTTTTGCTAGCCTTGAGGTGGTTAACTTAGGTTTCCAAGCCTTAACACACAAAAATGCATCCATCACACACTAATGTATGGTTCTTTCAAGTCAGTAGGTCTCTGTGCAGGTGCAATACTCTTTGTTTGCTGCCAACGCTGCAACTGCATTACTCTTAGCTCAGTGAGGAGCTGCTGATTACATGACACATCTGGATGCTACAGAATATCAAAATCATTCATAGAATCATGGAATGGGCTGATATTCAAAGGCATCTACTTAAACCCTCTCTGCACTCAGCAGGGACATCCTCAACTAGATCAGGTTGCACACGGCCCTGTCCAGCCTCACCTTTAATCTCTCCTAGGATGGGTCTCCCCAGAACCTCCTCTTCTCCAGGCTGCACATCCCCAGCTCCCTCAGCCTGCCTTTGTAGCAGAGCTGCTCCAACTTCCTGAGCATTTTCGTGGCCCTCCTCTGGACCTGCTCCATCAGCTCCACGTCCTTCCTGTATTGAGGGCTCCAGAGCTGGATGCAGCACTGCAGGTGAGGTCTCAGCAGAGCAGAGCAAAGTGGCAGAATCCCCTCTCTGATCTGCTGCCAACACTGCTTTGGATGCAGCCCAGGCTATGATTTGCTCTCTGTGCTACAAGCTCACACTGCCTGCTCATGTCCAGCCTCTGGTCCATCAGCACCTCCAAGTCCTTTTCCACAGGGCTGCTTTCTATCACCTTCTCTCCCAATCTATATTGACAGTAAGGATTGTTCTGGCCCAGGTGCAGAACCCTGCACTTACTCTTGGTGAACCTCTTGAGGTTCACCGGGGCTCAGCTCTCCAGCCTGTCCAGGTTCCTCTGGATGCCATCTTGTCCCTTTGGTGTACCAACAGCACCACTCAGCTTGATGTCATCTGCAAGCTTACTGATGGTGCACTCAATCCCTCTATCAGTGATAAAAACATTAAACAGCACAGGTCCCAGTATGGAGTCATTCTAGGCTAGAAGTAGTTTAGTCTTAGGGGGAAAAAAAGTGATAGACCTTATGCTGCTGAGTTCACACTGCCACTTTTATTGTTAAAACTATTTTAATCCCTTCAATGCCTTCACCCAAGGACAATTAAAGTGCAGGAAGAAAAAGCAACAGCAAAACATCTCTGTTGAATTCATCAAAAATAACTTTGTGATATTGTGGCTCACAAAAAAAATGACTCAGAGGAAATAAGTAGTTCATCAAGGAGCACCAAAGTAGTGTTGACACCTCCTCTGGCATAGGTTTAAAGCTTTTATTTATCCTTTTATGTCAGATTTCCTGCATCAATCTTCTTGCAAAGAACAGAATGAAGTGGGCCAAGTTCCACTAAGCTCACTAAAAGTAACTGAATGTAGCAGATGGAAATCCACTTAGCCCGCACCAGCTAACGTCCCCCAATTTGACCCACTAAACTTCCAAAGAATAGCTCATTAAAAATAGATACTTGGCATTTTAAGAGGTGAGTTTGAAGTCTGAGGTGCAAGTGACCTATTGGATTAATCACTCTAAAAAGAAGAATGAAAAATTAATTATGATAGCCACAACAGAAAGAATCTAAATCCAGAGCAGCAGGACACTGAGGAGGGGAGGAAAAACACAGCAGTCTCCAGTGAACTGTGAAGAGGCACAAAGGAAAAGCTTCTCCTTCAGTGACTCAGCAGGCAGCATGATCTCAGCAGGACACAGGCCCCAGAGAGTCCTGCTGTGACTGTGAATTGCTCACATTAAGCTTTTCAAAAGCAAAATTCAAAAGGGATTTTTTTGTTTCATTCCACTTGCTGGAAAGCAATCCTTTATAACACAGTGTAGAGTAGCAGCCTGGCAGTGATTGCTACAGCAGAGGTCACACCAGGATTCTCCTGCAGTCTTGGCCTGTTTGCTGTCAGAACTGCAGAGTCTGCTTTGGACTCACATAGAATCATAGAATGGTTTAGGTTGGAAGGGACCTCAAGGATCATCCAGCTCCAACCCTCCCAGGTAAGGGAAAAAGTTCTGAAGGCACCTTCAGCAAGGATGAGAGCAACGAGAATGGGGAAGGGGAGGGGAAAGCTGCTGAAGAAAGGTTGAGGGAGCTGGGCTGGGTTAGCCTGGAGAAGAGGAGACTTAGGGGGGGAACCTTAGCACACTCTACAGTTACCTGAAGGGAAGAGGCAGTCAGGTGGGGGTCAGGCTCTGCTGCCAGGCAACTTGTGCCAGGACGAGAGGGTATGGCCTGAAGCTGTGCCAGGGGAGGATTAGGTTGGATGTTAGGAAGCACTTCCTGATGGAAAGGGGAATTAAAGACTGGAATGGACTGCCCAGGGAGGTGGTGGAGTCACCGTCCCTGGAGGTGTTTCAGGCAAGCTTGGCTGTGGCTCTTAGTGCCACGGTCTAGGTGCTGTGCTGGTGTTAGGTCCTAGGCTGGACAGATGATCTCAGAGCTCTCTTCCAGACTCAGTAATTCTGAATCTGTGATTAGAAATCCTATGGTCCTGAAGCTGTTCAGCATTTTCACAGTTCTGAACTGATCACAGTTAGTAAATCAGCTACATGAAAACACTTAGACTGGCTGCAAAATGAAAGAGAAACTCTGAATTCTGTGTTGTGTGTGACTGAATCCAGCTGACCACTTTGAATGGATTCAGTATGGCAAGATAAGAAAGCAATCTCAACTATCAAGCTGACTTAGGCTGACACACACCTTGTCCTTTTCCTTTCCTGTTCGCTCCCTTGCAATCTCCTATCCATCAATGCTGCACTTTGAAAACTTCTGCTTGTTAAAACTGGGCTGAACATCAACACTGAGATTGTCACAGAATGGCTTAGGTTGGAAGAGACCTCAGAGAACATCGAACTCCAACCTCCCTGCCATGGGCAGGGACACTTCTTGACTAGACTTAGTTGCTCAAGGCCTCATCCAACCTGGCCTTGAACACCTTCAGGGAGGAGGCATCCACAATCTCCCTGGGCAACCTATTCCAGAGTCTCACCACTCTTATACTGAAGAACTTCTTCCCAAGATCCAGTCTAAATCTGTCCTCAGCTTCAAACCATTCTCCCTCGTCCTGTTGCTAGACACTCTCTTAAAAAGTCCCTCTCCAGCTTTCCTGTAGGCTCCCTTTGGGTACTGAAAAGCAGCTACAAGGTCTCCCCAGAGCCATTATCTATTCCAAAAGACTCAGTTCTGAATGATTAACACTGTAAGGGAAACAAAACTCCTCCCTCCCTTTGGATGCCAGCTGAATATAGTCTGTAAGGTACATCATCTCTTCCTTTTCCTAGCCATCTATTACACTGACTTGTAAGGACCTAATTCTCTTTGTATATTCACCCTTGAGAGCTGGAGTCATTAGCATTACAATCTCATAACTGTACCTTATAAACATCACAATTCAAAGTGTTGTGCATCTAAAAATCAACATGCAAAGCATGTTCAGGCTTCAGATTTATTAAGAATACTCACCTGGTTACTCCTGATACGAGACCAAGCTCCATCTTTGTACAGATACTGAGCTGGAGACAAAAATTTTGACCTATATTCAGTGTTTATCTTCCTAAAAAATCAAGAATGAGGAGAGGACAAGGAAAAAAAAGGACAGAAAAAGCACTTTTAAAGTTGTATCAACAACAAGAAAGATACTTGCAGCTAAGTATTAGGGCTAAGATGTGAAAAATGCATGCTTTGAAACACAGCTCATCCATCCCAACATAGCTGGAAAAGCTTAATCACACTTGGTGCCTCTTCCTGCACTTACTCCTGTTGGGTTCTCCTCCTTTGCCCTGACAACCAAATCAGCAGAACATAACAGACACATAAGCCTTAATTGCTTCAATGCAAAGTGCAGCATCTTGCTCTAACTCACCGATGAAGGTGAAAGCCTGGTTTGGCACTCATGTGTCTGAGCTATTTCCTCCTATCAACTCCATTCTAAAGGCAGGGTGGGGTGAACTGCTTGGGCTAGAAACATCTGACTACCAGAACAATGGTCAGTGTAATTCAGCTATGTTTTACTTGCTTTGATCTTCAAAAGGCCTCAGCAGTTCAAAAGAGATGGATTCATTTTTTCCTTCTGCCACACACAGGCATACACAGAAAAATTAACACCATGCAACCTGCAGAAGGCAGGAGAGCAACCCTGAGGAGAGAGACCTGGGGGTGCTGGTGGACGAGAAGCTCAATATGAGCTGTCAGTGTGCTCTTGCAGCCCAGAAAGCCAACCAGAGCCTGGGCTGGATCAGGAGAAGTGTGGCCAGCAGAGCAAGGGAGGTGATTCTCCTCCTCTACTCCACTCTGGTGAGACCTCACCTGGAGTACTGCATCCAGTTCTGGAGCCACTCTTACAAGAGGGATGTGGAGATGCTGGAGCATGTCCAGAGAGGGGCCACGAGGATGATCAGAGGGCTGCAGCAGCTCTCCTCTGAGGACAGCCTGAAAGAGTTGAGGCTGTTCAGTCTGGAGAAGAGGAGGCTCCCAGGTGACCTTCTTCTGGCCTTCCAGTATCTGAAGGGGGCCTACAAAAAGGCCAGGGAGGGACTTTCTAGGCTACCAGGGAGTGACAGGACTGGGGGGAATGGAGCAAAGCTGGAGGTGGAGCGATTCAGACTGGACATGAGGAGGAATTTCTCCAGCATGAGAGTGGTGAGAGCCTGGAATGGGTTGCCCAGGGAGGTGGTTGAGGCCCCATCCCTGGAGGTGTTTAAGGCCAGGCTGGATCTAGGGTAGGGTGTCCCTGCCCATGGCAGGGGGGGTGGAACTAGATCATCCTTGTGGTCCCTTCCAACCCTGACTGATTCTATGATTCTAATACTCCAAGTCCTTAAGTACTGAAATGTGGATTTATTAGCTTTGGGTTTAATCCTGCTTTTTAATGTAAGGTTATTCAGCACTGGGTGAAAAGCTCTCTATTTTACTTCTTCAGAAATAGATCATGAAAGGTTTAAGTCAGAGATAAATGCACTGTGTAAAAAGAAAAATGCCAAGGTTAAAAAAAATCTTTATATCCAAAATTTCTTTCCATATCTCCCTTTCTTTGGAACTAACAGAATTCCTCCTGATTTGGTTGCAAAGGAAATGAATTAGCTTAAAAAACACAGCACTGCTGTGCCTTGATCCCAGTCATTCTGCTGCAAAAGCAAGACATTCAATGAAGCTTGCATACAGAGTGACAGTGCTGCTGCATATTGAGATCACAGGATCACAGGATGGTAGTTGTTGGAAGAAACCTCTGGAGATCACAGAATCATAGAATCAACCAGGTTGCAAGAGACCTCCAAGATCATCCAGTCCCACCTAGCACCCTGGAACAGGCTGCCCAGGAGGGTTGTGAAATCTCCCTTTCTGGAGAGTGCTGCCTGGATGTGTTCCTGTGTGATCTGCTCTAGGTGATGCTGCTCTGGCAGGGAGTTTGGACTGGCTGAGCTTTGGAGGTCTCTTCCAGGCCCCGACATTCTGTGATTCTGTGTATGCTGCTTCTAGTCAAGCTGCATGCAGTATTCTGGATTATTCTATGGCCTTAATGATGGTTTAACCAATACATGTGAACATTTAAACATTGCTTGGTTACAGCCCTCTAACATTCTCATGTGGCTGTTTGCACAGAATGGCTTCTCTCATGCATGCATACAGAAAATCTCATTAGGAATTATCTCCAACTACTAAATACTTGAAACTTTGAGACTTAGTTCTCCTTCAGGATTCCATATATATACACATATCCAATACATATTTATTCTTGACTAGAAATATAATGATTTGCATGATCAGGTCCTGTTGATCCCAGATGATCCTGCTCTGGCAGGCTTGGACTGGATCCCTATGAGGAGAGGCTGAGGGAGCTGGGGGTGTGCAGCCTGCAGAAGAGGAGGCTCAGGGCAGAGCTCATTGCTGTCTACAACTACCTGAAGGGAGGCTGTAGCCAGGTGGGGTTGGTCTCTTCTCCCAGACAATCAGCAACAGAACAAGGGGACACAGCCTCAAGTTGTGCCAGGGGAGGTCTAGGCTGGATGT
>WAAF01003468.1:14757-31722 GCA_013400475.1 Tricholaema leucomelas | reverse complement strand
AAAAAAAGAAAAATTAAAATAAAAAAGAAAAAATTAGAAAGAAAAAAGATACAAGAAAAAACTTAAGAAGGAAAGGGATAAAAGAAAAAAAATGTAAACAGAAAAAAAGATGAAAGAAAACAAATTTTAAAGAGAAAAAAAAGAAAAAAGAAAAATTTAAAAGAAAAAATATACAAGAAAAAAAATTAGAAAGAAAAAAAGATACAAGAAAAAAATTAAAGAGGAAAAGGATAAAAGAAAAAAATGTAAAAAGAAAAAAAATGAAAGAAAACAAATTTTAAAGAGAAAAAAAAATTGAAGGAATAAAGATAAAAGAAAAAAATGAAAAGAAAAACAAATTCTAAAAAGAAAAAAGAAAATATTTTGAAAGAATAAAGATAAAAGGGAAAAAAAAAGATGAATGAAAACAAATTTTGAAAAGAAAAAAAGAAAAAAAACTTTCAAAAGAAAAAAGATAAAAGGAAAAAATGAGAGGGAAAGAGGGAGGAAAAGAAAAAAGAGTAAGAAAAGGAAATAGAAAAGAAAAATAAAGGCACAATCGACCTGAAATATCACAAATTAAGTGGATAGTAAACACACATCTAAAATGTCATTGTAAAGTGAACTCATTCACTACAGAACCCCCCCACTAAGAGCAAACAGAGCTGTCTAAAGTTATTTCCAGCCTTTTATAGCAAACCTACTACCAAGCAGAGCTGTCACCAACAACAGCTCTGAAATATGACTTGAAAAATTTCAAACTGACCCCAGCGTTATAGAAATGAATAATAAAAGTCTTTACTTGGTTGCAAACTGGAAATTCCTTCCCTTCCAAACCACCTCCCGCTTCTGGATCCTTAACAGGAGGAGACCCCTTGCCATTTCTCTCACATCCAGTTTCTGCAGTAACTGCAGGAGTTTTAAATGGAGGTATGGATTTATTCATGTTGCTAATAGCCTTGATGGGAAAGACAACAAAAAAGAAACCCTGAGTGCAATCTGCTTACCTTAAAAGTAACTTTTTAGCAGCAGTTAACCAATTCATACAAACAGACTCACATATGAGCAAAAATATGGTCACAAGAAATTCCATCTCAACATGAGATTTAGTTGAGAGAGTCCAAGGGATGACTACAAGGATGCTGAAGGGACTGGAATACTGCCTGGTGAGGAGAGGCTGAGAGCCCTGGGGCTACTTAGTCTGCAGAGGACAAGGCTGAGAGGGGATCTGAACAATGGATAGAAATAGATGAGGAAGGGACAGGGTCAGGGACAGCCTCTGCTCACTTGTGCCCTGCCACAGGACAAGGGGCGAAGGATGGAAACTGCAGCACAGCAAGTTCCACCTGAACATGAGGAAGAACTTTTTGAGTGTAAGGGTGTCAGAGCCCTGGCACAGGCTGCCCAGAGAGGTTGTGGAGTCTCTCCTCTGGAGCCTTTCCAGCCCTGTCTGGATGTGTTCCTGTGCGACCTGTGCTAGATTCCGTGGTTGAGGACAAGGGCAATGGCTTCAAAGTAGAGCAGAGCAGATTGAGACTGGATGTTAGGAACAGGTTCTGCACCATGAGGGTGGTGGAACACTGGAATAGGTTACCCAAGGAGGTGGTTGGGGCCCATCCCTGGAGATATTCACGGTGAGGCTCGAGAGGGGTGTGTGCAGCCTGATCTAGTTGAGGATGTCCCTGCTGACTGTAGAAGGACTTGGACTGCATGAGCTTTGGAGGTCCCTTCCAACCCAGCCCTTTCTATGATTCTATGTTCCTCTTAAGAAGGATGGAATACAACAAGGGATGAGAACGAGTAATTAGACCTCACTACAATAAAGAATCAGAGGGAAACAAATCTTACACTGCACTGCTGCACATGAGAAGGAAAAGAAACAGAATATCATGCAACAACATTCTTTTTTTTTGTTCTCTTGCCAGAAGAGGAGAAAGGAAAACTCATAAGGAAAGAAACTTTGTTGATACATTAAAAAATCCAGAAAGTAAATTAATACTTTAAGTTACCTGTTCAGCTGCAAGTATTGGTGATTTTTCATGAGGACTCCTCCAAACAAATTGGCTTTGATATTCAGAATTTCTGGGGAAAGTACTTAAGTGTGGAATATTCATGTCTGCTTTTCTCTGAAGGACTCTGTGAAGCTGTGACAACATAGAAAAGATATTCTTTAACACTGAAAACATTTTAGGAAAGGGGAAAATCCAAGCGAGGGATTTTTCAATGCACACTTTTAAAACAATGGTTAGGGGGTTTGGGTGTATGAAATAAACAAATGCAAAGCACATTTTCAGCACTGTAGCACAACCTCAGAAAGCCTACACATTGTTGTCTATGACCTTGTATAATTCATAGAATCATGGAATCAAGCAGCTTGGAAGAGACCTCCAAGATCATCCAGTCCAACCTAGCACCCAGCCCTGGCCAATCAACCAGACCATGGCACTAAGTGCCTCATCCAGGCTTTGCTTGAATACCTCCAGGTATGGCAGCTCCACCACCTCCCTGGGCAGCCCATTCCAATGCCAATCACTCTCTCTCTAAAGAACTTCCTCCTAATATCTAGCCTAGACCTTCCCTGGCACAGCTTTAGACTGTGTCCCCTTGTTCTGCTGCTGGGAGAAGAGACTGACGCCCACCTGGCTGCAGCCTCCCTTCAGGTAGCTGCAGACAGCAATGAGGTCTGCACTGAGCCTCCTCTTCTCCAGGCTAAACAACCCCAGCTCCCTCAGCCACTCCTCATAGGGCTTGTGCTCCAGGCACAACTGAAAAGAAGAGTGATGGCAGATGAAAGGCAAATTCCTATTGATCTAAGTGGAACAAAAATCTGGTCTCAAAAGGACTACTCTCCCAACAGAGAAGCTACAGAACCAGGGAGAGGGTCAGGCAACCGTGGCTGGTGCATGTGCATTAAATTGCTGTACCAGGTTAGCAATCTTTATACTCCTCAATTTTAACCACAACTAACTTCCCTTACCCCATTACTCATCTTTCCCAATTCCTTTCCTGGAGATGAAAATGCTTCATTTTGATTTGGTGGGACTGCAGGAGGTGATCTCTTCATGTCACTTTCTGCAGGGGCAAGAACTGTTTGTCCTCTAGGATCTCCTGAATGTGACCGAACTTTTGCGGGGAGCCTGGGTCCTTCCAGCGGTTCAATCGTTTCCTGATTCACATCATTGTTGCTGTGGTCTGTGTGCAACTCTACGCTTCTAGCAGCTTCAGTTTCCAGAGGGGCATTCAAATCACCATCTTCTGTCCATTCAAAGGACTTTGAAATCTGTGGATTATGGTAAGGTACCCTTCTCTTGGAAATGAAGTTTGGTTCTCTTGTGATTCCTGAAACAGACACACTGGGCTTAAGAAGCACATTCACTTGGTGACACAGCATCACTCTATCACAAGAGATGATTAGCAGAAAGAAGTATTTTACAGAAGCACAGAATTGTCAGGGTTGGAAGGGACCTCAAGGACCATCTAGTTCCAAGCCCGTGACGTGGGCAGGGCTGCCTCACACTAGATCAGGTTGCTCAGAGCCACATCCACCAGTCTGGCCTTAAACACCTTCAGGGACAAGGCTTCCACCACCTCCCTAGGCAACCTGTTTCAGTCTCTCACTACCCTCATGGCAACTTCTTCCTAATGTCTTATCTAAATTTCCTGTGCTCTAGTTTGGATCCATTCCTCCCAGCCCTATCACAACTTCACACCCTAAAAAGTCCCTCTCCTGCTCTCTTGTAGCCCCTTTCAGATACTGGAAGGCTGCAACAAGGTCTGCTCAGAGCCTTTTCTTCTCCAGACTAAACAGCCCCAACTCTCTCAGTCTGTCCCCACAGCAGAGCAGCTCCAGCCCTCTGATCGTCCTCATGGTCTATCTCGACACCTTCCAGCACATCCAGATCTTTGTTGTAATAGTGGCTCCAGAACTGGACACAGTGCTCCAGGTGGGGTCTCACCACAGTGGTGTGGAGAGGGAAAATCACCCCCCTCGCCCTGCTGCCCACACTTATCTTGATACAGCCCAGGCCCTGGTTGTGTCTCTGGGATGCAAGTGCACACTGGTGGCTCATGTTGAGTTTCTCATCCACCAGCACCCTTAAGTCCTTTCCTCAGGGCTGCTCTCAAGCCAGTCCCTGCCCAGCCTATACTGGTGCTTGAGATTGCCCCAACCCAGGTACAGGACCTTGCACTTGGTCTTGTTGAACCTCATGAGGTTGGCTTGGGCACACCTCTCCAGCCTGTTAAGGTCCCTCTGGATGGATCTCTTCCTTCCAGCATGTCAACAGCACCACACAGCTTGGTGTCATCATTTAACTTGCTGGGGCTGCCTGAATGCCACTGTCATGTTGTTGATGAAAGTGTTAAACAAGACTGGCCCCAGTACTGATCTCTGAGAGGCTCCACTTGTCACTGGCCTCCACCTGGACATGGACCCATTGACAGCCACTCTTTGGGAGCAGCCATCAAGCCAGTTCTTTATCCACCAAGTGGTCCATCCACCAAATCCCTATTTAACAGCTTGGAGATCAGGATGTCATGCAGGACAGCATCAAAGGCTTTGCTCAGCTCCAGATCTTAGTACCTTTGAGGCAAGACATCCTGTGAAATCTTGTCTTCTACCTGCAAATGCCCTTACTTTCCACTAAAGAGACACAGGAACATGGTGCTCCAGGACCACGCTGGACACACCCTTAAAAAGCAAATATGACCACAGGATAATCCTTTTCAAGTTGAGTTCGGGAGTTGAACACCAACAAAATTAATACAGCCAGTGGAAGAGTCTGATTAACACCAATACAGAACAACCAACCTGCAGTATGCCACAAATGCTTCTCATTACACACATGCAATACACCTTGTTGAGCAGGTTCTCACCAACTGTGACAGGACAGTGACAGATTTGAATCCACCTAACACAGCTGTGATTTAACACCATCTCAGACAGGTGACAACTTTCCACAGTACAGACACAAAAACAAAAGAAAGCAACCTGGAAAGCAAACAATCCATGGTGAAAGGTACTCAGAATGTCTGGATGTCCAATCAAACACACACAGGTGGCAGGAAATAACTTCAGTGGAAAACTCAGAGCATGAGCAGCTGTTAACTTCTTGTGGTGATGCTCCAAATTGTTCTCAAAACTGCTAACTGTGTCTTTCAACAGGAAGAACCATCAGTGAATTACCAAGAACAATCTTCATTCAGAGATTTGGACAGACTGGAGAGATGGGCAAAGAGGAACTTAATGATGTTCAACAAGGGTAAGTGCACAGTCCTGCACCTGGAAAGGAACAATAAACTGCACCAGTACAGGTCAGGAGGTGATCTGCTAGAGAGCAGCCCTGTGGAGGACCTAGGAGTGCTGGTGGACAGCAAGTTCTGCATGGCACAGCAATGTGCCCTTGTGGGCAAGAAGGCCAAGATGATCTTGAGGTGCACTAAGAGAGTGTCCAGCAGATCGAGGGAGGTTCTCCTCCCTCTCTACTCTGCCCTGGTGAGACCTCACCTAGAATACTGCATCCAGTTCTGGGATCCCCAGTGCAACAGGGACAGTAACCTACTGCAAAGAGTCCAACAGAGGGCTACAAGGATGCTAAAGGGGCTGGAGCACTGCCTGATGAGGTGAGAACCCTAGGGCTGCTTAGTCTGCAGAGAAGACTGAGAGGGGATCTAATCAATGCTTATAAATAGATGAGAGCTGGGGGTCAAGAAGGAAGGGACAGGGACAGCCTCTGCTCACTTGTGTCCTGGGATAGCACAAGAGGCAATGGATGTCACTGTTTTCACACACCAGTCACCCAGTGCCTCCTTCTACACACTCTGTATAGGTTAAGCACTTCACAGTTGGGACTCAGCTCATGCTGCAGGTCAGAACCCACATATTTTTCAGGTTTTATATCAACAGAGCTAACATTTAAAGAAAGTTTCAGCATAGCCACAAAGAATACAGCACTTGAAAACGTATTCCAAATGATGAGCAGGAACACACTTTTAACTGTATAACAGCGCACAAACTGCCAACACTACCACTTAGAATCACAGAATCATAGAATGGTTTAGGTTGGAAGGGACCTCAAGGATCATCCAGCTCCAACCCCCTGCCACAGGCAGCGACACCTCCTACTAGAGCAGGTTGCTCAAGGCCTCATCCAGCCTGGCCTTAAATGCCTCCAGGGAGGAAGCATCCACAACCTCCCTGGGCAACCTGTGCCAGTGTCTTACCACCCTCACTGTAAAGAACTTCCTCCTAACATCCAGTCTAAATCTCCCCTCTTCCAGTTTAAACCCATTCCCCCTCGTCCTGACATTACCAGACCTTGTCAATAGTCCCTCCCCAGCCTTCCTGTAGGCTCCCTTCAGATACTGGAAAGCCACTCTAAGGTCTCCTCGAAGCCTTCTCTTCTCCAGGCTGCAGAGCCCCAACTCTCTCAGCCTGTCCTCATAGCAGAGCTGCTGCAGCCCTCTGAGCATCTTCGTGGCTCTCCTCTGGACTCGCTCCAGCAGTTCCATGTCCTTCCTGTGTTGGGGGCTCCAGAACTGCACACAGTACTCCAGGTGGGGTCTACAGTACTCCAGGTGGGGTCTTCACTATGCCCATGCACTCAGTCAAGGAAAACCTTCCCCCAGGTCTGCTGCTGCTGTTGCTCAGGCTCATTCTCTCCAAACCCGGCTTGGACAGCACCACGCTTACCAAACTGATCCGACCGAAGACCTGCCCAGGAGGACCTCTGCTGCTGGGACGAGCTACAAAACTCTGAGGTTTTCCATCGGAAGTTTCTCTTATATTCGCTCAGTCCCTGCAGCAAACAGAGAGGCGTCTGTCAAGCGATGGGTGCATATATCCTGCTTCTCTGCTGCTCTTGGTAACAGATCTCCATGGGAAAAAAAAAAACACCAACAAGGCCGCCGCAGAATTCAGCTAAGCTCTGCCTCTCCCAAACCCAGCCCCATCGAGGACCAAAAAACTATTGAACCGAGCTGCATCAAACGCGTGAACGAATTCCACGCACCAAAAAGCGTACCAAAAAAACAGATCCTTATTTATACCTTTTAAGTGAATAAAGTTTGAGGAGCAAATGCAGCCCCAAAACTGCCGGCGCCCTCACGACTGAGCTCCGTCTGTCTATCAGCCGGCGCTCGGCAGCGCAAGGGTCTCCCTCATCCCTGCTTGTCTGTGGCACCCTAGGACCCCCTGCACGCCCTCTCTCTGCCGACTGCAGGGCCCAGCCGGGGCCGCCGCCTGCCGGGCGCGGGGCCTGCCTGCCGGCCCGCACAGCGCAGCGCAGCGCAGCGCAGCGCACGGCCCGCTGGGGCGCGCACGCACGCACGGCCCCCGCCCGCCTCCCCACTGGCGTCCCGGGAGCTCCGCGCAGCCTCACCCTGAACCGCACGGGCATGGCGAAGCGCGGACTGTACAGCCACAACGATCACCGCCAGCCTTCCTCCAGCAGAGCCCTCGCCCAGGCCCGCCTCGCCTCGCCGGGCGCCTGCGCGGCGGCCGCCCAACAGGGGCGGGTAGCAGTTCGACCCACGCCGAGTAGTCGCTGCTGCCGCTTCGCTTCGCAGCCTTGCCCACGCGGGCCGTGTTTGAACGAGTGGGGCCACAGCCCTCCCTCACGCCGCTGCCCGCCCTCCCGCCCTTCCTCACACCGCTGTCCTCCCGCCCTGACGCCGCTGTCCCCTCGGGGGCCGTGTTGTGCGGCCGATCCGTACTAAAAGCCTCTCCGCTACCTATGGCAGGATAAGGGCTTTATGTGGCCAGTGCAGCGTCCCCGGGGAAGGAGGACGGGGGCAGGCTGCGCACCCCCCGGCCTGTCAGTCAGTAGTGCGGGGCGCTTGGCGCTGATGGAGGACCGCGCCAGGGGAATGTTGAATGCCTAGTTTGAAAAACACAAATAAAATCATCACGTCCGCGCTCGCAGCGTTATGTTGGTACAAATGTACTGCTTAGAAAAAGGGAAAATGCAGTCTCCTTACCTTTCTGGAGCTTGTGCGATGATGGCATGGCAGCTGCCGATCATTCTTGGCCGCCTCACCCGACCTCAGCACGCAGTCAGGAGATTATAATCCACCTTCTTGTTCGGGTGCTCCCTCGGGGCTCGCATTCTTCACCGTCACTGATGTCTTTTCCTGCCCTCTCTGGCTGCATTAAATTGAAAAGAATTGAGAATGAGGTGTTTAAAAGTGGCAAAATAGATCAACACAACACACCGGCTCAGGCAATCTGTCCCCGCTCCTGGCCGCGGACACCGCTCCTCCCTGTGCTCCTCCTTAGTAGGGCCTGTTGCTGGTCGCTGATCCCTCCTCCAGGTGCAGCGTGAGCGGAGTTGTGCTGCCATTCAGAGAGACTTAGACAGGCTGGAGAGCTGGGCAGGGAGAAATTGAACGGACTTCAACGGGGGCAACTGGAAAAGAACTACCCCATGGATCAGGATAGGTTTGGGACTGACCTGCTGGAGAGCAGTGAAGAGCAGAAGGACTTGGCAGTCCTGGTGGATGAAGCCAGCAGTGTGCTTTGGTGGCAAGGAAGGCCAATGCCATCCTGGGGTGTATTAGAAGGGCTGTGGTTAGGAGGTCGAGAGAGGTTCTCCTGCCTCTCTACTCTGCCCTGCTGAGGCTGCATCTGGAGTACTGTGTCCAGTTTTGGGCCTTCCAGTTCAAGAGGGATCCCAGGGAACTGCCTGAGACAGTCCAGCACAGAGCCACAGCAATGCTGAAGGCAGTGGAAGATCTTCCTTAGGAGGAGAGCCTGAGGGAGCTGGGGCTGTGGTGCTGGGAGAATGGTTATAGACATGTAAGGGGTGAGTGCCAGGAGGCTGGAGCCAGGCTCTGCTGGGTTATGCTCAGTGCCAGGCTGAGGGCCAATGGGTAGGAGTTGAGGCATAGGAAGTTCCATGTGAAGCTGAGGAAGAATTTTCACTGTGAGGGTGACAGAGCACTGGAACCAGATGCCCAGGGACCTTGTGGAGTCTCCGTCTCTGGAGATATTCCAGAGCTGCCTGGATGTGTTCCTGTGTGATGTGCTCTAGGTGCTCCTGCTCTGGCAGGGGAGCTGGACTAGATGATTTTTCGAGGTCCTTTCCAGCCCCTGACGTTGTATGATTCTTGAGCCAGAGCTCATCACCCCTGTGTCTGGACAGCACCCTGCCAGGAATGGAAGGAAAATTTGCTGCCAGTCCCACTGACTTAACACAAAGTTTAGGTTCAGTCAGACCCTCTAAAAAGGCTGAGCAATGTTTTTTTTACCATGGATGAGAGGGAGGAGAGAGCACCAATCTTGTAATGAAAGGCTTGCAAGCAAAGTAATGTGTTCTGAAAGAGGAAAAAGTAGGAAGAAACCTGCTTCACTGACAGTACTTCTGAGTTTCACACAGCTTTATCGATGAATTTTAAGATCAAGACAGTAATTTCATTAATTTTTTCTTGGTGATTACACTTGAAACTGCTAGATCCACCAAACAGTTTGCTTTGTTACTGCAGTGCTTTATTTTGCAGTGTTCAATCAGGTCTAGTTCAGTATTTCATAAAATTTCATAGAATCAAACAGGTTGGAAGAGATCTCCAAGACCATTCAGTCCAACCTATCACCCAGCCCTGTCCAACCCACTAGACCATGGCACTAAATGCCCCATCCTCTTAAAGTAATAATACAGACTTGTTACAGCATGTGAAAAGCCAGCTGGCAAGCTACTTGCTCAAAATCCAGATTCCAGAAATCAGAATACAGCCAAGAATCTCTCCTATTTGATATATATGGAAACCAAGCCAGACATCATTTCACTGTGCTTCCAGGGTGTTTTCCAATTAACCAAACTAATGCTTTTATAAGATGTTTTGAGGCTGTCTGGGTTCAGAGATGGTTTGATTCATAGAATCAACCAGGTTGGAAGACACCTCCAAGCTCATCCAGTCCAACCTAGCACCCAGCCCTATCCAATCAACCAGACCATGGCACTAAGTGCCTCATCCAGGCTTTTTCTTGAACACCTCCAGGGACGGTGACTCCACCACCTCCCTGGGCAGCCCATTCCAATGCCAATCACTCTCTCTGTGAAGAACTTCCTCCTAACACCCAGCCTAGACCTCTCCCGGCACAACTCAAGGCTGTGTCCCCTTGTTCTGTTGCTGTTTGCCTGGGAGAAGAGCCCAACCCCACCTGGCTACAACCTCCCTTCAGGTAGTTGTAGACAGCAGTGAGATCACCCCTGAGGCAATGAGATCACCCCTGCATTCTTTAATGCAGAAACCAAATATGACACCACACCATTCTCAAGTGCAGAGCATTACATTTCTTAGAATGGCTTACCCTTCTTTTAAGATAAATCAAAACAAATCACGCTGAAACAATGGAATTCACATTCCACTACATGCACTGATTGATTTAAGTTACATTTTAAATCTTAGAGCTGAGATAGGAAGAGCTGATGTGGAGGAAGCACTTCAGTGAATACATCAGTCACTGACATTGCTCTTTATTGCTGCTGCTGTGCACGAGCATCTTCAGCTGCAATGTGTACACATTACTCAACACGCAGTAATTCAAAGCAATGTGGTGTAAGAATGCTAAAACACTTAAGGCCAGTAACAATATTTTCATCTGAGTGCTAAGCAGATAATGAAATCATAAAGATGGATCCACGTGTAGAAAAGGCTACAGTGTATTCACAAGCTCATGGTTCTATGGAAAACACTCTGAGACTGGTGTAAATGTGCATCCCTCAGTAGCTGCTCTCTATTATAAGTTGGATCCCATTGTTAAAAGAAATGAGCATTTAAAGCTTGAGTTGCTGTTTAAATAGTCTTGAGTTCAAGTCACTTCATGTTTCTATAACACTTGAGGGGTTCACTGGTTTTGGCCTGTATTTCCTATAGAGCAAATCTATGTATTTTGGTTTGCCTTGCTGATGCTTACATCAGATTTAGACCTCCTTGTTGCTGTGGTGAATCGACAGGTGAGATTTCTCCTGCTCAGCCACATATGAAAATCCTTTTTAAATGTTTATGTGTATAATTTCAAATCATAGAATCATAGAATCAACCAGGTTGGAAGAGATCTCCAAGATCATCCAGTCCAACCTAGCACCCAGCCCTATCCAGTCATCCAGAACATGGTACTAAGTGCCTCATCCAGTGTTTTCTTGAACACCTCCAGGGACGGTGACTCCACCACCTCCCTGGGCAGCCCATTCCAATGCCAATCACTCTCTCTGAGAAGAACTTCCTCCTAACATCCAGCCTATACTTCCCCCAGCACGACTTGAGGCTGTGTCCCCTTGTTCTATTGCTGGTTGCCTGGGAGAAGAGACCAACCTCACCTGGCTACAGCCTCCTTTCAGGTAGTTGTTGACAGCAATGAGGTCCCCCCTGAGCCTTTTCTTTTGCCTTAACATCTCTCTTGCCAAAACTCAAAGCATGATGTGTCAGCAACCCTCCCTCCAGCCAAAGAAGGCGAGACACAGCTTGCCATGGAGGCTGTCAGCTCCACTCCACGGGTCAGCCTGAGGGAATCAAACAAGAGCAATCAAATATGTTTTCTGCCTCCAGAGTCTGTAGCCTCTGGCACTTACTGATACATGAGAAAAGGAGGAGTGATAGCACAGCTGGCCTGGCTCAGGTCCCACGGCTTTACTCATAATCCCAAATGTTTCTCATGCAAGCATGTCCCATCTTCTTTTACAACTCATTTTAAACTACTTTGATTTAGTACTCATTTCAATCCCTTTTTCAAGTGGCAGAGCTCATCCAGCAGTCATTAAAGGGCATCTGGATTGGAAGATATCCTGGCTTCGTGCCTCAGTAATGGTTCTTGACCTTGGCAGAAGCTATAAATGTTAACATCTTAAACTAGTCTGTCCTTCTGATGCAGTTTCTTTTCTGCATGGCAGAGAAGCCTGTTCAAGATATCTTTCTAACTGTGAAAAGGGTCATAAAATGCAGGTCCAACTCTCAGCCCACCATCCACTTTTACTGTGCATTATACTCAATCTCTTAGGGGAAAAGGCTGTTAAGAGTGACTGCTGACCTCAAAGCTCAGCCAGTTCCAACCCCCTGCCACAGCCAGGGACAGCTCCCCCTAGAACGGGTCACTCAAGACCTCATTCAACCTGGCCTTGAACACCTCCAGGGAGGGAGCAGCCACAACCTCCCTGAGCAAATTGTGTCTCACCACCCGCACTGCAAACAACTTCTTCCTAACAACCACTTTCAATCTCCCCTCTGCCAGTTCAAACCCATTCCTCCTCGTCCTGTCATTACAACACCTTGTCAATAGTCCCTCCCCAACCCCCTTCAGATACTGGAAGGCCACCCCAAGGTCTCCTGGAAGCCTTCTCTTCTCCAGGCTGCAGAGCCCCAACTCTCTCAGCCTGTCCTAAGAACAGAGCTGCTGCAGCCCTCTTGGTGGCCTCCTCTGGACTGGCTCCAACAGTTCCATGTCCTTCTTGTTTTGGGGGCTCCAGAACTGCACACAATACTCCAGGTGGGGTCTGACAAGAGCAGAGTAAAGGGGCAGAATCCCCTCCCTTGCCCAGTATTAATTTAAAGGTAGTCTGAGAGTTACCAGAAAAGAGTGGCAGAAGTACCACATTTTGCTGTGCTCCTGGGGAGTGACTTATGAAGCAGCTCAGGGTTTCAGATTCCTTCCTACCTCCTCACCAGTCAAATCTTTGAGTGGGGACAATGCAGATATACAGCATGACAGTTCCTCTGAGGATTGAGTGCTGACTTTCTTTTCAGTTTTGGCCTGGATCCACTAAACTCTGCATGAATGCACAATAGTAGTTTGGTTTTTTTTTTTCCCCACTGCAATCTATTAATTAAACCTGCAGTCTGCTCTGTGGCTTGCTCAGTGCAGAAAGATTGCAGTCAAATACTTCTTCTGTTTTGGTCAATAAATCTGCAGGCCCAGTTAATTCCTGGTATAACTCCAATGCTGCAGTGTGGAAAGATGTTGCCTTTTTTTTTCCTTCCACCCCAAATTAAATTGTTCAATCAAAAAGATGAGAAATCTTCAGAAGGAATTTGCTTAAGCCAGGCTGAAAACATCATTGAACAAAGACAAATAGAAGAATTTTAACTCAAAATTTACTGCAGGTTTGCTGACAACTATTTGTTAAGCCAATCCATTCCAGCTTTGGGTCAGGCAATAATCATAAGTCAAAGTGAAATGCAAAGTCGGTTAAATAAAGCTTTTATTCCTTCAAAGATGCCTTTCAGGGCATCCAGGCAATGCACAAACTGTTGACAACTGTATGGTGACTTGGGCAGATAAAAGAAGTGGCAGTGAGTGAGAAGTGCCTGAATGACTCATAGAATCATAGAATCATAGGATCACAGAATCATAGAATCAGTCAGGGTTGGAAGGGACAACAAGGATCATCCAGTTCCAACACCCCTGCCATGGGCAGAGATACTTCACACTAGATCAGGTTGTCCAGAGCCTCATAGAATCATAGAATCAGCCAGGTTGGAAGAGATCTCCAAGCTCATCCAGTCCAACCTAGCACCCAGCCCTATCCAGTCAACCAGACCATGGCACTAAGTGCCTCATCCAGGCTTTGCTTGAACACCTCCAGGGACGATGACTCATCCAGCCTGGCCTTAAACATTTCCAAAGATAATACTTCCACCACCTCTCTGGGCAACCTGTTCCAGGGTCTCACCACCCTCATGGTGAAGAACTTCTTCCTAACATTCAGTCTGAATCTACCCATTTCTAGCACTTCTTTGCCACTGGAATGGGCTGCCCAGGGAGATGGTGGAGTCACCATCCCTGGGGGTGTTCAGGAAAAGCCTGGATGAGGCACTTAGTGCCATGGTCTGGTTGACTGGATAGGGCTGGGTGCTAGGTTGGACTGGATGATCTTGGAGGTCTCTTCCAACCTGGTTGATTCTGTTCTATTCTGTAGTCTCTGTGTTATTACTGCATTGCCTCTGGCTTCAAGCTGCAAGCAGATGCCAGCTGGAGTGGGCAGGTAAATTTACAGATGTGAACATAATTGGCATTTTTTCTCACTGAGGTCTGGGATTTCATCTGCAGTCTTCTGATAGCTGATGAGCAATTTGGGGGTCAAAGACAAAACTTGTCAGGGTGTCCAATGGGACATTGTTCTTTATCATTTGAGAAGAGTATACTTTGATTATTATTGTATTAAGAAGAGTGTGTCCAGCACAAGGTTCTCCTTCCCCTCTACTCTGCCCTAGTGAGGCCCCACATAGAACACTGCATCCAGCTCTGGGCTCACCTATTCAAGAAGGACAGAGATCTACAGGAGAGAGTCCATCGGAGGGCTACAAGGATGCTGAAGGGGCTGCAGCACTGCCTGGTGAGGAAAGGCTGAGAGCCCTGGGGCTGCTTAGGCTGCAGAGGAGAAGGCTGAGAGGAGATCTGAGCAATGGATATAAACAGATGAGGGCTGGGGGTCAGGAAGGAAGGGACAGGGACAGCCTCTGCTCACTTGTGCCCTGCCATAGGACAAGGGGGGCAAGGGATGGAAACTGCAGCAGAGCAAGTTCCACCTGAACATGAGGAAGAACTTTTTGAGTGTAAGGGTCCCAGAGCCCTGGCACAGGCTGCCCAGAGAGGTTGTGGAGTCTCCTTCTGTGGAGCCTTTCCAGCCCTGTCTGGATGTGTTCCTGTGTGACCTGCACTGGATTCTGTGGTTGAGGACGAGGGCAATGGCTTCAAACTAGAGCAGAGCAGAATCAGACTGTATGTTAGGAACAGGTTCTGCACCATGAGTGTGGGAACATTGGAACAGGTTGTCCAGGGAGATGTTTGGGGTCCATCCCTGGAGATATTGAAGGTGAGGCTGGACAGGGCTGTGGGCAACCTGGAAGGACTTGGACTGGATGAGCTTTGGAGATCTCTTCCATCTCCCGTCTCTGGAGCCTTTCCAGCCCTGTCTGGATGTGTTCCTGTGCTACCTGCACTGAATTCTGTGGTCCTGCTGTGGCAGAGAGATTGAACTCGAAGATTTCCAGAGGTCCCTTCCAACCTCTAACATCCTGTGGTGCTGCTATCCTGTATTTGGTCTTGAGCTGTGCAGGCACCGTCTGCGGGAGCGGCAGTGGGGCCCGGCACGGTGGCACTGCCACCACTAGGTGGCACGAACCTGATGCAGCAGGGAACGCGGCCGAGAGGAAAGCTGCAACACTCCATGCTTTGCTGAGCAGCTACTGTGCAGTCAGTGAAGGCTACCACTGCCGTGCAAGCCATCAGCATAGCACTCTTCTGGAAGCCCACTTCCTTCTACTTTGCACAGCGGTCTCGTAGATTATGGAGGAACAAAGATGTCTCACAGTATCACCAAGGTTGGAAGAGACCTCACAGATCATCAAGTCCAAGCTGTTACCACAGAGCTCAAGGCTAGACCATGGCACCAAGTGCCACATCCAATCCTGCCTTGAACAGCTCCAGGGATGGCGACTCCACCACCTCCCTGGGCAGCCCGTTCCAGTAGCCAATGACTCTCTCAGTGAAGAACTTTCTCCTCACCTCGAGCCTAAATTTCCCCTGGCGTAGCTTGAGGCTGCATCACCAGCACCACTGTGCTGCCTACACACGGAATCACAGAAGTATCAAGGCTGTAATAGATCTCTGAGATCACCCAGTCCAGCCTATGACCTAACACCACCACATCGACCAGACTGTAACACTAAATGCCTCAGCCAAGCTGGCCTTAAGCACGTCCAGGGATGGCAATTCCACCACCTCCCTGGGCAGTCCATTCGTCAGCTTCAACAAGGCCAAATGCCAGGTCCTGCACTTGGGGCACAACAACCCCAAGCAATGCTACAGGCTTGGGGCAGTGTAGCTGGAGAGCTGCTGGCAGAAAGGGATCTGGGGGTTGTAATAGACAGGAGCTGAATGGGAGCCAGCAGTGTGCCCAGGCAGCTGAATGTGAGCCAGCAGTGTGCCCAGGTGGCCAAGAAAGCCAATGGCATCCTGGCTGGGATTAGAAATGCTGTGGCCAGCAGGAGCAGGGAGGGGATTGTGCTCTTGGACTCAGCTTCAGTGAGGCCACACCTTGATGACTCTGTTCAGTTTTGGGCACCTCAATACAAGAGCTGTGGAGGTGCTGGAGGCAGTGCAGAGGAGGGCAAGGAAGCTGGGGAAGGGCCTGGAGAATAAATGTGATGAGGAGAGACTGAGGGAGCTGGGGATGGTTAGTGTGAAACAGAGGAGGCTGAGGGCAGACCTCATGGCTGTCTGCAGCTACCTGAAAGGAGGTTGTGGAGGGCTTGGTGCTGGTCTCTTCTCAAAGGGAACTGGAGACAGAACAAGGGGGAATGGCCTCAAGCTGAGGCTGCGAAGGTTTAGATTGGACATTAGGAAAAAGTTTTTCCTGGAGAGAGTGGTCAGGGACGGGAATGAGCTGCCCAGGGAGGTGGTGGAGTCACCCAGCCTGGATGTGTTTAAGAATCATTTGGCTGTGGTGCTTAGGACTATGGTTTAAGGTGAACCTTAGGACTATGGTTTAAGGTGAATCTTGTAGAGTAGGGTTCTACGTTGGATTTGGTGATCCTGAGGGGCTTTGCCAACCTGCATGTTTCTGTGACTCTGGCAGTCATGGATGGTTCTCCAAGTAGGTGTTAGACATCCCAAGATGCTTCCAGTTAAAGCAAGCGATCCTTAAAATTTCTTTAGTGATGTGCACTCTGATACACTGCTGATCTGTCCAGATGTGCTGATACCTGATCCATTACATGAAGCAGCATTCTAAAATGAATATAGTAATTGATTTCTCTTAAAAGACAAGAAAGCTTCATTTGCACTTTATGACAAAGGAGACTGAGAGCTATTAAGAAAATATAGAATCATAGACTGGTTTAGGTTGGAAGGGACCTCAAGGATCATCCAGCTCCAACCCCCTGCCATAGGCAGGGACACCTCCCACTAGAGCAGGCTGCTCAAGGCCTCATCCAGCCTGGCCTTAAACGCCTCCAGGGAGGAAGCATCCACAACCTCCCTGGGCAACCTGTGCC
>WAAF01003468.1:0-14513 GCA_013400475.1 Tricholaema leucomelas | reverse complement strand
ACCTTGCACTTGGCCTTGTTAAACGTCATGAGGTTGGCCTGGGCCCACCTCTCCAGCCTGTCCAGGTCCCTCTGGATGGCATCCCTGCCCTCCAGCAAGTCAGCTGCGCCACACAGCTTGGTGTCATCTGCAAACTTGCTGAGGGTGCACTCAATTCCTCACTCAATTCCACACTCAATTGATTCTATACGTGTTCTGGTGAGTCCTAAAACTCTTCCTTAGGCTTTTGTGACCATTTTTTTATTTCTACATCATCACAGCTGTGCAAAGCACTTTAAAGAGAGAAGATACCTGCTTCAAATGTGCTCTCATAGATATCTGCTTTAAATGTGCTCTCATATAGGCAGCAGGCCCTCAGAAGAAGAAAATAAAAGAGAGGAAAGTCCTTGCACTAAAGCACCTATGCTTTAAATGAGATTAAGTGCAGGATAAGCTGACAATAAACAAAGGGCTGGAGGAAAGGCTGGCAATGGTGAGTAGTTAGACTTAATAATATGAGCAGATCTTATTTCTTCCTTGGATCTATTTTTTTCTTTCTTTCTTTTTAATACAGTAAATTTATTGTAATAGGATTTCTGGACAGCATCCACTTTGAAAGCCTGCACAGAAGTTAGCAAGAGAAGATTGGCTGAACAAAAAAAAAAAAGAAAGAAAGAAAATTGAGGCATGTCAAAAGGATTTGAAGGGAGCCTGAGACTGCAGGAAGCAAAAGATCAGAGACTGTTTCTTTTAAAGTGCTTTTAACAGTTCTCATTTCTTCTCCAGGCAGTGTGTTTTAATACATTGCTCTTATATAGTGTCTGAGTCATTTGTGTCAGATGTGAAGTTGGTTTAGTTTCCTGGAAGTGTGATGCTACGCCCAGATGCTATGGTGACAGAGATTATACTCATGAAGCCAGTCAGAAACTGCATGCAGGGTTAAGACAGAGTTTCCTTACAGGAAACTTCATTCTTTTGGCAGAAAACAAAGAAAGTTTTTGGTTTGGGGCAATGAGTTAAAAAAAAAAAAATGGGTGAAAATGTTCTTTTTAATTAACATAGAGGGGAGTAAATTGTTTCTGAGGAAGTCTTCATTTTGCCCAAACCTTTTCTTATCAGCACAGGTTGCAGTCAGCACCTCTGAAATTATTTCTAAGGTGGATTCTTGCACTGTGTGTTCCTTGCCCAGGGAGGTGGTGGAGTCATCGTCCTTGAAGGTGTTCAAGCAAAGCCTGGATGGGGCACTTAGTGCCATGGTCTGGTTGACTGGATAGGGCTGGGTGCTAGGTTGGACTGGTTGAGCTTGGAGGTCTCTTCCAACCTGATTGATTCTATGAGGATGAGGCACTTAGTGCCATGGTCTGGTTGATTGTCCAGGGCTGGGTGCTAGGTTGGACTGGATGAGCTTGGAGGTCTCTTCCAACCTGATTGATTCTATGATTCTATGACTTCAGTTTACTTGCACCTGTTAATTATATGCAGTTTAGCTAAGGACTTATTGTAGACAGCACTTAGAAATGGTCACAGAAGCCCTGAAGCTTGAAATTTGCACTTCAAGGGCAGAAGCTTGCAAGGGGCAGAAGCTTGCTGGAGAGTTTTAGCTTGGAGCAGGCTTTCTGCTCAGACAGAGATGCTTCATCATCCTTTTCCTTGCTGTGTGGAGCCAGAGCTTGATCTCACCCTGTTTCCTCTTGGCAGCACCCAGCCCTTCTGAGGCACTGAGCTTCCTCAGCCTCAGGGCAGTTCCAGGACCACAGATGGTGCAGGAGAACTGCCCAGGGAGCAAACCTTGAAACGGTACCTGCAAGGCAGAGAGGGAGTTACTGCAACTCCAGGCTTGCCAAAACCAAAGCAAACCAACAAGCAAACCCAAGAGGCTGTCAGCTCATGTCAGTTACACAGGATCAAAATATTTCTCAGAGGTCATGAGTGATAGAAGAGGGAATGGCCTCAAGCTGCCACTGGGTGGGTTTAGAGTGGACATTAGGAAACATTTTTTCCTGGCAAGAGTGGTCAGGGATTGGAATGAGCTGCCCAGGGAGGTGGTGGAGTCCCCAAGCCTGGCTGTGTTTCAAGGTGGTTTGGCTGTGGTGCTTGGGGCTATGGTTTAGGGTGCACCTTGTAGAGCAGGGATATAGGTTGGACTTGGTGATCCTGGGCTTGCTTTTCCAAACTGAGTGTTTCTGTGATACTGTGATTTTTGGAGGTCCCTTCCAGCCCCTAACATTGTGTGATTCTCTGAACTGCCTCTAAAATCAGGGTGGTTAATGCAAACCAGGCGTTTTCAGATAGCTCAACTGGCCCACCCATGATTAGAAGTCTGAACATAAGGGTGTGTGTTCTGCGAGGTCAATTCCAATTAGAGCTCCTCTCCCACCCCAAATATCTTTAATCCCCAAAGTCTATTTGTGTGCATCCTATCATTTGTGCAGTTCTGGCTTGTGATTGCTTCCCTACCCACACAGATTCTGATTTTTGGAGGACCACAGTCAGGAATACACACATAAAGATGAAACTGGCCCTAGTGTACTACAGCTGCTTTCCTTGGATGCCTCTTTTTTTCTGTAGGGCAGCTTTCATGTGTGATTTAATACTTGAGAACGAGCCAGCATGTGGGGGAAGGGGAAAGAACTATTCAGATGACACTTAGTAGATCACATTCCTGCTATTTTAGTGACTAGTTTTACTTTTTTTTTGCTTTACAGTTTATGCATAAAGTTGAAAACCTGCTAAAAAAAAGGCTCAGGAGAGGTTTGTTTTTTCATAGCAGAAACAGAATGAAATTCTAGTCTCAAACAGAAAGCAAACTTCTGATCTAAACTGGAGGGAGGCTCAAATGTCAGAGGCAGATTTTGATCTTCGTTCTCTGTGTGGAAGTCTGAAGCAGCTCCAGACTTTGTCAAATCCAGCATTGGGTTGGAACTGAAAGCACAGTTTGAGTCAAAGTGTGGGTATTTACTCTTCAATATTGTAACCTGGCTTGCAAATGAAACCCACTTGTGAACTCTGGCTTGATGCAGGAGCAAGAATGAGTATTTGTTCCAGCTTGGTTTAGCTTTAAAAGTATGTGTTCACAGAATGCCAGGGGCTGGAAGGGACCTCCAAAGCTCAGCCAGTCCCCCTGCCAGAGCAGGAGCACCTAGAGATGATCACACAGCAACACATCCAGACAGCTCTGGAGTATCTCCAGAGAGGGAAACTCCACAACCCCCCTGGGCAGCCTGTGCCAGGCTTCTGTCACCCTCACAGGGGAAAAAATGTCTCCTCATGTTTGCATGGAACTTTCTATGCCTCAACTCCCACCCATTGCCCCTTGGCCTGGCACTGGGCATCACCCAGCAGAGCCTGGCTCCAGCCTCCTGGCACTCACCTTTACATCTTTATAACCATTGATGAGGTCCCCCTCAGGCTCTTCCTCTCCCAGCAGCACAGCCCCAGCTCCCTCAGGCTCTCCTCATAACAGAGATATTCCATTCCCTTTATCACCTTTGTGGCTCTGTGCAGGACTCTCTCAAGGAGTTCTATGTCCCTCTTGAACTGGGGGGCCCAGAGCTGGACACAGTACTCCACATGCTCCAGATGCGGCCTCAGCAGGGTGGAGTAGAGGGGCAGGAGAACCTCTCTCAACCTACTAGCCCCAGCCCTTTTAATACACCCCAGAATGGCATTGAAAACCCTGGCCACAAGACCACATTACTGGTTCATGGTTAACACTAATTAATACTGCAAAGGTCAGGCAGGACACAGGCTGTTGCATTGTTTGAGCAGAGCAGAAAGGCATCTGGCTCCAGACTCTACCACTGAATCACAGAATCACCAAGGCTGGAAAAGACCTCTGAGATCATCCAGTCCAGCCTAGGACCTAACACCACCACAGTGACCAGACCATGGCACTAAGTGCCACAGCCAAGCTTGCCTGAAACACCTCCAGGGACAGCGACTCCACCACCTCCCTGGGCAGCCCATTCCAGTCTCTAATTCCCCTTTCCATCAGGAAGTGGTTCCTAACATCCAACCTAACCCTCCCCTGGCACAGCTTCAGGCCATGCCCTCTCATCTTGTCACAAGCTGCCTGGCAGCAGAGCCTGACCCCCACCTGACTACCCCTTCCCTTCAGGTAGCTGTAGAGAGTGCTGAGGTCCCTCCTGAGTCTCCTCTTCTCCAGGCTAACCCAGCCCAGCTCCCTCAGCCTCTCCTCAGCAGCCTTCCCCTCCAGTCCCTTCCCCACTCTCATTGCTCTCCTCTGGCCCAGCTCCAGCCCCTCAAGATCTCTTGCAGTGAGTGCCCAGAGCTGCACACAGTGCTGGAGGTGAGGCCTCCCCAGTGCCAGTGCAGGGCAGAATCACATCCCCAGTGCTGCTGGCCACACTCTACCCAAATGCACTGATTTCTGTCTTACTATTTAGCAAGCACAAGACACTGTGGGCTTCTCTTCTATGCCAGGAAAGGGGAGTGATTCGGTCTGACTCAGCATTTGCTTCCCTGCTTTGCATCAGCCTGGTAGCACAAAGGGAGGTGGGACATGGCTTGGTCTCCTGAGCTGGCTGCCCTCTCCCTGGGGAGTTCCCAGCCAGCACCGAGCTGCCACATACCCCTCCTTGGCCTGCAGGAAGAGGAAAGGTGTGGAGGGAGATGGTCTGAGTGCTGCCAGCCCATCCCCAGCTGCCATCCAGAGAAAAGGGGAGCAGTCTTCAGCCTATAACTGGATTTTCCAAGACATTTCTTCCCAGCTCAGGCATGACAGACAATCAGGCCCAGTGGAATTCCTGCACTGTTCATGACAGCAAATGAGGGCCCTGGCTCTTTAGTTTACTGGCCTGTGTTGGTGATGCAGTATGACTAACATGTTAGGAGTAACAGCACTGTACCACAGGGATGCTGAAGGGGCTGAGCACTGCCTGGTGAGGAAAGGCTGAGAGCCCTGGGGCTGCTTAGTCTGCAGAGGAGAAGGCTGAGAGGGGATCTGAGCAATGTCTATCAATAGCTGAGGGCTGCAGGTCAGGAAGGAAGGGACAGGGACAGCCTCTGCTCACTTGTGCCCTGCCATAGGACAAGGGGCAAGGGATGGAAACTGTATCTTATCTTCAACGTGAGAAAGAACTTTTTGAGTGTAAGGGTGACAGAGCCCTGGCACAGGCTGCCCGGAGAGGTTGTGGAGTCTCCTTCTCTGGAGCCTTTCCAGCCCTGTCTGGATGTGTTCCTGTGTGACCTGCACTGGATTCTGTGGTGCTGCTGTGGCAGGGGGGTTGGACTGGAAGCTCTCCAGAGGTCCCTTCCAACCCCCAACACCCTGTGATGCTGTGATCCTGTACTCTAACATGTCCTTCTCAGCAATACCTTCTTCAAGGGGTCATTAAGGGTAACTTTTTAAATGAGTGAATGCATTTTCCTTAGCTCCTGAGAGCAAAGTATCTCTTCAAAGTCACTGATACTCCTTTCAAACTATACCAGCTGCTCCTTGCACAACTTACTACAACAACTGAGATAGCAGGTGAGCTGCAGCTGAAGTGTTATTCTGAACAAGCAAACTTGTTTGGGGTCCATGTCTATACTTTCTTTCTTCAGGAGCTGCCCATGTCCTGTTTTGACTAAGAAACCTTTGGCACAGATGTTGTATTGATCAGATTTCCAGGGCACACATCACTGCAGAGTCCAAGTCACCTTAGGCAGCACATTTTAAAGCTATGTATAAAGAATATTGATTTTTTTTTTTGGACACCTATTTCTAAGCAGAGAAAATGCAACATCTGCATCTTTCTTCCCCCTGAAGTTGCAAACTTGCACTTGGTGTCTCACAGTCTCACAGTATCACCAAGGTTGGAAGAGACCTCACAGATCATCAAGTCCAAGCCATTACCACAGAGCTCAAGGCTAGACCATGGCACCAAGTGCCACGTCCAATCCTGCCTTGAACAGCTCCAGGGACGGCGACTCCACCACCTCCCTGGGCAGCCCATTCCAGTCTCTAATTCCCCTTTCCATCAGGAAGTGCTTCCTAACATCCAACCTAACCCTCCCCTGGCACAGCTTCAGGCCATGCCCTCTCATCCTGGCACAAGTTGCCTGGCAGCAGAGCCTGACCCCCACCTGACTACCCCTTCCCTTCAGGTAGCTGTAGAGAGTGCTGAGGTCCCTCCTGAGTCTCCTCTTCTCCAGGCTAACCCAGCCCAGCTCCCTCAGCCTCTCCTCAGCAGCCTTCCCCTCCAGTCCCTTCCCCACTCTCATTGCTCTCCTCTGGCCCTGCTCCAGCCCCTCAAGATCTCTTGCAGTGAGTGCCCAGAGCTGCACACAGTGCTGGAGGTGAGGCTCACCCAGTGCCAGTGCAGGGCAGAAGGACCTCCCTGGTGCTGCTGGCCACACTGCTCCTGATATGGAATGGTCCTTTGTGATTGCTGCTGCATTTATTTCTGCCTGCAACTGAAAGCAAGCTGCTTTCTGTGAGAGTCTGAATTGCATCCTCTCTATTACTTACATCTGTTGAAAGAAACATTGATGCACTACAGGAGCCAGCAGGAGACTGCAGCAAGAGAAAGTTATGAATACTTCTACACACTGAACTGGTTAGCTAAATTTGTCTGGTATTCTTTTTAGTCAGAGCCCAGATGACTCCATATCCCCCATTACATCTCCCAGGGCTTGTAAATGGTCTCTTTGATATTAAAAATAAAATCAAATGCTCAATACAAATTTATCAAATTACTTTTCTTCCAGAAACCTTCTCATCCACAACCTGGAACAACACTGAGAGGCCACAGAGGCTGCCTCTGTAGCTCAGTGGTTGCAACAGCAGGAAGACCTACATCAAATCCCACCTTCAGCTGGATCCTGCCTCTCCAGCTGAGTGCTCTTAATTAAGACACAGTTACACTGCGTATTAAAGACCGTCTGCAGCAGAGGAGGAAGTGCAGCACAGTTAAGTAGAATCCTGGTGTCTTGCAGGTCTCCTGCAGACAAATTATGGAGTCATGCATGCTTAGGCATCATCAGCCTGGATTCACCCTGGCCCAGGTGGGGGTTGGTCTCTTCTCCCAGGCAACCAGCAACAGAACAAGGGGACACAGCCTTGAGTTGTGCCGGGGGAGGTCTAGGCTGGATGTTAGGAGGAAGTTGTTGGCAGAGAGAGTGATTGGCATTGGAATGGGCTGCCCAGGGAGGTGGTGGAGTCACTGTCCCTGGAGGTGTTGAAGCCAGGCCTGGCTTGGACACTTAGTGCCATGGTCTGGTTGATTGGATAGGGCTGGGTGCTAGGTTGGACTGGATGATCTTGGAGGTCTCTTCCAACCTGGTTGATTCTATTCTATTCTATGCATGTTTCTCTCCAGGAGAAAGAAGTGCAGCTGAGGTCAGGCAGCAAGAAATCTTGAGCAGAAATGTTTGTACTCCACAGTGCTTTAGGAGTCACAGTGGCACATACCTTATTGTCTTCTAGAATCATAGAATCAACCAGGTTGGAAAAGACCTCCAAGCTCATCCAGTCCAACCTAGCACCCAGCCCTATCCAATCAACCAGACCATGGCACTAAGTGCCTCATCCAGGCTTTGCTTGAACACCTCCAGGGACGGCGACTCCACCACCTCCCTGGGCAAGGAACACAAAGATTGGTATTAGGAGGAAGTTCTTCACAGAGAGAGTGATTGACATTGGAATGGGAGGTGGTGGAGTCACCATCCCTGGAGGTGTTAAAGAAGAGGCTGGATGAGGCACTTAGTGCCATGGTCTAGTTGACTGGATAGGGCTCAGTGATAAGTTGGACTGGATGAGCTTGGAGGTCTCTTCCAACCTGGTTGATTCTATGATTCTATTCTGGGTTGGACTTGGTGATCCTGAGAGGCTTTTCCAGCCTGACAGTGTTTGTGATTCTGTAGTTCTGTGATCCTGGCATCCAATTCTACCATTGGAGTGTGAAGGCCTCTCAGGGTGCCAGCCAGCCAACATCTTCCAGCACGCTCTCCCCTTCTCAAATGCTGTTTCCTACCTGCCATTCAAAATCAGCAAGAAGAGCTCCCTGGCTAATAGTGCCCTATGCTACTGGCTCAACATCTTTACTCTTGACAAAGTGACTTCCTCTTGGATACTGAATGTAGCTGAGGAAACTGGGACTTGCTGGGGGGGAGTTATGCCACAATGACATCTTTTCCAGGTTAATTCAGACACACCTCATTACTCCTGCTGCACCATTGATTTTGCTGCAGTTTAATCCTGGAGAAGTCAGGCTTGGCTGAAATGTCTAATATCCACTAATTACAGAAATCTCAGGCATTCACAAAATGGGTGATTCCTGGAGATGCTTCAGCCATGCTTCATTCCTCCCCTGCTTTCTGATCAACAGCCCAAATAATCTTCAGACAGGACTCTTCTTCCTCTGGCAGTGCCAAAATAATGGCAAAAGTTGGCTGGAAATCGTTAATGCTTTAAGCTTAACAGCCAAATTTATACAGATTATCCAAGGAGAGGTCAGTACCCAGTGCCAGTGCAGTTCAAGGGTCACACAGATATGAGGGAAACAGGGTTAATAAATGGGAGCCACTGCAAAGGAGAATTAAAATAGAAACATAGAATTGTCAGGGCTGGAAGGGACATCAGGGACCATCTAGCTCCAATCCTGCTGCTGTGGGCAAGGACACCTCAGACTAGATCAGGTTGCTCAGAGCCACATCCAGCCTGGCCTTCGACACATCCAGGGATGAGGCTTGCACCACCTCCCTGGGCAACCTGTTCCAGTCTCTCACCAGCCTTATGCTGGAGACCTTTCTTCTAACATCAAATCTGATTCTACCCACTTCTAGTTTTGCTCCATTCCCCCCAGTCCTATCACTCCCTGACATCCTAAAAAGTCCCTGCTCAACTTCCTTGTAGCCCCCTTCAGGTACTGGAAGGCCACAATAAGGTCTCCTCAGAGCCTTCTCTTCTCCAGACTGAACAACCCCAACTCTCTCAGCCCATCCTCATAGCAGAGGAGCTTCAGACTTTGATCATCCTCATGACCCTTCTCTGGACACACTCCAGCACATTCATATCCCTCTTGTAATGAGGGATGGAAGATGCTTCTGAGGAGCAAATTTTGACACAAAGCAATGTAAGATAGCAGAGATGATGCATTTCTGCCCCTCCTGACAGCCCCATGTGAGCTCTGTTGAGCAGCTGTGTTGAGGAGGAGACCTTGGAGTGGCCTTCCAGTATCTGAAGGGGGCTTCAAGAGGGCTGGGGAGGGACTACTGACAAGGTCTTGTCATGACAGGATGAGGAGGAATGGGTTTGAACTGGCAGAGAGGAGATTGAAACTGGATGTTAGGAAGAAGTTGTTTGCAGTGAGGGTGGTGAGACACTGGCACAGGTTGAGGGTGGTGAGACACTGGCACAGGTTTCCCAGGGAGGTTGTGGAGCACAGAAGCACAGAATGTGATCAAAGATCACATTCTGTGCTTCTGTGCTCCACAACCTCCCTGGAAGTGTTCAGGACCAGGCTGGATGAAGCCTTGAGTGACCTGTTCTAGTGGGAACTGGCTGAGATTTGAGGTCCCTTCCAGCCTAAACCACTTTATGGTTCTATGATTCTATGATTCAATGACAGGGAGCAGCCCAGTACTTAGTTTTTCAATACAGATTGAACACATTTTGGTACATAAAAGGTTTATATATATATTTATATATATGTGTGTGTGTATTTTATATATATATATGTGTGTTTTATGTATAATCCTTCCTTGTAGGCTCACAAAGTTAAACCAGGCTGTTCAGAGCCCAGCTGAATGAGCTTCATGAAGTCACCAAAAAATAGTTTAAATGCATATGTATGTGTTGCACACTGACATGAATTGATTCATTAAGAGTGGTGGCAGAGTCTGAACTGGAAGGTGCAGTGAAGAAAATGATGAATTTTAATGTGGTCAGTGGCTACTGTTAAGCAGATATGAAATTGGAAATCAATGCCAGCTATTAGATACAAATGGATGCTGCCTTTATATCTGAAGCAGTCTTCCATTGCCAATCCTTTGGCAAGCCAGGGGAATGAGGCATGAAGGAAAAAAGCCTAACTCTACAGCATTCTGCCAGTGCCACTGTCTGTACTCTCTGTGCATACCTGGGGTACAGCAAAGAACTTCTTCCTAGCATCCAGTTTCAATCTCCCCTCTTCCTGTCCTTAAACCACACATGTTTAATACAGGGTAATAGTGTTTATCTGTCATCATGAAGCTTTACTGCTCCTTAAAACAACCTGGCAAGCACCAGATCAGCTGTGTTGTTCTTTGCTGGTATTGCAACACGGTCCCCTGCATGGCTGACCCTGTGCAAGCTATGAGCACACATGTATGTAAAGGTGAGTGCCAAGAGGCTGGAGCCAGGCTCTGCTGGGTGATGCCCAGTGCCAGCACAAGGGGCAATGGGTGGCAGCTGAGGCATAGGAATTTTCATTTAAACATGAGGAGACATTTTTTCCCCTGTGAGGGTGACAGAAGCCTGGCACAGGCTGCCCAGGGAGGTTGTGGAGTCTCCCTCCCTGGAGATACTCCAGAGCTGCCTGGATGTGTTGCTGTGTGATCTGCTGTAGGTGCTCCTGCTCTGGCAGGGGGTTGGACTGGATGAGCTTTGGAGCTCAATTCCAGCCCCTGACATTCTGTGATTCTGTGATTCCATGGCTCTGTGGCTTTGTAGCCAGCAGCAGGGTTTGCTCCTTTGTGAGGAGGTTGCAGAACCTGCTGTCCAGTGCTCTTGCTGCTAACAGCAGTGGAAAGGCTCGAAGTGATGGTGGTGCAGAGGAAGGAGGCTTGAGGGTTTTCCAGCCTGCAAAGAGAAATGTGATGTCTTCGACCCAGGGATCAATACAGGCTGCTGCTTGCTTTGTTTCACACGACTTGGAGCCACCCTACTCTTTTCACCTTGTTACAGGACAGCAGCTGAAGCACATATTGATGTGTGGGCTCCTTAAAGGGCTGTGCAGCCCAGTGGAAGGAACCGGCACAGATCTGCAGTGCAAGGGCTTGTGAAACAGGCTGGCAGTTGACAGCAGTGAGCTCTGGTGAACACTAGGTGCCATGTTCAGCTGAGGGCTTCCACAGAATCACAGAATGTCAGGGGCTGGAAGGGACCTCCAAAGCTCAGCCAGTCCAACCCCCCTGCCAGAGCAGGAGCACCTAGAGATGATCACACAGCAACACATCCAGGCAGCTCTGGAGTATCTCCAGAGAGGGAGACTCCACAACCCCCCTGGGCAGCCTGTGCCAGGCTTCTGTCACCCTCACAGGGAAAACATTTTCCTCCTATTTCCATGGAATTTCCAATGCCTCAGCTCCCACCCATTGCCCCTTGTCCTGGCACTGGGCATCACCCAGCAGAGCCTGGCTCCAGCCTCCTGGCACTCACCTTTACATACATATAGACTTTGAAGAGGTCACTTCTCAGTCTCCTCCTCTCCCAGCAGCACAGCCCCAGTTCCCTCAGGCTCTCCTCCTAAGGAAGCTCTTCTTCCATCACCTTTGTGGCTCTGTGCTGGACTCTCTCCAGCAGTTCTATGTCCCTCTTGAACTGGTGGTCCTAGGACTGGGCACAGTACTCCAGATGCAGCCTGATCAGGGCAGAGTAGAGGGGCAGGAGAACCTCTCTCGACCTACTAGCCCCAGTCCTTCTAATGCACCCCAGAATGGCAATGGCCCTCCTGGCCACAAGTGGACGTTGCTTATGTTTGGGGAAGGGCAGCCCTGCTTGCATCCCGCTCTCCTTCAAGAGATTAGTTCTCCCTAGCCCCAGTGTTAGCACAGTGAGTCCAGGGATATTGCTCATCAATTAAAAATTCAATAAAATTAAGCTGTCATTACCATAATCCTTCACACTGGGAAATGTGGAGCTGAGAGCTTTACCATCCCAGCCTCTGACAAAAGCCCCACAGACTGCCGCCTGCACTGCTAATTGATTGGTGTCGTTTATGAGGAATCTAACAGCCCTGAATCATTTATTTTGCAGTTGACAGATGCTGCAAATATACAGCTGCAAGGATCTGTGCACAGCTCTGGAAGAAGTGCTGCTAAACAGGGTGGAAGGCAAAGATGAAGATTCAGTGATCTCCGTCGGAGCCCTTTCCCCTGCGCTCTGTGCTTTCATTCTGGCAGCAGCCTATAGATCTGACAGTGGCAGTGTATAGATCTGGGTGGTCGAGGCACAGAGGCTCGATATTCTCTTTTGCAGCAGATTACCCCTAATGAATTTTAAAAGCAAGGAAGGTGGTGGTGGTGATGGGTGCTGAGTAGGAAATGTGCAGCCCTGAGCAGAGGCATCGCTGAACCGCAGTGAAAATTGGCTGCCCTGTTTCCTCCAGGCTGCACCAAGGGCAGCATGGCCAGGAGGGCAAGGGAGGGGATTCTGCTCCTTTACTCTGCTCTCCTCAGACCCCACCTGGAGTCCTGTGTACACACAAGGACATGGAACTGTTGGAGCCAGTTCAGAAGAGGCCACCAACAGGGCTGCAGGAGCTCTGCTCTGAGGACAGGCTGAGAGAGTTGGGGCTCTGCAGCCTGGAGAAGAGAAGGCTTCCAGGAGACCTTGGAGTGGCCTTCCAATATCTGAAAGGGAGCTACAGGAGGGCTGGGTAGGATGATGAGAGGACTGGAGCACTGCCTGATGAGGAAAGGCTGAGGGACATGGGGCTGTTTAGTCTGGAGAAGACTGAGAGGGGATCTTATAAATGTTTATAATTATCTGAGGCTCTTCTCACTGCTCCCTGGGATAGGACAAGGAGCAGTGGATGGAAGCTGCAGCAAAAGAGGTTCCACCTCAACACAAGGGAGAACTTCTTGACTGTAAGGGTGACAGCACTGGCACAGGCTGCCCAGAGAGGCTGTGGAGTTTCCGTCTCTGGAGCCTTTCAAGGCCTGTCTGGATGTGTTCCTGTGTGACCTGAGCTAGACTGTATGGTCCTGCTGTGGCAGGGGGGTTGGACTGAATGATCTCTTTGGGTCCTTTCCAACCCCTGACATCCTGTGAGCCTGGGATCAAACTGTTGGAGCAAGTCCAAAGGAGGCCACAAAGATGCTCAGAGGGCTGCAGCAGCTCTGCTATGAGGACAGGCTGAGAGAGTTGGGGCTCTGCAGCCTGGAGAAGAGAAAGTTTGGAGGAGACCTTGGAGTGGCCTTGCAGCATCTGAAGGGTGTCTGCAGAAAGACTGGGGAGGGACTACTGACAGGTCTTGTAATGAGAAAATGAGAGGTAATGGGTTTGAAGTGGCAGAGGAGAGATTGAAAGTGGATGTTAGGAAGAAGTTGTTTGCAGTGAGGGTGGTGAGACACTGGCACAGTGGCAGAGAGGCACCTGGCAGTGCTGTGTAACAGCCAGCTGGGCATAAGCCAGCACCATGCCCAGCTGGCACAGAAGGCCAATGACATCTTGGCCTGTATCAGGACTAGTGTGGCCAGCAGCACCAGGGAGGTCATTCTGCCCTGCACTGGCACTGGGTGAGCCTCACCTCCAGCACTGTGTGCAGCTCTGGGCCCTCACTGCAAGAGATATTGAGGGGCTGGAGCAGGGCCAGAGAAGAGCAATGAGAGTGGGGAAGGGACTGGAGGGGAAGGCTGCTGAGGAGAGGCTGAGGGAGCTGGGCTGGGTTAGCCTGGAGAAGAGGAGACTCAGGAGGGACCTCAGCACACTCTACAGCTACCTGAAGGGAAGGGGTAGTCAGGTGGGGGTCAGGCTCTGCTGCCAGGCAACTTGTGCCAGGATGAGAGGGCATGGCCTGAAGCTGTGCCAGGGGAGGGTTAGGTTGGACGTTAGGAAGCACTTCCTGATGGAAAGGGGAATTAGAGACTGGAATGGGCTGCCCAGGGAGGTGGTGGAGTCACCATCCCTGGAGGTGTTTCAGGCAAGCTTGGCTGTGGCACTTAGTGCCATGGTCTGGTCACTGTGGTGGTGTTAGGTCCTAGGCTGGACTGGATAATCTCATAGGTCTGTGATTCAGTGATTCTATGTACAAGTGGAAAGTTCATAGGAGCCCTTATTTGCTCAGGCAAAACTGCCATTACTGCCAGTGGCTGATGAGCTGGGCCAGTTTCAAGTCCACGTCACCCTGTGCTCAGGGTGAATCCCACCCCCACAAGCCAAACCTCTCCTTTTCACTTCTCAGAAGTGCAAACCACTCTTCCTTAAGTTCCTTTTTTTCACTTGGAGTGATTAAACACAACTGACTCCTGTGGCTAGCTTAAAATTGCCTTTCTACACAATGGCTTTGCTTTCAGAAGTGGTGCAGGGCAGGGTATTCCTTGCAGAACGTTAGGTTTTTAAGTGCAGCAATCCTAACTTTCTTTTCATAAAGTTTGTAGTTCTTCGATTTGCTTCTGGAACAGAGCCTAGAAATACAACCAAACACAGTTAAATGCCTCAGAAACAAGAATGGCAGGGGGAAAAAATGCATGGAAACCTTTAATTATCCTCTTCTTTCCCTTCCCTCCCAACTTTGACCTTAGTTTGAGGCCTGGAGGGTGATCTGAGCACCCCAGCCCAAGACAGACAGGGATCTGTCAGAGAGAGTCCAAGGGAGGGCTACAAGGAT
>WAAF01003467.1:38199-78561 GCA_013400475.1 Tricholaema leucomelas | reverse complement strand
ATTTCTTCCTCATCTCCAGTCTGATGATGACTTCAAGATGAAGACCATGGCACTAAGTGCCCCAGCCAGGCTTGGCTTCAACACCTCCAGGGTTGGTGAGTCCACCACCTCCCTGGGCAGCCCATTCCAATGCCAATCACTCTCTCTGCCAACAACTTCCTCCTAACATCCAGCCTAGACCTGCCCTGGCACAACTTGAGGCTGTGTCCCCTTCTTCTATTGCTTGCCTGGGAGCAGAGCCCAACCCCAGCTGGCTACAACCTCCCTTCAGGGAGTTGAACTTCAGCTTCTCAGAAGTTCTTACTATTTCCTGCTGTAAGGACTCAGCCCTTGGCCAACAGCAAGTCCAGAGGCACCTCCTGGCTGCTCTGAAGGGTTGCTCTGCTTTGTTCCAGCCATGGCTGCATGCCTGACCTGCACTCCCCAGGCATACCACGAGCACCAAAGCTTGCTAGAGTTAGGGTTATAGCTTGGGCTTGGTGATGCTGAAGGTCTTTGCCCACTTGAATGAATCTGTGGTTATGTTTCCCCTGCTCCCAGCCTTTTTCTGTCCAGGAAATCATTCCACAGGCAAGTGCCTGACCTTGGAACACAGCCTCCTGCTCTCCTTTCCTTCTTTTTTGGGGGGGTTTAATATATAGTCAAACTTCTTTCCCCTTTCTGGGTGTTAACAGCTGCTTCATTGAGCCACAGCATGATAAAGGGAGTGGAAGGGGGGGGGGGTGGAGGGGTGGAGATCAAATCAAAGCCCAGTGAAATTTGCTGGAGTTGAAAAGCAGGTCAGGCTGTGGGGTTAGTTGTCTCAATTGCACTTTTGTTCCAAGGAGGAGAGGGAGAACTTTTGTGTGTGCTCTGCCAGGCTGGCGTCATCTCCTGAGCTGGAGGAAGGAGTGGGAGCTGTGGGGTGGAAGCTCTGCAGGTCAGCATGGGTGGGGAGGTGCTGGAGTGTCTGCTTGTGATGGTTTGGGAGTTCCTCACCTCCCCCACTCTTATGAAATCCCCCCCAGGCTAGGCTCAGCCAGCTGGAAGTTAAGGAATGAAGCTTTCTATTTGCAGCTCAGCACAAGGTACAAGCAGAGAGCTACAACATTTACAGCTGGGTGAGGCACTCAGTGCCATAGTCAGGATGATTGGCCAGGGCTGGGTGCTGGGTTGGGCTGGCTGGGCTTGGAGCTCTCTTCCAACCTGGCTGATTCTATGATCTGGTTGATTGGCCAGGGCTGGGTGCTGGGTTGGGCTGGCTGGGCTTGGAGCTCTCTTCCAACCTGGCTGATTCTATGATCTGGTTGATTGGCCAGGGCTGGGTGCTGGGTTGGGCTGGCTGGGCTTGGAGCTCTCTTCCAACCTGCTTGAGTCTATGATTCTATAGACAGGACTACACAAGTTAAAAGTAATACAGAAACACAACTCCCCTCCCAGAACACAGAGTCCCCAGGAGGGGCTCCCAACCACTCTTCCACCTTCTTCCCACCTCACCCCACAGTATACCTTCTGTGCAAGGTGAGTTTGGAGGACCAGCAAGGGTGGTTAGAAGCAGGATCAGTTGGGTTACACAGGGAGGAAAAGACAGGCACTGACTGTGACAGAGGCACACACACACTGACCCCCTCCTCTCTCTTATCTCTGTTTTGTGCTCTTGTTTTCAGACGTCTCAGCAAGCCTAGGAGTGCAGTAGCCATCAGCACTCTTTCCTCTTCACAGCCTAGAATCTGATTTCTCTCACTAAAACATTCCAGTTTGCCTCCATCTAGCCCAGTGCTGATGCTTGGTGCAGTGCTGGGTGCCTGTTGCTGAGCAGAATCATAGAATCAAGCAGGTTGGAAGAGAGCTCCAAGCTCAGCCAGCCCAACCTAGCACCCAGCCCTGCCCAACCAACCAGACCATGGCACTAAGTGCCCCAGCCAGGCTTGGCTTCAACACCTCCAGGCACAGCCACTCCACCACCTCCCTGGGCAGCCCATTCCAATGCCAATCACTCTCTCTGCCAACAACTTCCTCCTAACATCCAGCCTAGACCTGCCCTGGCACAGCTTGAGGCTGTGTCCCCTTCTTCTGTTGCTGGGTGCCAAAGAGTGGTTGGGAGCTGCCTTCAGCTGTGAGTCACAGATGACTTCCTGAGTCCCACAGGGTTGAGTGTTGAGTCTTGCCGAGGCCAAGCCAGCCTCAGGATATGCCTCAAGTGCCTTAACCCTTCTGGGGTTCTGTTCCCCAGCCATCAACTAGAGTTAGCAGCACTCACAGGGGAGCACTGCCCCTTGTGCTCCAGCCAGCACCAAGCCCTTCTGCTCTGCAGCCCAGGCAGGCAGGGATCTGCTGCTGCAAGCTGGGGCTGGGGTCTGCAGCAGCACTCAGGTGTGGGCCAGCAGTCAGACCCTGGATTCATCTCCCAAGGTGAGCAGTGGGTTCCCTACATTGGGTAGCTTTAAGACACAGCCTGGCAGGGTGCTGGGCCAGCAGTCAGACCCTGGACTCACCTCCCAAGGTGAGCAGTGGATTCTCTACACTGGGCAGCTTTAAGGCACAGCCTGGCAGGGTGCTGGGCCAGCTCACTGCAACTCCACTGTCACCCAGACGATCCCTGGGGTCCCTTCCAGCTTGGCATTCTGTGTCCTGAAGCTGCAGTTCCTGTTTCCTGAGAGCTGCAGCTCTGGAGCTGGCAGCTCTGCAGGGGTCTTGGCCAGGCGACTTCATCATCTCTTTGTCACTGTCTGGCTCCTTCTGGTCCCCCCCTGGTTTTCCCCTGCCTCTGCAGAGCAGCTGCTGTTACAGACCCTGTGAACATCAGGTTTTGGCATCTGCATATGAAAGCTTCAGCTGGTAGGGAGGAGGCAGGCAGGGACATTCCAATCCCCAGCACAAAGCCCCAGCTGGAGCTGAGAGTCTCCATACCCCACTCAGACCTCGGTTAGAGCCCAGTTAGACTCCTGCCACTTCGGGAATGCCCTGTTTGGCACATGGGGAAGGAGCTCCTCTGTGTTCCAGCTTGACCTCTGCTGTCTGTCTCAGTGCTGCAGAGCTGTGCCACAGCTGCTCGCTGTGTGTTAGGTGATGTGGTCTGGCCTGCTTGGCACCGTGGGCACACTGCAGTGACATGGGAACCTACTAGCAAGGTCCCTGGGGTGCCAGGGCTTCACCCCTTGTGCCAGCAGCAGAGGGACCTGCCTGCTGTGGAGCAGTTGGGTGAGAAGTGTTGTTGTGGGTGATGTGTGGCTGAGGGGTTTTGTGGTGGCTGCTGCCAGGCAGCTGCTGGCTCTCTGCCACGGTGCCTGCAGTGGCCAGGCTGAGCTGGCTGAGCTGCCTTCACCCACAGCAAACATCATGGAATGGGTTGGGCTGGAAGGGACCTGAGCATCTCCTCAACGGGAGCATATTCCCCCCACCCTCTCCTCCTCCTCCAGTGCCTGTTCCCTGTCTCCCCCCTGGCATTCCCTTGGCCAGGGACAGTGATTGAGTGGAATCATGGTGGGCAGACAGCTCTGGGGAGGCCCCAACCAAGCACACTTTGTCCTCAGGGCTCCTGTAGCTGAACCTCTCCCTGCACACTGGCAAAATGAAGTCAGTTTTGCTGTCCCAAACCTTGTGCTGCTCCTTTCACCTTGCCAGGGGAGCTGCTGCCTTGCAAGAAGGGCATCTCCTCCTGGTACCCAGGAAAGAAGAGGTGGATCTCCTTCCCTCTGGCATGTCAGAGATCCAGAAGAGCCACCTCTCCTTCCAGGTGCCAAAAGGGTGTGATGGAGATGGCACAATCCACATCAGCTCTAGCTGAGAGGCATCAGAGCAAGGGGAGGGAGGGGATGCTGCAGTCCTGACCAGAGCTGCCCGTGGGGGCTTGACTTTGATTCTTGTTTCTCTTCCTCTTTTTGTTGTCAGTGAAAATCCCCCAAATAACTCTGCTGCTCTGGGATATTTTTAAGCCCTTTGCCACCTCCCCCTTTCCTCTCCTCCTTCCATCTCCCACCAGGTTAGAGCTGAGAGGGCTCCCAGTTGCCAGCGGAGGAGGCTGCACGTCACTGCCTTGGCACGGGGCCTTCTCCTGCCCCTCAAGGCTCACTTTGGGTCTTCCCCTCCTAGTCCCAGTGAGCTGTCAGAGGCTCCTCAGCAGTGTCACATTCCCCCTGTCCCACAGCCCTTTGTGGGAGCTGCTAAGGTGGCATATGGAGAGCAGCAGCAGCAGCTCCTGCTGTGGGTGAGGCTCTGTTGCAGCTGCATCCTTGCCTGCCTTCTCCTCCTCCTCCATTTTCCTTTCCCTGGGGAGTCCCCCACCTCTGTCCCTTGCATCCCACTCTGTCTGGCCACACATCCTCTGGGGCTCTGTGTCTGTCTGCTTTCAGCAGCCTTTGAGAGACCAGCCTGAGAGGAGGGCACAAGAAGCACCATGTCCAAGCTCCATCCTGCTCTTAGCTCTCTAGCAGCTGTTGTGGGGGCCTGTGAAGGGACAGAGCAGGGAGTCCCTGGAACCCCTCAGACCACCACATTGGGCTAGAAAAGAGGAGCTGAGAGTTGGATTTCTCACTTGGAGGTACCTGTGTCTTGCTGGAAGAAGGGGCCTGGCTGTGAGGAGAGCCTCCTGTTTCCACAGGCACAGAATCATAGCATCAAGCAGGTTGGAGGAGACCTCCAAGCTCAGCCAGCCCAACCTAGCACCCAGCCCTGCCCAATCAACCAGACCATGGCACTCAGTGCCCCAGCCAGGCTTGGCTTCAACACCTCCAGGCACAGCCACTCCACCACCTCCCTGGGCAGCCCATTCCAATGCCAATCACTCTCTCTGCCAACAACTTCCTCCTAACATCCAGCCTGAACCTGCCCTGGCACAGCTTCAGGCTGTGTCCCCTTCTTCTGTTGCTGGCTGCCTGGCAGCAGCGCCCAACCCCAGCTGGCTACAGCCTCCCTGCAGGGAGCTGCAGACAGCAATGAGCTCTGCCCTGAGCCTCCTCTGCTGCAGGCTGCACACCCCCAGCTGTATGAATGCTGCAATCCCATAATCCCAGCATGGTGGAAGGTTGGGAAGGACCTCTGGAGATCATCCATTCCAAGCAGGGAAATGGTTGCAGGAGGTCTGCTGTGCTCAGTACCAGCTGTTGACATGCTCAGCTCTCTGCCCTGGTAACTTCCTCGTCCACCACCTCTGGTGGGGACCTTGTCTCATCCTGTGCTTTGCTTTCCTGGCCCTCCAAAGCAATTCCAGCCCATGGCAGGAGGGTTGGAACTAGATGATCCTTGTGGTCCCTTCCAACCCTGCCTGATTCTGTGATGCATTTGGGTAGGAGGTGTCAGGCTGTGGTGTGCCCTCCTGAGCTGAGTGGGCAGCATCTTGGCACAGGCTCCCAAGGACCAGGAGCTGACACAGCTGTGGAGAGCTCCAGGCTTTGCTCCTCATCAAGTTGTGACTTTGGTCTTTGCAGCTGCAGAGAAGGCAACTCATGAAGCCCAACAGTTGATGGATGTTGGCTTCTGAGCCTTTGCCTCCAACTCTCACATTCCTCCAGGGCCTCCTTGTGAGGAAAGAGTGCAGGGATCAAGCTGTTGTGGTTCCTACTCCTGGCAGCTTGTGTGGTGTGGCTGACAGGCAGCACTTGGTGCTGAGATGTTCCTGGTGGGGGTTTTGTTGGTGCTGTTTGCACCTATTTGGAGCTCAGGCTCTGGGGCTCTGCTCCTCCAACGCTTTGCTGGGCAGGATTTAGGCTGCTGCATTGCCCATCAGGATCCAGCAGTTGCCTGGCTGTCTGCAGGTGTGGGATCCCCACTGTGCCTTGAAAACGTCTTTGCAATCAATGGGCTGTGAAGGTGGGGGTGGAAATAACCTCAGAAGGGACAAACAGTGCTGCTGAGACGAGGCTCACTGCTGGGGGAGCTGAGGCTTTGCTGGAGCAGCAGCATGCTCCTGTGGGGCAGGTGAGGGTGGCAGTGCCAGCTGTGCTGTCTGCTCAGCCACCTGAGCCCAGCTCTGGGCCACGTGTGGGTCTCCAGAGGCATGGCTTGGTGGCTCTGCCACCTCTCAGCAGATGTGGATGTGGTACCTGAGTGGTGAGGATGGGACTCGATGGTCTTAAAGGTCTATTTCCAACCACGGAGATGCTGGGATGAGGCTTTGAGCAACCTGACCTCATGGGAGGTGTTCCTGCCCGTGGCAGGGGGTTGCAGCTGGATGATCTTTAAGGTTCACCTGTGTATGTGAGTTGCTTTTCCTCCTGCTCCTTTCCTGTGTGGTGTAGGATTGCTGGAGGGCAGGGATAAGGAATTCCTCCCCAGGATGCAAGCACTCACCCATCATCTTCTGGAGTGATTGGGGGAAGAGCTGTAGTGCCTGGGCAGGGCTGATAGCTGCCCAAGGTGGTGTTGGCCACTGGAGTGTTGGAGGAGGGGGCTTGGAGGAGAAGGGTAGCAAAGCTTTGGGGCTCAGCTGCCTGTTTCCTTGTTTCTAACTGTTTTGTTCTCTCCTTTTTCTCCTTCCCTGCTTTCTAAAGAACATAGGAAGCTTCTTGCTGGTAAGTGATGGTTTGTCATGCCAAAAAACCCTAAACCATCAATGAAATTCCTGTTCTCTTTATCCCCATCCACCATCAGTCTCACCTGGCTAGTCTGTGCCACCCTCCCATCCACCCAGGCTGTGCTGGAGCAATAGAAACCTTCTGGAGGTGGGCAGGGAGGGCACAGATCCGTGCCCACAGCCAGATGCTCTCACCTCAGAGGGTGATTATTGCTTTTAGATCACAGTTTGAAGAGCTCTTTTCCCCCCTCTGCCTCCACGTTGCCCAGCCTGTTGGCACTGCCCAGGCTCCACCGGGTCGCTGCTGCCCTTGCAGGGAGCAGGGGGCAAGCTGCTGTGGCACCAAGCCTCTGGAGGGCAGTGAAACTGTGATCTAAGGAGACTTCTCACCTAGTGCTTGCCTCATACCCGACCTCATCCTCAGCCTCTCTCTTTCAGCAGCTTCCTGGGGGAGGGAGGGGAGAGCTCTGTCCCAGCTCCTGTTGAGGGGAGAATGGAACCTGCTGACCTGGCCTGGGGAGGGGGGGGAGGAGGATTTTGTGATGATAGAAGATAGCAGAAAGAAATTCTTTCCAGTGAGGGTGGGGAGAGCCTGGAAGGGGTTGTCTGTGGAGGTGTTTAAGGCCAGGCTGGATGAGGCTGTGGCCAGTTTGATCTAGGGTAGGGTGTCCCTGGCCATGGCAGGGGGGTTGGAAGTGGTTGATCCTTGCAGTCCCTTCCAACCCTGCCTGATTCTGTGATTCCCTGAGCTGCTGAACCCTTTCCAGCATGCCCAAGGGTGGCAGAAGGTCCCAGGGCCATGTTTGCTGCATGCAGAGGCACCAAAAAGTTTGTGTAGAGGTATCAGAGCTTTGACTTTGACCAAAGCTTTGACACAGCTGTGTCAGCTTTGCCTTTGGGGCTGTTCCTCTGCCCACACTGTGCTCACCTGGAGACCTTTAGGTTGACTGCTGAGCCCTGTGCAGAGCTGGGTGGGCACCAGGAGGAAGTTCTTTTGAGGCTGGTGGAACACTGGAGCAGGTTGGCCAGGGAGGTGGTGGAGGCTGCATCCCTGGAGACACTCAAGGTCAACTTTGACAGGGCTCTGAGCAACCTGACCTGGCTGGGGCTGTCTTCTGCTCATTGCAGGGGAGGGTTGGACTGGGTGAGCTTCTCTGAACCTGTTGGGGTGGGCTGGAGCTGTGGCAGCTCAGCCTTGGGCTGGGATTTGCAGCTGCCTGTGTCTAACCCCAGGGAAGGCAGGGGAAGGGGGCTTGGAGCAGCTGTGCCTGGGGAGCTGTTTGAAGCTGCTGCTCTTGGGTTTGTGACCCTGGTTATGGCCAATATCGAGGCTGTCCTGTGCAGTGGGGCTGAGGATCTGCTTGGAAACCTGCCCCTGCTGCAGGGGTGCTGGAGGGGCACCCAGAGGGACGTAGAAGGTTTAATGAAAGCTGTCTGCTGTTGGCTCGGTCCCTGGGTGCAGGAGGAGGCAGGAGGGAAGCTATCTAAGCCGACAGCATCCTCTGCTGGCTAAGACTCCTGTGCCTGGGATCCAGAACCTGAGGCCTGCACCACTCCCAGGCAGAGAGCATCCTGCTGGATGCTGCTGGCAGCACTGCCCACAAGCACTCAGCTTGCAGCTTTTAGCTTGGCTGGGTGGGAGCTGGGTGGGAGCTGGGTGCCACCTGCTTTTGGCTCTCCCAAAAGAGTGCCTCATCACCCAGCCTCCTCTAAACTAACCCATGGCACGGAGTGCCTCACTCAGCCTCCTCTAAACTAACCCATGGCACTGAGTGCCTCACTCAGCCTCCTCTAAACTAACCCATGGCACTGAGTGCCTCACTCAGCCTCCTCTAAACTAACCCATGGCACTGAGTGCCTCACTCAGCCTCCTTTAACCTAACCCATGGCACTGAGTGCCTCACTCAGCCTCCTTTAACCTAACCCATGGCACTCAGTGCCTCACCCAGCCTCCTTCTAAACACCTCCAGGGACAGGGACTCCATCGCCTCCTTGAGCAGCTCATTCCAATGCCACTCTGCCAACAACTTCCTCCTAACATCCAGCCTGAACCTGCCCTGGCACAGCTTGAGGCTGTGTCCCCTTCTTCTGTCGCTGGCTGCCTGGCAGCAGAGCCCAACCCCACCTGGCTACAGCCTCCCTGCAGGGAACTGCAGAGAGCAATGAGCTCTGCCCTGAGCCTCCTCTTCTCCAGCTTGTAGAGAGCAATGAGGTCTGCCTTGAGCCTCCTCTTCTCCAGGCTGAAGTGTCCTTGTGAGGCACTTTGATCCTCTCTAGTTCTCATGCTGTGATGTCTTTTCTCCCTAGCTGGGCTCTGTTGCTGTGGTTTCAGGACACTGCTGGGGTTTCAGGACACTGCTGGGGTTTCAGGACACTGCTGGGGTTTCAGGTCTCTGATTTTCCTGTGGGGTGCCTGGCATCACCCCAACTCCCAGCCAAAGCTGCTCCTTTGGGCAGAGCCAGCAGGAGGCTGAAGGATGTCCTTCCTTACCTGGTGACAGCTGCTTTCTGAGTGGGCAGGTCTGCAGAGGGCCATGGCTCATTTTAGCCTGCTGGCTCCAGCAACGTGCTGGAATTTGGGTCCCCCTCGTTTGTTTTCTGCTGTTTCTTCCTATTTCCACCCACCCCATCTCAGCACATCCTGGAGGAGCTCAGCCACACCAGCTGATCCTCACAGCCCCCCACCCCTTGCAGATGAACAACTTTGCATCAGCTTGCAGAGCAACTGAGCTGTGTTTTGGAGGAGGAGCTGGCAGAAAGGACCTCTTGCAGCTCAGCCAACTCGCTGCACAGAGAGGCTGAAGGCTTTGGGCCGTTTGCTTTCAGCTTGCTCAGGCAAGGCTCTTCCTCTGCTGGAGGGAGAACTCGGCCCTAGTGAGGCCACAGCTGGAGTGCTGGGGCAAGTTCTGGGCTCTCCCCCAGTTCAAAAGGGACAGGGAACTACTGGAGAGAGTCCAGGGGAAGCTACAAAGCTGCTGAGGAGCCTGGAGCAGTTCTGTGAGGAGCACAGGCTGAGAGTCCTGGGGCTGAGAGCCTGCAGAAGAGCAGCCCCAGAGGGCAGCTGAGCAATGCTCAGCAACAGCTAAAGGGTAGGGGGCAAGAGGATGGGGCCTGATGCTTCCCAGTGGTGCCCAGTGATAGGAAAAGAGGCAATGGGCACAAACTGGAAGCCAGGAGGTTCCACCTGAGTGAGGAAAAGCTTGTTTGGTGTGAGGGTGCAGAGCCCTGGAGCAGGCTGCCCAGAGAGGCTGTGCAGTCTGTTCTCTGGAGAGCTTCCAGCCCCACCTGGACGTGGGCAAGCTGCTGTGGCTGGTCCTGCTTTAGCAGGGGGCTTGAGCTGGATGAGCTCCAGAGGTCCCTTCCAACCCCTCCATGCTGGGGTTCAGTGAGTTAATGCTCTCTTGGGGTTACAGTAGCTGCAGGACAGTGTAAGGTCAGGGCAGACTTTACCCCCTGAGGCCATAGGAAGCTCTGTTTGTCCCTCCAGCAAAGCAGAGGTTTCCTCCCTCCTCATCCTCCTGTTGCTCCAGCATCATCCCCGCAGGTGGCAGTGTGAGCCTGCCGGAGCAGGCAGGGCTGCAGCTTGCAGGAGATGATCTTTGTGGTCCCTTCCAACCCTGACGGATTCTATGATTCTATCCAGCCTGAACCTGCCCTGGCACAGCTTGAGGCTGTGTCCCCTTCTTCTGTCCCTGGCTGCCTGGCAGCAGAGCCCAACCCCAGCTGGCTACAGCCTCCCTGCAGGGAGCTGCAGACAGCAATGAGCTCTGCCCTGAGCCTCCTCTGCTGCAGGCTGCACACCCCCAGCTCCCTCAGCCTCTCCTCACAGGGCTGTGCTCCAGGCCCCTCCCCAGCCTTGCTGCCCTTCTCCAAACACCTTCCAGCACCTCAGCATCTCTCTGCAATTCAGGAGCCCAGAACTGGACACAGCACTCAAGGTGTGCCCTGAGCAGTGCTGAGCACAGGGGCAGAAGAACCTCCCTTGTCCTGCTGCCCACACTGCTCCTGAGCCAGCCCAGGATGCCATTGGCTCTGCTGCCCACCTGGGCACTGCTGCCTCCTCTTCAGCTCCTCTCTCCCAGCACCCCCAGCTCCCTCTCTGCCTGGCTGCTCTCAGCCACTCTGGCCCCAGCCTGTAGCACTGCTTGGGGTAGTTATGGCCAACTTGTCTCATCCAAACTGCAGCTCAGGGATCCTCAGGTCCCTTTCTGCCTGGCTGCTATTTCAAACCCCCTCTTCAAAAGAGGCATCCAGGCAGCCCTTGCCTAGCAGTGCCTGGGAAGGGTGTGAATGAAGATCCTCTTCCAGTCTCAGCACACCAGGCTGGCCCACCCCAGCCCCATCTCCCACTCCCCTGTCTCCCATTGATGAGGTTTAAAAGCTCTTTATTTCCAAGCAGTGCTCAGCAGGAGCCAGGCTGGGTCCTGCCAAGTGTTAAATGAAATAATTAAAATCCCCTCTTTCTCCCCCTCCTGCTCCTTTCTCTCTAATGCTTGGTAATTAGCCCTGTAAAATTGCAGGAGGGGCTGGGGAAGGCAGAATGTGCACAGCCTTCTGCAGGCTCCCTCCACCACCACCACCTCCTCCTCCTCCTCCTCTGTGCCTCCCTGGAGGAAGCACAAAATGGCTCTCTAGGAATTGGGTGCTGTCAGATAAATCCCAATTAGCTTCCCTGCCAAACAGGATTAGCCAGAAGGGAGCCAGGTGGGGAATCAGCCTGGCAACAGCAGGAGCTGGGGCTTCTGCAGGGTCTCTAGCTGAGTGAGGAGGGAGAGGGGAGATTGGCAGCTGTCAGTCAGCTTCCAAAGCAGCATGCAGATTTTTTTTGGGGGGAGGGAGGGGTTGCAGGCAGCTCTTTGGCACCTGGAAGGCAGAACCAAGCAAACAAAACTGCTGTCTCCTGCTTGTCTGCCCAAGGAACTGGTGGCTGAAGGGTGCAAGGTCCCATGAGATGCTTGGGAAGCCCTCCCCTGAGGTTAGAGCAGCAGGGATGGGTCATGCTGCTCTGTGCTGGGGCCTCCCCACTTCCCAACACCAAGGATGTGTCTCCTGGCAGCTGCAGCCTGCAGAAGCAAGAGGGTAAAAGTGACATGGTGCCAGGCTGAGCAGAGCCAGCTGCACCCAGCCCCTTCTTGCCTGTCTCTGCTGCATTTTGGCAGTGGCTGTGAAAGCCCAGAAATAAACCCATTAGTGGCCCCAGGCTCTGAACTGGCTGCTGACCACCAGAGGCCTTAATGCACTGAGCACTTTCATGCAGAGAGCTGGGCAGGGGGGAGAGATGGAGGAGCTGGAAGAGAAATGCTTTCTTGTCTGTGACAGAGGACCAGCAGCTGTGTCTGAGGATGTTAAATGGGCTGGCAATCCCCTGTTCCTCCCTCTCCTTTCCTGGCAGAGGAGGTGACTTTCTGCCTCCTGCACCCTGCTGAGGCTGATCCTCCTCCCAACACCTGCAGCTGGAGCCAGGCTGCTTCCAGTCCCGTGGAGGAGGAAAGGGAAAAGTGCTGTTGGCAGAAGGATGTTGAGCAGTGAGTGGACTGCTCTGGAGTCTTGGTGTGTGGCTGAGGGATGGGTCCCAGCCTAGGGCAGGCTGAGCTGGACCTGCCATGTGAGGGGAGGCTGGAAGAGCTGGGTTTGCTCAGCCTGGAGAAGAGAAGGCTGAAAGGAGACCTTCTGGCCCTGGACCAGGACATCAAAGGTGGCCACCAGGAGGCTGGAGACTCCCTTTTCACAGAGTGCCATGGAGAAGACAAGGAGTGGTGGGGACAAGACATTGCTGGGGAGATTCCCACTGGACTCCAGGTGAATTTTCTCCATGAGAACAGACACTCATGATTCCAGGCAGACACTGGACTCCTCTCCCAAGGTGAGCAGTGGATTCCCTACAGTGGACAGCTTTAGAACTCAGCTTGGCAGGGTGCTAGGCCAGCAGTCAGACACTGGACTCCTCTCCCAAGGTGAGCAGTGGGTTCCCTGCACTGGACAGCTCTAAGGCTTAGCTTGGCAGGGTGCTGGGCCAGCAGTCAGACACTGGACTCATCTCCCAAGGCAAGCAGTGGATTCCCTGCACTGGACACAGCTTGGCAGGGTGCTGGGCCAGCAGTCAGACACTGGAATCATCTCCCAAGGCAAGCAGTGGATTCCCTGCACTGGACACAGCTTGATGAGCTCCTGGGCCAGCAGTCAGACACTGGACTCCTCTCCCAAGGTGAGCAGTGGGTTCCCTGCACTGGACAGCTCTAAGGCTTAGCTTGGCAGGGTGCTGGGCCAGCAGTCAGACACAGGAGTCACCTCCCAAGGTGAGCAGTGGATTCCCTTTTAAGGCTCAGCTTGGCAGGGTGCTGGGCCAGCTCATTGCAACTCCACTGTCACCTAGAAAGGTTGGAGCAGATGAACCTTGGGGTCCCTTCCAGCCTGGCATGGAGATACCAGTGGGGACTGAACTGTCCTTATGCCTCAGGTGCCTTTGGCTCATGTCCAGCCACTTCTTACCACCTCAGAGTGGTGTGGAGCTGGTGATGTGCATTCAGAGCTCCCTGTCCAGCTCTCCTGAGCTGCTCCTTCTTGTCTGCTCTTCCAATTTCTCAGGGCCTTGCTGGGTTTCTCTTGCCTGCTTCCTTCCTGCGTTGGTGTTAGGAGTGTAAAGGGAAGGTCTGAGCATGCTTGGTGGGCACAGCTGGCAGTGGGAGTAGGTGGGAGACTTGCTGTGCCCATGTGCTGGAGCTGGTGCCACAGGATGTGGGCAGGTGTGAAGTGCTGTAGCTCCACAAGGATGTCTGCATGCAGCCAGCTCTGGGGAGGAGAAGGTGGCAAGAGGCAAAACCAATGACCCACACAGGGATGGACCAGCCCAGGGTGATGTCTCCTCAGTGCAAATGGCTCTCCTGATTGCAGAGCCTCATCTGAAAGGTGCAAGTGTTTGGCTTGGCCAAGAGGGGTGCTGAGCTCAGCTGCCCATGCTGGAGTTTGGACCTGCCTTCTGCAGGAGACAAAAGAGCTGAGATATTTCTGCCCCTAAAAGTGGCCTCCAAATGGCTGGAGGGAACCCTAAGGAGAAGGACAGGCTGTGTGGTGGCTGCTTTGCATGTGTAAACAGGCAGGCAGGAGGGTGTCAATGGCCTCCTCCCTTCCCTGCTGGATTCTTTTCCTTCTTCAAAGCCTTTGGCCTCAGAATGAGGCCTCAGGATGAGGCCAAAGGCTTTGAAGAAGGAAAAGAATCCAGCAGGGAAGGGAGGAGGACATTTGCATCATCCCAGTGCAGCATGCATCTGAAGCTCTGGTGGGTTGTGGAGCAAGGCAGGAGATGAGGGGGGCACCACTGGGCCAGTATCAGCATGGCAGTGTGCAGGTGAAGGCAGTGGGTGAGAGCCTGGCACCTCTGCCCCAGGGCAGAGCAGAAGGATGTAGGACCAGGCCCAGCTGGCCACATGGTGACCAAGCAGAGGAGGTGCCCAGGGCACTGCTGGCATGTTGGGAAGGTCTTGGCTTCTTTTGTGATGCTCCAGAAGTTTCTAGGGGGGGTTGCAGTAGCTGGGGAAGGGTACTAGAAATGGGGCAGCAGTGGCAGGGACTTGAGCTTGGCCTGTGAAGGGCAAAATACTGAGTTGGAGGAGCCGGGAGGGGCTCCGTGTGCCGTGGGGCTGGGAGTCCATCCAGTCCCTGGGATGCCCCTGGCTTGCTGAGCCAGCCCTTGGGTCTGGTGAAGGGATGGGTACTGTGCCCTGTCCTAAGAGACATCCCCGTGGCCTCTGGTGCTGGCTGAGGAGCCCCTTTCCACCTGGCTCTTCACCTTGCTTGTGAGATGAGTTCCAGCAGGGGGCTGCTCGGCAGAGGGTTTCCTGCTGAGCCCTCCTAGAAATTGGGCTTTTAGGGGCTCTCTCTGCAGCCCTTGTGTGTGCTGGGAGGAGAAGGCCTCCTGTGGTGCTTTACTGTTGGGACATGAGGCCATCAGGCCCCCAGCTCGAGTGGGCTCTCCTCCTGGCAGGGGGGTTAGGATGCAGCTTGTGCCTCACAGCAAGCCGGGATCGTGTTCTGCCAGTCCCCAGGGAGGGGAGGGAGCGAGGCAGGTTTAAAGAGGAGCAATGTCTGGGATGTGACTTGGATTTCTTCCCTGCCTTCTCCGTTTGGGATCTTCCCTGAACTGCTCTTGGCAAGTTGCACCCTGCAGTGCTGGGACCCCCGGGGATGCTCCCAGCCCACATCTCCAGCAGGGAAGAGCAGGGTAGCTTCGTGCTGCAGTTGTAGGGCACCTTTGTGCCCATCCCACTCAGGAGACCCTGCCACATGCTGCCCGAGATGCCCTGCTAAAGGACCACCCAGGCTCCTCTGCTTCTCCCTGCTGCAGGGGAGAGTGGGTGGGTTCAGCCTGGGTGTTTGCGTCCCTCGGGCTCCAGGGGATGTGCCAAGGGGAGGGAGGAGCAGGCTGGGGTGGGGAGGGGTAGGTGCTGCCAGAGAGGGTTCTCCTGTCTCAAGCTGTTGTTGACTTTTGGAGGAGTGGGAGGTGGGAATGCTGCTGGCTGCCCCTGCCCAGGGAGGAGAGGGCTCTGCAGCCTGGAATCGCCCAGCTGCAGCTGCTTTGCACGGAGCCACAACACTTGGGCACGCTGCGGGGAGAGGAGAGCACTGCTGGGCAGTGTCACAGCCAGGACCTGCATGGTGGCTGCTGGCAGGGGCCAAGAGGAAGCTGGGCTGCCCTTCCAGGCTGTGGGCTGGTGCTGAGCAGGCTGAGACAGGAGGAACTGAAAGCAGCTTCCCAGTTTGACCACAGTGGAGTTACTCAGTGCCACATCTCCACGGCACTCATCTTGCCTTACAAGCATGGGATGGGTGCTTGAGGGCTCTTGGCCATGACCAGTCTCTGGCTTTCATCCCAGATCTCCTCTTGGCAGCTGTCCTGTCCTTGCTGCCCAAGGGAAGTGGTGGCCAGAAGGATTTTGGCTTCTGGAGGGCAGAAGCAGCCAGGTGTAGGCAAGGAAGGGACCAGCACAGCTGGAGGCCACACCTTGAGTACTGGGTTTGGTTTTAGGCTCCTCACTCCAAGAAGGACATTGAGGGGCTGGAGTCTGTCAAGAGAAGGGCAACAAAGCTGGGGAAGGGTCTGGAGAACAGGACTGGGGGGGAGCAGCTGAGGGTGCTCAGCCTGGAGAAGAGGAGGCTGAGGAGAGACCTCGTTGCTCTCTACAGCCCCCTGAGAGGAGGTTGCAGCCAGGTGGAGGTTGGTCTTCTCCCTCTGGGGTCTGTCCTTCTCCCAAGGAAGAAGTGATAGGACAAGAGGAGATAGCCTCAAATTGCCCCAGGAGAGGTTTAGGTTGGACATTAGAAGAAACCTCTTCCCCGAAGGGGTTCTCAAAAGCCTGGCACAGGCTGCCCAAGGAGGTGGCTGAATCCCCACCCCTGCAGGTGTGGTGCTGAGGGCCAGGGCTCAGCCCCAGCCTTGGCAGAGTTAGCTCATGGTCGGACTCGATGCTCTCGAAGGTCCTTCGCAACCCGAACGCTTCTCCGCCTCTCCCCATCTCTCCTCCTCTCACCATCTCCAGCGCCGAGTGGACAAGGCTCGGGCTGAGGTGGGGGGCGAGCAGCCAGGCGATGGACTCCCACCCGCCCCCTTCCCCAACCCGGGGGAGTGCAAAGGGGGCTATGGGGGTCCGGTGTCCTCCCCACCCCCCTCGCCTTTCCCAGCGCTCCCGGGGTGGGGGTGGAGGGGTTCCGGGGCTGCGCGACCCTCGCCGCCACTTGCTCTTTGTCTGCGCCGCGCCCCTGCCCCTTCCCCTTTGTTGGCTCGGGAGGGGCGGACTCGTTTTTAAACCCCCCCGGGGGGGCTCCTAGAGCCGAAAGGGCGGGTGTGGAGCCCCGGTACCGGGGGAGGGAAGGAAGGAGGAAGAGGATGGTAAGGGAGGTGGGGTCGATGCTGACCCCCGGGGGGCAGAGGAGCGGGCGGGGAAAGTTGGGGGCGTGGGGCTGGAGCTCCGCTGCCGCTTGCTTCGTTGTCTGATGCTGCGCGGTGTGGGGTGAACCTCGGGGGGCTGGATTTAGGGGCTCCCAGCTCCCCTGCTGCACACCCACACACCCCGCACCCATCAGCCACCCCCTCCCAGCGCTCGCATCGCTCCCACCGCCCGCATCCCTGCTGCTTCTCTCTCTCTCTCTCTCTCTCCATGCTGGGCTCCGCAGGGAGCTGCAATCTCATCGGGAAGGACTGGAATGTCCCAGCCGTGTGAGGAGGGGAACTGGCATGTCCTGGCCACCACCGTGGAGGTGACGGTGTCCACGCTAGGCTGCTTGGCTGTCCGACAGAAAGGGTCGAGGAGGAGCTGGGCTGCGGCCCCGGCTTGCTCTGCTGAGGATTGGGAAGGTGCTGGAGAGCTGGAGCTGGGCTGAGGTTTGGTGGTGTGTGTGGGAGCACCGAGCTCCTTCTGCCCCGGGAAGAAGAGGAGCCCAGCAGGGATGGATGTGCAGAGGCTGTGAGAGGAACGAGGAGTATCTGCCCTCACCCGGGGCGTGGGACAGCTGCGAGGGAGCAGCAGCCTCGGGTGCCTGGCTGCGAGGATCTGCTCCGGAGGAGGATTGGGAACCGGGGAGCGTGGATCTGCCCTGGAGGAGCCGCAGGAGGACGGCAAAGGGAGCTCAGAATTCCTGGAGGAAGGCTGGCGTGGAGCCCGAACGGGGAGCTGAGACATCACCTGGGTGGCAAAGACCTCCCCTGCCATCCCCACCGAGAGGACGAGGGCGTCGCCGAGGCTGCCAGCCCGAGAGGGGTCCCATGCCAGCACCCCCTGCACCATCTCCACCCCAGCTCTGTTCCCGGGGACCAGGCTGCGTTGGTGCCGCAGCAGCCCCCACGCCGGCAGCAGCTTGCCCCCATCCTGCTGGGCTTGGCTGCAGAACTTGAGCTCCAGGCTCTTCCGCCTGGGGGGGGTCGTTTAGTTCGCTTCCTGCAGGCAGGTGTGGATCGATACCTCCCGGGCTGGAAGAAGGATTGGCTGAGCACCGCAGGATTGTCCTGGAGCAGGCTGAGACCTGACCCTTCCCTCCGAGATGGCAAATGTGGGGACCGACTCTTTCTCCTGAGGGTGCCCCCAGCCCACCTCGCCCTCCCCTCTACCTCCTACCAGCGGAGGATGGGAAGGAACCTCTGGGAAAACTTAGGTCTTGTGGCTGCCGAAGACGACTGGGGAGGGAGGGAAGAGGGCTCCATGTGAGCTTGGTGGTTCCTCCTGTGCCTCGGATGGGTCGGCGGCGGGTGGCGCTTCGGCCCGCAGCATGACAGCCTGTCAGCACCCCATGGCGCCGGGGGCCTTGGAGCGGGACCGGCTGTACCAGCACAAGGTCTCCCTGGTGGTCAGGTATTTCATGATCCCCTGCAACATCTGCCTCATCCTCCTGGCCACCTCCACGCTGGGATTCGCCGTGCTGCTCTTCCTCAACAACTGTAGGTGTCCCCGGGCTGCGTGGAGGAGCAGGGGAGGGGGAGAGGCTCGGGGGGAGTGGGGTGGTGTGAGGTCGGTTGGTGTGATGGGGGCTGTGGAGCAGCCTTCCCGGTGCTGCCAGTGGCACTCAGCTGCCCGGGGTGAGGCCAGGGAGGTGACAGCCTGTGCCGTAGCTCTGCCCCTCTCTTCCCTCAGATGATGATGTTGGCCCTGAGCTGTCAAGGAGGGCTTGGGTGGGCTGAGCCCAGCTCCCCGTCGTGCGTGGTGTGCTCACTCTGCCTCCCCTGTCCCCCAAATTGCTGTGTCTTGTGGAGATGCTCCTGGGGGGAATGGGGTCAGCCTGTTTGTAAGGGGAGGGAATCTCGGCAGGGTCGTGGAGGAGACAAGAGGTAGAAGATGGGCTCCTGGCGGTCCCGGGCTGGCCAGGAGCTCTCTGCTGCTCCCTTGGTACAAGAGAAGTGCTGACCCCTGGGGACCTGTCGCCGCATGTGATGGGTGGGAGAAGTGCCTCCTAGGTTGCTCCAGGATCTCTGCTGCCTTGCTCTGAAGAATCGGCAGAAGGCTGGGGCAAGGAGGAGGAGTTGTCCCTGAGGTTGTGCTGTCGATGTGATCCCTGCTGTGGCTGAGCAGATGGCACACTGGAGTGTGGGTACCTCCACCTACTGCTGCCTGCTCTAGGCAATGTGCTTTGTTGCCTCATCCTTGCGCAGGTGCTCATCCTCCCAGCTCCTGGTTTTTGCTGGGTGCAGCCTGGGGAGGAAGACTCTGCTGTGCAACCATGTCTTTGACTTCCTTGGTGCTGGAAAGTGCCAAACACCTGCAGTGAGGAAATTCTTTAGAGGGCAGGCAAATCCTCCAGCCGAGCTTTGGGATGAGCTGGGTCCTCTGGTGTGTGAAACATAAATGCTTGGAGTAAGCAGTGGCTGGAGCAGGGCCCAGGTGGTGACAGAGCACCTAAGGAGTGCTGTGCCCACTGCCACAGCCTGGCCTTGCTGCTCTGGGGCACATCATTTAATAGAGAGCAGAGCCCTGTTTGATGCTGGTTGTAGGGATGCAGGGTGTGTGGAGTTAGCTAGTAGTTAGATAGTAGGCTAAACGTGAGCCAGGAGTGTGCCCAGGTGGGCAGCAGAGCCAATGGCATCCTGGGCTGGCTCAGGAGCAGTGTGGGCAGCAGGACAAGGGAGGTTCTTCTGCCCCTGTGCTCAGCACTGCTCAGGACACCCCTGGAGTGCNAGGCTGGATGTTAGGAGGAAGTTGTTGGCAGAGAGAGTGATTGGCATTGGAATGGGCTGCCCAGGGAGGTGGTGGAGTGGCTGTGCCTGGAGGTGTTGAAGCCAAGCCTGGCTGGGGCACTTAGTGCCATGGTCTGGTTGATTGGGCAGGGCTGGGTGCTAGGTTGGGCTGGCTGAGCTTGGAGCTCTCTTCCAACCTGCTTGATTCTATGAATTGCTGCCTGGTGGAACTCTTTCAGCAGAGCCCAGTTTGATGCTGGTTGTAGGGATGCAGAGTATGTGGAGGTAGCTGCCTGGTGGAACTCTTCTCGCCTCTCTTTTTGATTAGAGGTTACCCAGATGCAAAGATCTGGCTTGTGGCAAGGCTGTGCCACCTTGCTGTGGGACTTGAGGTCATGCCTGTGGGAGCTTTGTTTGCTACCCTCCTTCTCCCACCTTTGCCTCCTTGCCTTGGAGGCTGGCAGGGTTCTTGCTGCTGTCCTGCTTAACCTGAATGACCTGCTCAGTCGCCAGCCAGGTGGGTACGTGTGGGAGAGGTGATACACAGCACCATTTGCATCTGGTGGGGTGGCACACAACGGGCTGAGGCTTGCCAGGCAGAAGAGGGCTGATCCTAAGCCAGAGATGCTCCATTGATACAAGTGGGAGAGCTGAAGCTGCTGGCTCCTGTTCTTGCTGCTCCCTCCTTGCTGCAAGACCTCCTTGGGAGCTGCTGCCTGCTTGTGTGGGGCTTGCGGGCAGGAGGAAGAAGTTGTTTGCAGTGAGGGTGGTAAGACACTGGCACAGGTTTCCCAGGGAGGTTGTGGAGCACAGAAGCACCCAATGTGATCAAAGATCACATTGGGTGCTTCTGTGCTCCACAACCTCCCTGGAGGTGTTCAGGACCAGGTTGGATGAGGCCTTGAGCAACCTGTTTTAGTGGGAGGTGTCGCTGCCTATGGCAGGAGGTTGGAACTGGCTGAGCTTTGAGGTCCCTTCCAACCTAAACCATTCTATGCTGCAGGCTGGGGGTGGGATCTGAGGAGCTGCAGCTGGAGGTCTGGGGGGGAGCCTGCAGAAGGGGACCTGCTGACAGCCTGCCTGTGTTTTGTTCCCTTGCAGACAAACCCAACAGCTACTTCACCCAGACGCCGCCGACGCCGCGCGATGGTGAGTGCCCTGTGGCTCGCTTGCTTCCTTCCTGCACTCAGGGATGCACTTGAGAGCAAACTGCTTGAGCCTCTCCTGCTTCCCACAGCTGGTGGAACCTCACCTCCTGGCCCAGTGATCTACTTTGCAGCTGCCTGGTTTGCACTCTGTGCTCAGAGCAACACAGCAGCTCGCTGATGCCCTTGGCTTGCCCTTGTCCCTGCCCTGGGGGTGCAGAAACACCAGGGTGAGGAGGAAGGGCAGAGCCACTCTCTCCTGCATTGCTTTTCAGCACTTGCTCCACTCCTGAGTGGCAGTGGTGGAAGTGGAGAAGGGCTGGCAAAGGAGGGAAGGGATCATTTATGTGTGCTGCAGCAGTTTGCAGAGCTTTGCTGGTTCATCTGTGGAAGGTAGGGGACCAGAGAAAGGGACCCTACCCTTCAGAGCAGCAGTGTTGGGTCTGTTGAAGCTGTTCTTTGTTCTCTAAGTGTCCTCCTGGATGTTGGCAAGGGGAGGAGGGAGAAGAAGAGGTGCAGACAGGTTTCCTCCTCTGTGAGAGCAGAGCAGATCCCCCCCCACCTAATGCCATGTGTGCTCACGGTGGAACCTCACCTCCTGGCCTGGTGATCTGCTTTGCAGCTGCCTGGTTTGCACTCTGTGCCCAGAGTGACACAGCAGCTCACTGATGCCCTTGCCTTGCTCTCATCCTTGCCCTCAGCCTGCCCTGGGGGTGTGCAGAAACACCAGGGTGAGGAGGAAGGGCAGAGCCAGTCTCTCCCTCGTTGCTTTTCAGCCCTTGTTCTGCTGAAGGCTTACCAGGTGCCTGTGGTGGAAGTGGAGAAGGGCTGGCAAAGGAGGGAAGGGATCATTTATGTGTGCTGCAGCAGTTTGCAGAGCTTTGCTGGTTCATCTGAAGGGACTCTACCCTTCAAAGCAGCAGTGTTGGGTCTGTTGAAGCTGTTCTTTGTTCTCTAAGGGTCTTCCTGGATGTTGGCAAGGGGAGGAGGGGGAAGAAGAGGTGCAGAAAGGTTTCCTGCTCTGTCAGAGCAGAGCCCTCCCCCCAGCCAACCATGGTGTGGTGGAGCTTCAGGTGAAGGAAAGATCATGAGGTGGTGATGGGCTGCTAGCATGAGGAAAGAGTCAGAAGCTGTGTTCTGCCTCCCTTGGTCCTTTCTGGCTTTTTGGAGTGGTATCAGAACATCCCAGAGGAGGCCAGTGAGGGAGCTGATTTGTTTCAGCCTGTGGAACCCAGAGCTTGAGGTTGCATCTTGCCATGGTCTGGGTAGTTGGTGTCCTCCCTGCCCTGGCAGCAGATGTGGGCCAAACAGGGAGGGATGCATGTTCTGGGGAGTGATGTGGGCATGGTGCCTCCCTGGGACTCTCCACTGCTTTGGCAGGTCTTGTCCTTGCTGGGAAAGGACTAGAGTGGGTTATGGTGGTGGCTAGATGGGCACAAAGCAGGCAGGAACATCTCCAGAGCATGTAGTGGGCTGAGCAGCTCAGGGGGTTTTGAGGCTAGCAGAGGTTGCTGAGATGCTCCTTAATTTACAGCTGAATCCCCCCAGCCCACCCAGTCTGGGCTCAGTCAGCTGCTAACACTGTGCCAATGCCACCAAAACATCTGCTGGGCTTGTGCTGCAGCTGGTGAGAGGTGTGGACTTCATCAGCATCAAAAGCAAAGTGGAAGGTGGTGTTCAGCTGGACATCAAAGGTCTCCACTGCCCTGGGCAGAAAAGATGGAGCTGAGTAAATTGCAGGGGGCTAACAAAGCTCTCCTTCCTCTGCTGTCTTTGCCTACAGGTTTCTCCTGGCCTCCTCAAACAATTCCTTCCCCACCTCCAAATGGTCACTTTCCCAGCCATGAACAGTGTGGTGCTTCCCTTGTCCTCTTGCAGAGCTATTGGTCCTTCCCAGCCATGAACAGTGTGGTGCTTCCTTTGTCCTCTTGCAGAGCTATTGGTCCTTCCCAGCCATGAACAGTGTGGTGCTTCCTTTGTCCTCTTGCAGAGCTATTGGTCCTTCCCAGCCATGAACAGTGTGGTGCTTCCCTTGATTCTATGATCCTAAGTTGCCCCAGGAGAGGTTTAGGTTGGCTATTAGAAGCAATCTCTTTGCTGCAGGAGTTGTCAGGCACTGGAAGAGGCTGCCCAGGGAGGTGGTGGAGTCCCCAACCCTGGAGGTCTTTGAGAAGCTGTAGATGTGGTCATAGAATCATAGAATCAAGCAGGTTGGAAGAGAGCTCCAAGCTCAGCCAGCCCAACCTAGCACCCAGCCCTGCCCAACCAACCAGACCATGGCACTAAGTGCCCCAGCCAGGCTTGGCTTCAACACCTCCAGGCACAGCGATGCTCCTGGTGCCTCAGGATACAGTCTGGTGGCCATGGGAGCTGGAGTATGGTTGGACTCAATGATCTTAAAGGTCTTTTCCAACCTTAATGACTATCTGAAGGGTGCTTTACGAGGCCAGGCTGTTGTCAGCCAGGGCTTTAGGAGCTGTTGGGTGTAGGCAGGCTCAGATAACGCCATCGGAGCAGCTCTGCTGCCTCCGAAAACCAGGTTTAAAATGCTCTGCTTTCTGCTGGCAGCCTGTTCAGGCACCTTCCCCAGGCTCCCGACTTTCACCTGCACAGATAAGAAGCAGCCAGCAGAAAACAGCAGCCAATTAATGCCACTTTTGTTTCTTTCCTTTTCTCTCCTCCCGGGGTGGGGGTGGGGAAGGAGGCGGAGGAGAAGCGGATGCGAGATAAAAATGTGATTAATCTATAATTGGACCAGAGGAGACATCTAAGGCAGAAAATAAACCCCAACGTAGGTGTAACTCTTAGCTTAGGGCTCCAAAATATTAGCAGCCCAGCCCAGCCAGATGACATACTCCAAAAGCTGCTCTGGTCCCCACAGGAGATGGAAAACTACCACCCTTGGTGGGTTGCCAAATGAGGCAAGCCTGAGAGAGTCATGGGATTGTTTCAGGTTGGGGGGGGAGGGAGGAAAAACAGCCCTCTGAGATCATCCAATCCAACACCTCCATGCCCACTAAACCCTGTCCCCAAGTGCCATGGCCACAGGTTTCTTGAGCACCCCCAAGGATGGGGACTCCACCACCTCCCTGGGCAGCCTGTTCCCATCCCTGACCACTCCTGCAGCAATGGAACTGTTCCTAATCTCCAAATGAACCTTCCCTGGTGCAACTTGAGGGCATTTTCTACAGGTCTGCCTGAGCAGAATATGGTGCAAATGATTCATGTTGTCTTCAGGAAGCACTGCTGGGAAGAGGGGAGCAGAGGGGCTGGAGAGGAGGGGAGAAGAGGGGCTGGGGAGGAGGGGAGCAGAGGGGCTGGGGAGGAGGGGAGCAGAGGGGCTGGGGAGGAGGGGAGCAGAGGGGCTGGGGAAGAGGGGAGCAGAGGGGCTGGGGAGGAGGGGAGCAGAGGGGCTGGGGAGGAGGGGAGCAGAGGGGCTGGGGAGGAGGGGAGCAGAGGGGCTGGGGATGAAGGGAGCAGAGGGGCTGGGGAGGAGGGGAGCAGAGGGGCTGGGGAAGAGGTTCCCCCTGGGCTGAAAGAGTTGCTTCCTGCTGCTTCTGCTGTGCTGGAGAGGCTGAAGGTGTTCATTGCATGGGATGGTTTGGAGATGTGTCTCTGGTCCTCTGTAGCTCACTGGTTTAGACAGGGCTGTGTTTTGCACTTGCAGAATCGTGGCACTGTTGAGGCTGGAAGAGCCCTTTGAGGTCTTCCAAGTCCAGCTGCTTGCCCAGAGCTCACAGTGCCACCGCTGCTGCTAAGCTGCTGAACCTCATCCCCCAGCACCACAGCCACACTTCTTTTAAACAGCTGCAGGGGTGGTGCCTCCAGCACCTCCCTGAGCAGCCTGCTCCAGTTGTCTGGAGACCACTGAGTCCAACCCCTCTGCCAAAGCAGGGTCACCCAGAGCAGGATGTGCAGGATGGCATCCAGGTGGGGTTTGAGTAACCCAGAGACAGAGACTGCAGCACCTCCCTGAGCAGCCTGCTCCAGTTGTCTGGAGACCACTGAGTCCAACCCCTCTGCCAAAGCAGGGTCACCCAGAGCAGGTTGTGCAGGATGGCATCCAGGTGGGGTTTGAATGGCCCAGAGATGGAGACTCCAGCACTGTTCTGGGCAGCCTGCTCCAGGGCTCCAGCACCCTTAAAATAAAGAAGTTCCTCCTCATGCTTAGATGGAACTTTCTATGTTCAGGTTTGTGCCTGCTGCCCCTTGGCCTGCCACTGGGCACTGCTGACAACAGCCTGGCCCCATCCTCCTGCCACCCACTCTTGATGTATTGATCAGCACTGATGTGATCCCCTCTCAGTCTTCTCCTTTCCAGCCCCCAAAGCCCCAATCCTCTCAGTCTTTCCTCATCAGAGAGATGTTCTCCTCCCCTCAGCATCTTTGTAGCCCTTTCTGGTCCCCTAATCATCTTTGCAGCCACACATTGATTTATGGAGCAGGCTCTGCTTCTCCCTGAGACAAGGCCATTAGTGCTGTTAACTCCCTGCTTTTCCCACTCTCCCACAGCTGGGCACTGGATTGTTAAGCTCTGGTAGGGTCTTAAGGCTTGGCTGACTTCAAAAGCAGTGCTCCATGAAGGCTTCTGCCTTCCCCCAGCTCAGCAACTGGCCCATGGCATCCAAGCTGGCTAATTCTTCTCCTCAGCTGGAGCAGGAGCATGGGGAGCTGCGGAGGGGGTGGATGTTGGCTCAGCTGCAGCCCCCCGGGGCAGGAGTGTTTTGGAGGGGGAAGGGGAGGGGTTGGCAGGTGTGGGGTGGGGGGGGGCAAGCAGGGTGGGCTGTGCTTTCCTGCATCCCCTGGGGGGATCTAAATGGTGTGTAGGAGGGGGGGGGAGGATTTGGAGGGTCTCTCCTCCCCTGGCTGTGTTCTTGCAGCAGCATCTGTGCGGGGAGGTTTGGCTGCTGTTCGCTCGCAGCGGTTGCGTGCGGGAGGCAGGGTGGTTGTTGTGGGTTGCTCTGTGGAGGGGGCAGGAGAACAAAGAGTCCTCTCAGAGCCCTGAAACCAGGCTGCAGAGGGGTGGCTTAACAGGATGAGGCCAGGGGCTGAGCAGTGTCATAGAACCAGAGAGTTATTTTGGTTGGAAAAGACCTCTAAGGTCCAACCATCAGCCCAACACCGCTGTGCCCACTGAACCCTGTCCCCAGGTGCCATGGCCAGAGGTTTCTTGAGCACCTCCAGGGATGGGAACTCCACCACCTCCCTGGGTGTGGCACCCTCCTCTGCCTGACCACTCTTGCAGCAAAGAAATCATTCCTAATATTCAGCCTAAACCTCCCCTGGTGCACCTTGAGGCCATTTCCTATTGTCCTCCATCCATGCTGCTGTCTCAGCCCTGCTAAGGAGAAAGAAGCCTTCTTGGTGCAGCACAGGCTCCAGCACCCTCTGGAGTCCCTTTTTTCTCTCACCAGCTCTTTGGCCTGGCAGGTTTGGGACTCTTACTATCCCTGACAGCTTTCTGGATCAAGTTGGGGAGTGTGTCCTCACCTCAGAGCTATGTCTTGCTCCTCTTGTTCGATCCTTTGTCAGGAAGAGTTTGTTCTTCTTCCTTTGATGCTTTTTAATTAACATCCCATAATTCTGGTGAACATCTTCCTCTGGCCACTAACCTGTATTAAGGAGAAAACAACTGCCTGAGGGCTTTAGAAGTCAGGGAAGCTGCTCCCCCCACCCCTGCTTAATTCATGCTGCCTGCAGCCCTGCAGCTAAACCCTGCCGTGTGCTGGTGGTGAGGAGGTTGGGGCTGCTCCATACCTCAGGAGATGTTTGCTATCCAAAACCACCTCCTGCTGCCAAATTCACTCTGAACTTTTCCTTCTCCAGTCCCTGTTGGAGAGAGGCAGCCCTGAGCATGTTCTTTCTCCAAGGATGTCTCTCAGGGGGACAGGGAGGGGGGACAATTTGGCTGTCCTGGGAGGAAAGGCAGAGAACTCCAACTTGCCACAAGCTCTTCAGTTCCATTTCCCTTTGCCCAGGAAGCATCAGCAGGCTCTGGCTGCTAATCCCAGCCCATTTCTCCTCTGACAGATGCCAATATTAGGCCTGAATGCTGCCAAATGAAGTCAGGGTGCAGGCTTTGTGGTGGGGCTGAGCTCACTTTGAAGCAGAAGGTGCTGCAGCCTCAGCTTTCTGTTTTATCTGCCTGCCCACAGATGCATTTCTGCAGCCCCTTGGACTGTTCCTGCCCACCCCACGCTTTTCCTTCCCTTCACACTTGTGCTTTTCCCAGCCCCAGCCCTCTCCCACACATGGAGCTGTGTGTGGGGAAGGGAATGCTCCGTGGATGTAGGTGTGTTTGGAGCATGGAATGTCCCAGGGTGGTGCTGGTGGCTGCATGGAGATGCTCTGCTGGGAAACATCTCATGTGCTGAGTGGGGAAAGGTTGAGAGGGATTCTGAGGCTGTTTAGCCTGGAGTAGATATGTCCAGAGAAGGGCAGCAAGGCTGGGGAGGGGCCTGGAGCACAGCCCTGTGAGGAGAGGCTGAGGGAGCTGGGGGTGTGCAGCCTGCAGCAGAGGAGGCTCAGGGCAGAGCTCATTGCTGTCTGCAGCTGCCTGCAGGGAGGCTGTAGCCAGGTGGGGTTGGGCTCGGCAGCCAGCAACAGAAGAAGGGGACACAGCCTCAAGCTGTGCCAGGGCAGGTTCAGGCTGGATGTTAGGAGGAAGTTGTTGGCAGAGAGAGTGATTGGCATTGGAATGGGCTGCCCAGGGAGGTGGTGGAGTCTCTGTGCCTGGAGGTGTTGAAGCCAAGCCTGGCTGGGGCACTTAGTGCCATGGTCTGGTTGATTGGGCAGGGCTGGGTGCTAGGTTGGGCTGGCTGAGCTTGGAGCTCTCTTCCAGCCTGCCTGAGTCTATGATTCTATGATTTTATGACTAAGCAGGATCCCATCAATGCTGATCAATCCCTGAAGGGTGAGTGTCAGGAGGATGGGGCCAGGCTCTTGCCAGCAGTGCCCAGTGGCAGGACAAGGAGCACCAGGCACAAACTGGAGGATAGGAAGTTCCATCTAAGAGTGAGGAGGAACTTCTTTAAGGTTGCTGGAGCCCTGGAGCAGGTTGCCCAGAGAGGTGCTGCAGTCTCTATCTCTGGGTTACTCAAACTCCACCTGGATGCCATCCTGGGCAGCCTGCTCTGGGTTGCTCTGCTCTGGCAGGGGGTGTGTGGACTTAGCTGACCTCCAGAGGTCATAGAATCACAGAATCAGTCAGGGTTGGAAGGGACCACAAGGAGCAGCCAGTTCCAACCCCCTGCCATGGGCAGGGACACCTCACACTAGATCAGGCTGCCCACAGCCTCATCCAGCCTGGCCTTAAACACCTCCAGGGATGAGGCTTCCACCACCTCCCTGGGCAACTCCTCCCAGGCTTTCACCACCCTCATGCTGAAGAACTTCTTCCTAACATCCAGTCTGAACCTCCCCATTTCCAGCTTGGTTCCATTCCCCCCAGTCCTATCCCTACCTGATACCCTAAAAAGTCTCTCCCCAGCTTTGTTGTAGGTCCCTTCCAACCCACCCCCCCAGCATCCTGTGATCCTGTGGGGAGCAGGGAGAGGTTTGCACCCCCAATTCAAACACCTGTGCCAAAGCAGGCAGGCAGAGCCCAGCTGGACAACAACTTCCAGCAGCAGGGAGCTGTGGGATTGTGTTGTTGCACCTCAGGTTGTGTCATCTCAGGCTCATTGAGCCAGGAGGGCCTGGGAGCACTGGAGTGTGGTGAGAAGCCCTTGTCACACATCACAGACCAGAAACAACTCTGCACAAGGTGGAATTCTTGTAGCAGCTCCCCAGCAGCTGCTGACTTTTAATTATGTGGAGCCTGCAGCACCTCCAAGGCTCTGCTGCAGCTCTGACCTCCTGCATTGCCAGGATTGGGGCTTCAATCTTCCACCTCAAGCCAGGAGGTGACCTGGGCTGCTCTTTTATTTGTCCCAGGGCCCTGAGCAATTCTTCTCTTCATCCTTTAGCCAGCTCAGAGGGTCCCACAGTGATGTCACCATGGTTACAACTTCATCTTTAGGTCATCATCAGACTGGAGATGAGGAAGAAATTCTTGCCAGGGAGGGTGGGGAGATACTGACACAGGTTGAGGGTGGGGAGACACTGGCACAGGTTGAGGGTGCTGAGACACTGGCACAGGCTGAGGGTGGTGAGACACTGGCACAGGTTTCCCAGGGAGGTTGTGGAGCACAGAAGCACCCAATGTGATCAAAGATCACATTGGGTGCTTCTGTGCTCCACAACCTCCCTGGAGGTCTTCAAGGCCAGGTTGGATGAGGCTTTGAGCATCCTCTTCTAGTTGGAGGTGTCCCTGCCCGTGGCAAAGGGTTGGAACTAGATTTGAAGGTCCCTTCCAACCCAATCTGTGCCTCTCCCTTTCTTTTCCTTACTCCTATTTGCAGCTGGAGCAGTGATGCATCATTTCAGCAGCCAGGAGTAGGGGCTGCTTGTGGAGCTTCACCCCAAGCTCTCAGCTCCCCCTTCCCCCAGCCCAGCCTTGCTTTTTTGCCCACTGCTGCAGTGAGGGTGACTGTTTCCCTGCCTGGGATTTGCACCCTGAGCACCACCACAGCAAAGCCTGCTTCAACCCAGCAAGCTGAGACAGCTTCAGGGTTGCTCTGGAGAGAGGAGAAAGTACTAAACATAGCTCTTCAAAACCTGAGCTGTAGATAAGGTAGCAGCTGTTATTAGACACCACTTTTGATCTCCTGAGAGCATTTTCTTCTCCATTTACTGTGAGGTTTTGAGCTTTCTCTTGGGGATCAATTTATGCACTTTCATGTTACGTGGCTTAAGTGTTGGAAGAAGAGGAGGAGGAGGAGATGGGGGAACTTGCAAAGGTGTTCTTGTTTTTCCCCTGTAGCAGGTCCTTGCTAAGGTTGCAGACACTTGAGCTTGCCTTGTTCTTCCCACAGCTTCACCTCCTCTCTCTCAGAAGTGTCCCAGAATCATCCAGGTCGGAAAAGACCCTCGGGATCAGCAAGTCTCATCTGGTTGAATCTATGATTCTGGGTTTCAGTCTCAGGGCATTAGCCCTGTGAGGAGAGGCTGAGGGAGCTGGGGGTGTGCAGCCTGCAGAAGAGGTGGCTCAGGGCAGAGCTCATTGCTGTCTGCAGCTCCCTGCAGGGAGGCTGTAGCCAGGTGGGGTTGGGCTCTGCTGCCAGGCAGCCAGCAACAGAAGAAGGGGACACAGCCTCAAGCTGTGCCAGGGCAGGTCTAGGCTGGATGTTAGGAGGAAGCTGTTGTCAGAGAGAGTGATTGGCATTGGAATGGGCTGCCCAGGGAGGTGGTGGAGTGGCTGTGCCTGGAGGTGTTGAAGCCAAGCCTGGCTGGGGCACTTAGTGCCATGGTCTGGTTGCTTGGGCAGGGCTGGGTGCTAGGTTGGGCTGGCTGCGCTTGGAGGTCTCTTCCAGCCTGCTTGATTCTATGATTGTGCCAAAGAAGCAGCATTTGGGTTGTTCTGTCTTTTCTTCCCCTTGGCCATGCCATGCTGAAGTTGGTGTCTGATAGCTAAATGCATCACTACAGCTCCTGCAGCCCTCTGGAGAAAAGGAGGCTGAAGGATGCACTCATAATCCTCAGTGCTTCATATGCAGTCCTTGGGAGAGCAAAGGGAACCACAGGAGGCATGAAGCTGACTGAGACCCTCTGGATGTTCATAGAATGGGTTGAGTTGGAAGGCACCTGAAAGGTCATCCAATTCCAACCCCCCTGCTATGTGCAGGGACACCTCCCACCAGCCCAGGATGTTCAAGACCTCATCCAGCCTGGTCCTGAACACCTCCAGGGAGGTTGTGGAGCACAGAAGCACCCAATGTGATCAAAGATCACATTGGGTGCTTCTGTGCTCCACAACCTCCCTGGGCAATCTGTGCCAGTGTCTCAGCACCCTCAATCTGTGCCAGTGTCTCCCCACCCTCAACCTGTGCCAGTGTCTCCCCACCCTCACTGCACAGAATTTCCCCCTAATATTCAGTCTCAATCTGCCCTCTTCGAGCTTCAATCCATTCCCTCTCATCCTACCACAGGAAGCCCCTTCAAAGGGCAAAGCTCCTTTCAAAGAGCAGGAGTAGACCTTGCAAAGTGCCAACCTGGGACCTGGGAAAGGTTGTCCAAGGGCAGCCTGCTGACTTTGTGCAGCCCAGTGCTGGCTTTGGACCTGCTGTGGTTGCTGAGCAGCTGACTCTCCCTCCTGGCACACAGAGCCTGCAGCAGCCCTTTCCTTCTCCTGCTCTGCTCTCTGATCTCCCTGATCTGTAACCATCCTGCTTTGCAGAGTGTGGTGTTTGCAGGCAGCTGGGAGCAGGTTAAAACACTCCATGGAGGATTTTACTCCTTGCTTTTGCCTCCCTCCCTGGTGTGGGCTGTGTCCAGGCTGTTATCCATCCCATCTGCATCCACCTTTTTGGCTCTTTGGCTTCTCCTCAGGGCCAGTTCCTGCCTTTGGGCTGCTGGCTCTGTGTGGTGCTGGGGGTGGGGGGCTCTGGGTGTACTGGGCTGAGCTGAGAGGGCAGTGGAAGCCTGCTGGTGCTGCTAGCTGCTTGTTCACATCCCTTGCTTCCAAATCTCCTCTGATGGAGCTGATGGAGTCTCCATCTCTTGAGGCATTCCAAACCTGCCTGGCTGTCTTCCTGTGTGACTTTCTTTAGGTGAACCTGCCTTGGCAGAGGGGTTGGACTGGATGATGTCCAAAGGTCCCTTCTAGCCCCTACCAGACTCTGATCCTGTCACTTCTCTCAGTGGCTGTGACCTGGCACAGTCTGCCCAGAGCAGCTCTGGAAGGGAGCTCTTGGCAGATTGAGTCTCCTGAGCTGATGCTTGATTTGCAAGAGTGGCTTTGATGTTTCAGCCCCAAGAATGTTTGATGCTTCCAACTCCTCCCTGTTCTGCCCACCCCCAGTACCACCTTCTCCCTGCTCACTACCAACTCTATGTCCCCAGCTCGTGGTTTTAACACTTTGTTAGTCTGAGGGTTGGGAAGAAATGCTCTGCAGTGAGGGGGAAGGAGATACTGCAACAGGCTGCTCAGGGAGGCTGTGGATGCTCCTTCCCTGGAGGTGTTCAAGGCCAGGTTGGATGAGGTCTTGAGCAACCTGGGCTGGTGGGAGGTGTCCCTGTCCATGGCAGGGGGGGGTTGGAACTGGATGATCTTCAAGGTCTCTTCCAATCCAAACCATTCTATGAGTCACCCAGGCTAAGCCTTAACCCAGCACTTCCAGGGCACCACTAAACCATGGTCCTCAGCACCACATCTACACAGCTTTGAAGCTCCTCCAGGAGCTGCCCTGGACAGCTTGGTCCAGAGTTTGCCAACTCTTTAGGGGAAGAAATTGTTCCTTATGTCCTTCCAGGGGTGCAGACTCCCCCAGTCCCCTGGGCAGCCTGGGTCAGGACTTGACAGCCCTTTTGGGGAAGAAATTGTTCCTCTTATCCTTCCAGGGACAGGGACTCCACCATTGTCCTGAGCAGCCTGGGCCAGGGCTTGCCTTTGGGGGAAGAAATTGTTCCTCCTATCCTTCCAGGGACAGGGACTCCACCACTACCCTGGGCAGCCTAGGCCAGGGCTTGACAACCCTTTAGGGGAAGAAATTGTTTCTCCTATCCTTCCAGGGATGGAGACTCCACTACTGCCCTGGGCAGCCTGGTCCAGGGCTTGCCTCTGGGGGAAAAAATTGTTCCTCCTGTCCTTCCAGGGACAGGGACTTCACCACATGAAACCAGCCCATGCCACACAATCTGCTGGCTCTCTGTTTCTCTCCCAGGGGACTGATTTTTAGGCATGGCCCAAGAGGTTCCAAGTGGTGTTTTTAGCCAGGGCTATATGGTGGCTACCTCATTCCTGCTGCTGGCAGCCACCTCGTTGTGCCGTGGTGCTTTGAGCAGGGCGAGGCAGCTCCTTCTCCCTCCCTGAGCAAGCCCTGGGTGATGCAATTAATATTGATGGCAGGGAGGGTGGGCTTGGGAAGAGGAGGGAACGTGCAGAGGCGAGTCTGGGCTGGAGCAGCAGCCTAACCCATCTCCATGGCAACGGGCAGCTCCTGCTCATGCAGAATTAATGCTGGGCTCTGCTGGCCTGGCACACGCTCGGCTCCGTCCCTGGGGCTTTGCCTTTCCCTCTGCCCTTTTGACACGAGGAAACTCCAGAAGCAGCAGCTCTGCCCTGCTCTTTGCTGGCTTCCCCTGCCTCCCACAGCAGCTGGAGTCCTTGGATGGGCAGCAGGACAGGCTGTGGTGGAGAGAGGCTTCTTCTCCAGGGGGCTCAGCCTGGGCACTCTGTGCTCCTGGGTGTGTTTAGTTTGCATTGATTCAGTCATGGAATGGGTTGGGTTGGAAGGGATCATCCAGTCCTAACCCCCTGCTGTGTGCAGGACACCATCCACTAGCCCAGGCTGATCCATGCCGTCATGGAATGGGTTGGGCTGGAAGGGACCATCCAGTCCTAGCCTCCTGCTGTGTGCAGGACACCATCCACTAGCCCAGGCTGATCCATTCAGTCATGGAATGGGTTGGGCTGGAAGGGTCCATCCAGTCCTAACCTCCTGCTATGTGCAGGACACCATCCACTAGCCCAGGCTGATCCATTCAGTCATGGAATGGGTTGGGCTGGAAGGGCCCATCCAGTCCTAAACCCTCTGCTATGTGCAGGACACCATCCACTCACCCAGGCTTCTCAAGGTCTCATCCAGGCTGGTCCTGAACACCTCCATGGAGGGGCCATCCACAGGCAACCTGTGCCAGTGTCTCCCCACCCTCACTGGCAAGAATTCCTTCCTCATCTCCGGTCTCAATCTGTCCTCCTCAAGCTTCCATCCATTGCTCCTCACCCTGTCAATCCAAGCCCTTGTTAGAAGTCCCTTCCTGGCTTGCTTTTCCTCCTGCCTGTAGTCCCTGTTGAAGGGCTCCATGGATGTGTCTGTCTGGAGCATGGCAGTGTGGCTGTTGTGCATTGTTAGCCTTTCTTTCTCCTCCCCCATTCCTGTTACTGGAGATGCTGTCAGCCATGAAAGCAGGTACATCCCACTCCCTTCCCCCCCACCAGCTGTAATCAAGCTTCTGGCTGTGCTCCTCTGATTGTTTGGAGAAGAAAGGGATGGACTCCCCTGGCATCTGGAACGGGTCCAGGCTGGCAGACACATTCTGCCTTCAGCAGGCAGGGCTGGCTGGGGAAGGGGCAGCTGCCAGGAGTTGTTTCCCCCCATCTAGGTTGGGTTGAGTGGGTCCCACAGGGAAGTCACCATGGTTACATCTTCATCTTTGAGTCATCATCAGACTGGAGGTGAGGAAGAAATTCTTGACAGGGAGGGTGGGGAGACACTGGCACAGGTTGAGGGTGGTGAGACACTGGCACAGGTTGAGGGTGGTGAGACCCTGGCACAGGTTGAGGGTGCTGAGACACTGACACAGGTTGCCCAGGGAGGTTGTGGAGCACAGAAGCACCCAATGTGATCAAAGATCACATTGGGTGCTTCTGTGCTCCACAACCTCCCTGGAGGTCTTCAAGACCAGGTTGGATGAGACCTTGAGCTACCTGTTCTTGTGTGAGGTGTCCCTGCCTAAGGCAGGGGAGTTGGATCTGGCTGCTCCTTGAGGTCCCTTCCAACCTAAACCATTCTATGATTCTATTCCTCTCCTCTGTCTGTGCTCAGAGTCCTCCTCACTTGGCAAGATTGTTCCAGTGAAGAAAGCTTCAGCCTTGGGAGGAAGGAACCCTGTGCCCACCAGAGCCCCTCTCTGGTGCTCTCTTGGTGGCTCAGCTTCCTGGGCAGGTGCTGCTGGGTTCGCAGGGTGGGCAGAGAGGTTCTGCAGAGGATCCTGGTGGGAAGCTCTCAGCAAAAGCTGCTCCAGGAGCATTTTTTTTCCCCCCTTTACTGTCTGGTGGAAAAGAGCAATTTTGCCATCACACTTCTGATTATTGGTATTAAGCTGGAGAAACATTTTCATGTGAATGCTTGGGGCTTATTAGCTGCAGCTCTTCACCTCGAGATCTCAAAGCACTTGATGAAGCCAGCTTGTTATTAATCCCTACTACTTATATTGAGCTACTTACCTACTGTCCTGGGGAGCTTAGGAAATACTATTATTTGCCTTTTTTTACCTTGGTGTGAGGGAGAACCAAGAGGTAGAACTGGAGCAGGCAGCTAAAGCTGGGAGCAGAAGCTGCTTTCCACCCTTCCTGCCTGCAGCTGGGTGTCACCTCCCTACAGCTTGTCCTCCCTGCTGGGGTCCAGGAGGAACAGAACAAAGTTGGGATGGGTTGAGAAGCTGCTCTTGGAGCTCTTGGTACAAAAGGCTGCCTGGGCAGAAGTGGCAGCTGGGAGAGAAGTGGAAGGTGCTGGCTGAGGAGGACAATGGGCAGCTTGAAGCCTNGCAGCCTGCAGCAGAGGAGGCTCAGGGCAGAGCTCATTGCTGTCTGCAGCTCCCTGCAGGGAGGCTGTAGCCAGGTGGGGTTGGGCTCTGCTGCCAGGCAGCCAGGGACAGAAGAAGGGGACACAGCCTCAAGCTGTGCCAGGGCAGGTTCAGGCTGGATGTGAGGAGGAAGTTGTTGGCAGAGAGAGTGATTGGCATTGGAATGGGCTGCCCAGGGAGGTGGTGGAGTCACCATCTCTGGAGGTGTTGAAGCCAAGCCTGGCTGGGGCACTTAGTGCCATGGTCTGGTTGATTGGCCAGGGCTGGGTGCTAGGTTGGGCTGGCTGAGCTTGGAGCTCTCTTCCAACCTGCTGGATTCTAGTCTATTCTCACACCAAGCCCAGCTCTGTCTGCAGAGCTGAGCAGAGCCTGTGCCTGGTAGCCACTCTCCTGGTGGCTCTGGCCACAGCAGAGCTGTCCCATTCTCAGCTGCCTTTCCAGCAGTTCTTGGGCATCTGCAGGCACTGTTGGAGGTGAGGAGGTGGAGCTGGTGCCATCTGCCCTGGCAGCTACTCGTGCAGCACCAGCCACCTGTGCCCACACAGCCTGCTTAGGGAAAGGCTGAGCTGAACCTTGGCAGGGGCTTTCCTGGTAAGGAAGCATCCTGCTCCCTCCTTGGTGCTAATTAGGGGCTGCCTGAGGAAGTGTCGTGGCTGGGGTGGGAGGCTTGTGTCTGAGCTGGTGTCATTGCACCTGGTGCCATGGGGATTGGTTCTTCTACCTGCAGGAGCAGCTTGGTTTTGATGATGTCACCAGATCCGGGCCCAGGCTGCAGCAAGAAATGCTCTGCAAGCCTGCCTCTCAGTTTGCCATCCCAGTGTCAGCTGCCAGCACAGGCAGGCTCCCAGGGGCTCCTCTCAGCTTGTCAAAGACTGCTTTGGGTGGGAAGGAACCTTTAAAGCTCCTCTAGTCCAAACCCTTGCAGTCAGCAGGGACACTCAGATAGAGCAGGTTGCTCAGTCCCCAGCACAGGGTTGCTGTCTGGGCTGCACTCACACTGCAGGCTCCTGTTGAGCTTTTCATCAGCCCAGACCCCCAGGGCCTGTTCCTCAGGGCTGCTCTCAGCCATTCCCCCACCCAGCTCGGATTTGTGCCTGGGATTGCCCTAACCCAGATGCAGGACCTTACACTTGGCCTTGTTGAATGTCATGAAAGGCCACTAGAAGTCCCTGGAGCCTTTTCTTCTCCAGGCTGAACGACCCAAACCCTCTCTCAGCATCACAAAATAGGGGCTCCAGTCCTCTCTCTTTTCCCCCTGTTGTCATCTCTCTCCTCTCCCCTTGCCTCTCAGCTCCTTGGTGCAGCCACCCCCAGCCATGCCATCAGTCAAGGCGCTTTGGTGTGTCTCTCACCTTCCCTAATTACCCAGGAGATGGCAAACCCTCGTTAGCATCTCTTTGAGCTCTTTACCCTGAACCGGGTGGGCACTGCAGGAGGCAGGGCAGAGCTTTGGAGCACAGACTATGTGAGCTGAGGCTCTGAACCCAGGCAGCTCTTTGCTTCAGCCTTGATCACTTCTAAAAGCCTCCTCGACTTTGGCAGGCTGAGCCTGGGGCGGCTGAGGGCAGAGAGGAGAAGCTGTGTCCAGCCATGGAGCCATGCTGGCTCTGCTGGGAGGTGTGTAGGGGGGAAATGAAGCATGGGTACCATGAATTATTTGTTGCAACACCTTTTGCTCTTCCCCTCCTCTCCAGGAGGTGCTTTACTATTACTAGTGTTGTTGTTATTGATATTTATTATCCTGGTTGTGCTCCAGTGCTGCTAAGAGACCCGGAGAGGCTTGGTTGGTATTCAGTATGGTCACAATAAGCTCAAAGACCACCCCCACCCCCCACCTCTTTTGTTCTGCAGGGCTTGCTCAAGGGTTGTATAGATACCTCCATTTGGCTGTTTCTCTCCCTCATCTTCAGTGGCTCAGGAGGTTTGGGAAAGGTCAGCTCCTAGCTGCAGCTTTTTTTCCTTCCCTGCTCCAGACAAGTGCTGCTCTCATTGTTTGCCAAGAGCCTTGCTGAGCCTCATCTCTGCAGCTCCAGGATGATTTAACCAGAGCTGTGCTGTGCTTCACATCCAGACTGCTCCCTGACCTTGCTGCACAGCCTGGCCATGTGCTTTGGAGAGAGTTTTGAAGTGCTGAGAGAGATCTCATCTGCCCTCTGCGACCAGGGAGCAGGCACAGCAGGCTCCTCTGCAGCCCCCAGCATCACAAGCAAGGGCTCTGTGGCAAGCTCATGCTGACTCTGATCCACCACCTCTTTCCAGCACTCAACCCTGTTCATCACAGCTGTCTCAGAAGCCTCCAGCTGCAGCCTTATAACGGATAGAGGGAGGGCTACAAAGCTGCTGAGGGGTCTGGAGCATCTCTGCGAGGAGCACAGGCTGAGAGCCCTGGGGCTGTTGAGCCTGGAGAAGAGCAGCCCCAGAGGGGATCTGGGCAATGCTCAGCAACAGCTAAAGGGTGGAGGGCAAGAGGATGAGGTCAGATCCTTGTCAGTGGTGCCCAGTGACAGGACACAAACTGGAACCCAGAGGGTTCCATCTCAATGTGAGGAGAAACTTGTTAGGTGTGAAAGTGTGGAGCCTTGGAGCAGGCTGCCCAGAGAGGTTGTGGAGTCTCCTTCTCTGGAGAGCTTCCAACCCTATCTGGACATTGTGGTGCTGGGCAAGCTGCTGTGGGTGCCCTGCTCTAGCAGGGGGGGTTGGAGTGGATGATCTCCAGATGTTCCCTTCCAACACCTGATGTTCTGTGATTCTCTGCTACCTTCACCAGCACTGCTGGGAACCAAATTTAAGAGGTCCTTGCACTTCTCTGAGCTTTATCTGCAGCCTGAAGCTTGCTCAGGCACTTTGTGCCTCACTTATTGCTGCCTTCTGCCCAGCTAAGCAGCTCTGTCTGCAGGGACTCTGCATGGGGCATGGGATGGGAAGGTTTGGTCAGTGCCAGCTACCCTGGAACTGGGCCATCAGCCTCTTTCCTTTTTGCTTCTGATTTCCCCGACTTTAATTCCTCCTCCATCAGTGCTGCTTATGCTTCTTGCATCTTCCCAGGTAAAATTAGAGAGAGAAGGAAATTACAGAGATGCTGGGGAAGAAGGAAGCTCCCTCTGAATTTCATCCTTTGTAGAGCTTGTTGGGTTGAGTCATCTTAGCAGGCATAATAAACCTGTTTCATCTCCTGGCTCTGGCAGGGGAATGAAGCCATTCCTTGGTTGTTTTCTCCTTGGTGCTGTGAGCTTGCATCACCCAGCTGCAGCCCAGCAGTGCATGGGGGAGCTTTTCAAGCCCATTAGCTGTGAACAAATGGGCTCCTCCACCAGGGGTACCCGCGAAGATGAGGAGTGAAAGAAACTTTAACAACCAATTTGCTTCTCACAATTTGTTGCTGGTTTGCAGCATTTCTCTCTCTCTTTTTTTTTTTTTTTAATTTTCTTTTTTTTTTCCCTCTTTTTTTTTTGTTCCCCCCCCACAGCTTTTCCTTTTTCTTCCTTTTTCTTTTTCATTTTTGTTCTTTTTTCTTTCTTCTTTTTATTTTTTCTTTCTTCTTTTTATTTTCTTTTTTTCTTGCTTCTTTTTATTTTCTTTTTCTTCTTTTTTCTTTCTTCTTTTTATTTTCTTTTTTCTTTCTTCTTTTTATTTTCTTTTTCTTCTTTTTTCTTTCTTCTTTTTATTTTCTTTCTTCTTTCTTCTTTTTATTTCCTTTTTTCTTTCCTCTTATTTTTTCTTTTTTCTTTTAAAATATTTTTATTTTTCCCATTTTTCCCTATTTTCCCTTTTTCTTTTTTCTTTTTTTCTCTTTTATCTTTTCTTTTTTTAAAAAATATTTTTCCTTTTTTTCCCATCTTTTTCTTTTATCTTTTTCCTTTCTTTTTTCCTTTTTTATTTTTTAATATTTTTTCTTTCTCTCTCCTTTCTCTTCTCTCCCTCCTTTCTCTCCCTCTTCTCTCCTTTCCCTTTCTCTCCCTCCTTTCTCTCCCTCCTTTCTCTCTCTTTTTACTTTTTTCCTTTAAAAAAATATTTTTCCTTTTTTCTTTTTTCCTTTTTCTTTTCTTTTTTCTTTTTTTTTTCTTTTTAAATATTTTTCCTTTTTCTTTTTTCCTTTTTTATTTTTTTACTTTTTTTTTCCTGTTTTTTCTTTTTTTTTAAAAAAAATAAAATCTTTTTTTTTTCCTCTCTTTTATTCTTTCTTTCTTTCTTTATTTCCTGAATCTGGAGCTTCAAAGGAAGGGCCGAGGTTGATGTTTGGAGGTTGCACCCTGCCTGGGCAGCTGAGCCATAGCCTGGAGTTGGGATGAGCTCCAATGCACCACGGTGTGCAAAAGCTCCTCTCCTGAGACTGTAGCTCGTTGGCAGGGAGTGGGAAGGTGTCTGTCAAAGCCAGGAGCTGGAGAAAGCTCTTCTACAACATTTGGTTGATGTGGCTCAGGAGATAAACAAACACCCTTTATGTCATCTCTTGGTTTGGTTTTTTTTTGCTCACATATCAGCCTTGGGTGTCCCTAATCTGTTGATAAAACACAGTGCTGGGGGCAAGGAGAGCCTGAAACTTCCATCCTGATAAAAATATCCCTTCCCTTTGTCCCACTTCACTTGATCATTTCAGTACCTCATGGCCTTTAGGTTGTTTCCCATTGCTGCTAGTACTGCAGATGAAGAGATTCTGCCCATGGCAAGGGGGGTTGGAACTAGATGATCCTTGTGGTCCCTTCCAACCCTGACTGATTCTATGATTCTTTATCTGCAAATCAATAACTAAAAGCTCTGAGCGCCAGGAGGATGGAGCCAGACTCCTCTCAGCGCTGGGCAGCGACAGGCCAAGGGGCAATGGACACAAACTGGAACCCAGGAGGGTCTGGGTTTGTTTTTTTATTTCCCATAAGGAAAAAAAATGTTCACTTTGAGGGTGGCAAAGAACTGGAGCAGGCTGCCCAGAGAGGCTGTGCAGTCTCCTTCACTGGAGACACCACCTCAGCTGGGCATTGTGATCCTGGAGTTGTTCAGGGGTTGGCTTGGGTGAGGTTGAGCAGCTTGAGTTGGTGGAAAGCATCCTTGCCCGGGGCAGGGAAAGGGTTGGAAGTGGCTGATCTTTTAGGTCCCTTCCAACCCAAACCATTTTATGGTGTAGGAATAAAAACTGAAGGGAAGCAGAGAGAGAGAGCAGCAGTGGCAAGAGAGCAGCAGTGGCGAGAGCAGCAGAGATGCTCCAGAGTGCCTCATAAAAATGATGAATTGCTTTTTAGATATTGGGCAGGAGAGAAAGAGACTTCTTTCTTCCTTCTTCCCCCCCCCCCCCCCTCCTCTTTGATTTGATGATATTAGGGTCTCTTTCTGGTTCATTGTTGCTATGCATATTGAGCTCCAAAAAAGAAAATCTCAAGGCAGGCAAAAAGGCAAACGCTGAGGAATTGAAGTGTAAATGAGCCACTGGTGAGCGTTTTCCTTTCTCCTTTTCTGTTCTCTTTCTCTCTCTCATTATCTAGGTCACTCTCCATTTCTCAGGGAGCCTCTGTGTGTGTGTGTGTAGGAGCACACAGGGTGGGGAGAGTTGCCCACTGGACACGCTGGTGGTGCAGTGGTAGGTGTGTGGTGCAGATGGACCTGGCTGATGATGGTGAGATACTGGAAGAGGTTGCTCAGGGAGGTTGTGGAGCACAGAAGGACCCAATGTGATC
>WAAF01003467.1:0-38113 GCA_013400475.1 Tricholaema leucomelas | reverse complement strand
CTCCACAACCTCCCTGGAGGTGTTCAAGGCCAGGTTGGACGAGGTCTTGAGCAGCCTGGGCTGGTGGGAAGTGTCCCTGCCCATGTCAAGGGGTTGATACTGGATGATCTTTAAGGACCCTTCCAACCCAAACCATTCTATGAGTCTATCCTGGGCAACTTGAGCAGCTTGGTCTAAGTAGGAGGTGTCCCTGCCCATGGCAGGAGGATTGGAGCTGGATGATCTTCAAAGTCTCTTCTAACCCAAACCATTCTGTAGATCTGCTTCTATGCTGCAGGTGTAGGGCTGTGGTTGCAAACACTGGGCACAAAGCTCTGGCAGCTCTGGCAGCTCTGGCATCCAGCACCTGAAGAGGGCTACAGGAGAGCTGGAGAGGAACTTTTTACAAGGGCCTGTGATGATAGGACAAGAGGCAATGGTGGGAAGCTTGAGCAGGGCAGATTTAGAGTGGCCATTAGGAAGTCCTTTCCACTGAGGCTGGACCCAGCACTGTTCCCTGGGGGACTCCACTGGTTACAGCTCTCCAGCTGGACCTGGCACCATTGATCACCACTCTTTCAACTCTATCTTGTAACCAGGTCCTAATCCACCTCACTGCCTGCTCTTCCACCCCACACTTCCTCAGCTTGCTCTCTAGAATATCATGGGGGATCTTGAAGGTCTCGAGGCATTCAGAGCTCTCTTTGCTGTCACCGCCTGAGCTGCAGGCTGCTGAGGCTGGAGACACATTGGTCCCTCTCCCTTCCTCCAGCTGAAGAATACCATCCCCCACCACATCAGTAATTGAGATGCTGAACTGGTCGGTGCTGGCTGCTCTGCTCAGTGGCTGTGATAAGGAGATTAGTGCCTCTTCTTCAGAGAGACACCAGCCACATGGCCCAGCTGCTCTGCAGGAGCAGCAGTGAAGCAGGCAAAGCAGAGACTGCTCCTGGGACAATCTGTCCCACTCTGAGACAGCCAAGGAGGTTTCTTTCTCCATCTGGAGAAGAGGAGGGTCCCAGGTGACCTTCTTGTGGCCTATCCAATCAACCAGACCATGGCACTAACTGCCTCATCCAGGGTTTTCTTTCTCAGCCCAGAAAGCCAAGCAGAGCCTGGGCAGCAGCGGAAGTGTGGTCAGCAGGGCCAGGGAGGTGATTCTCTCCCTCTGCTCTGCTCTGCTGAGACCACACCTGCAGTACTGCATCCAGTTCTGGAGCCCCTGGGACAAGAGGGATGTGGAGATGCCGGAGAGTGTCCAGAGCAGGGCCAGGAGGATGCTCAGAGGGCTGCAGCAGCTCTGCTGTGAGCACAGACTGAAAGAGTTGGGGCTGTGCAGGCTGGAGCAGAGGAGGCTCCCAGGTGACCTTCTTGTGGCCTTCCAGGATCTGAAGGGGGCTCCAAAAAAGCTGGGGAGGGACTTTTGAGGCTGTCAGGGAGTGGCAGGACTGGGGGGAATGGAGCAAAGCTGGAGGTGGGGAGAGTCAGGCTGGAGGTGAGGAGGAAGTTGTTGAGCATGAGAGTGGTGAGAGGCTGGAATGGGTTGCCCAGGGAGGTGGTTGAGGCCCCATGGCTGGAGGTGTTTCAGGCCAGGCTGGCTGAGGCTGTGGGCAGCCTGCTCTAGGGTAGGGTGTCCCTGGGCATGGCAGGGGGTTGGGACTGGCTGATCCTTGTGCTCCCTTCCAACCCTGACTGCTTCTATAATTTCTTGACTTTCCTTTCTCTTGCTTGTGTTTTGTGGAGGACTTGCAGAGGCTTGAGCAGGCAGAGCAAGTGCCTTCTGGTGATGCTCCCTTCATGTCTGTAGTGGTGTTGGAGGCATCTTCCTGCTCGTGAGCTGAGTCTTGCCCTCTCTGCTGCAGGGCAGAGCCGGTGGCAGACCTTTGATTCACCACTTTGCACTGGTAATAAGCAAATTGGGCAGCTTGGAGGGAGAAGGAGCAGAGAGAAGGCAAGAGGCTTGATCATGCATTCACCAGCTCCTTTTGGACCATGTTGTACCTCAGCCTATTCCCTTTCTCCTTGTCCTTGTGTGGGGTGGTGGCTCCTGACACACCTCCTGTCACCTCATAGCAGAGGTCTTTCACCTCAGATCACTTTTGTGGCCTCTCCTCTGGACTTAGGGAAAGGTCCAGGACTTTCTTGTGTCTGATATCCTCACTCTAAGCTAGCAATGGGCCTCAGTGTGCCTGGAATGGGCCTCAGTGTGCCTGGAATGGGCCTCAGCGTGCCTGGATTGGGGCCTCAGTGTGCCTGGATTGGGGCCTCAGTGTGCCTAGAATGGGCCCTCAGTGTGCCTGGAATGGGCCCTCAGTGTGCCTGGACTCAGTGTGCCTGGAATGGGCCTCAGTGTGCCTGGATTGGGCCTCAGTGTGCCTGGAATGGGGCCTCAGTGTGCCTGGATTCAGTGTGCCTAGATTGGGCCTCAGTGTGCTTGGAATGGGCCCCAGTGTGCCTGGACTCAGTGTGCCTGGAATGGGCCTCAGTGTGCCTGGATTCAGTGTGCCTGGATTGGGGCCTCAGTGTGCCTGGACTCAGTGTGCCTGGAATGGGCCTCAGTGTGCCTGGAATGGGCCCTCAGTGTGCCTGGACTCAGTGTGCCTAGATTGGGCCTCAGTGTGCCTGGAATGGGCCTCAGTGTGCCTGGATTGGGCCCTCAGTGTGCCTGGACTCAGTGTGCCTAGATTGGGCCTCAGTGTGCCTGGAATGGGCCCCAGTGTGCCTGGATCGAGGAGCAGCATGCCTGGATCGGGGCCTTGCTGCACCTAAAACGGGGCCTCGGTGTGCCTGGACTGGGGCCTCGCTGCACCTAGAACAGGGCCCCTGTGCACCCGGACCGGGGCCCCTCTGCCCCAGAACATGCTCCTCTCGCCAGCGCTGCCCTCGCAGTCCCGGCTCCAGGTGGGCCGCAGCCCCTTTCCCGAGGGCAGGCCCGTGGTGGGTGGGTGGGTGGCTGGAGCCGGGTGCCGGCAGGAGGCAGCCAGGGCTGATGTGTCCCTCTGTGCCCGCAGCGTGCCGAGGGATGCTCTGCGGCTTCGGGGCGGTGTGCGAGCGGAGCTCTGCCGACCCCTCGCAGGCGTCCTGCGTCTGCAAGAAGGCAGCTTGCCCTGTGGTGGTGGCTCCCGTCTGTGGCTCCGACTACTCCACCTACAGCAACGAGTGCGAGCTGGAGAAGGCTCAGTGCAACCAGCAGAGGCGGATCAAAGTCGTCAGCAAGGGACCGTGCGGTGAGTGCCAGGGCTGCAGGCTCTGTCCCCTCCCCGTCTGCAGAGGGAGGCGACCGCCTAAAAGCTGGGGAGACCTCCCCTGAGCTCATATCCCCACCCCCAGCGCGGCAGTGGGGACAGGTCTGATGGGAAGGGACACTGCAGCGATCGGCAGCTTTGCCTCGGCAAGCAGTGGGGTTTAGGGAGCAGGCAAAGCGATGGCCAAAGGCTGGGCAAGAGTTACCCGTGGGGCAGCAATGTGCCCTCATGGCTGAGAGGGTCTCCTGGGGTGCATGAAGAAGAGTGTGGCCAGGGTGAGGGAAGTTCTCGTCCCCTTCTGCTCTGCCCTGGAGAGTCTACGTCTGGAGTGCTGTGTCCAGTTCTGGGCCCCTCAGGTCAAGAGGGACAGGGAACTGCTGGAGAGAGTCCATCTGAAAGGAAAGCTTCCCAATGCTGATCGACAGCAAGAGGATGGGGTCAGACTCTTCTCAGTGGTGCCCAGGATCAGGACACAAACTGGCATCCAGCAGGTTCTATCTGAATGCAAGGAAAAACTTGTTTGGTGTGTAGGTGCTGGAGCCCTGGAGCAGGCTGCCCAGAGAGGTTGCGTGGAGTCTGCTTCTCTGGAGAGCTTCCAGATTCAACCTGCTCTTAGGTGACCCTGCTTTGGGGCCAGGCTCTTCTCAATGGTGCCTAGTGCCAGGGCAAGGGGCACAAACTGGAACCCAGGAGATTTCACTTGAGCTTAAGGAAAACAATTCTTGACTTTGAGGGTGCAGAGCCCTGCAGCACACTGCCCAGAGAGGCTGTGGAGTCTCCTTCTCTGGAGAGCTTCCAACCCCACCTGGACATTGTGATGCTGGGCAAGCTGCTGTGGGTGCCTCTGCTTTAGCAGGGGGTGTTGGACCAGATGATCTCCAGAGGTCCCTTCCATGCTGTACCATTCTGTGATTCTAGGAGGCAACTCAGTGGGGAGGAGCAATCCTCTGTCACAGGCAGCTGTGCCTGTTGCACCACAGTGTCCCCAGAATGGGTCACAGGATAACAAAATGAGTTGGAAGTGCCCTCAGGAAGGACTTTGAGGTGCTGAAGTGTGTCCAGAGAAGGGCAAGAAAGGGTGTGGAGAACAGGTCTGGTGAGGAGCAGCTGAGGGAACTGGGGAGAAGAGGAGGCTGAGGGGAGATGTCATTGCTCTCTACAACTCCCTAAAAGGAGGTTGCAGTGAGGTGGGATTGGTCTCTTCTCCTTAGGATCAGGTGATAGAAGTGGCCTGAAAAAGGGAGATCTACGTTGGATGTGAGGAAAAATTTCTTTGCTGCCAGAGTGATCAAGTACTGGAACAGGCTGCCCAGAATGGTGCTGGAGTCACCATCCCTGGAGGTTCAAGAAGCCTATGGACATGGCACTCTGGCACATGGTTTAATGACCATGGTGGTGTGAGGTTGATGGTTGGACTTGATGATCTCAGAGGTCTTTTCAACTGAAACAATTCTAAGGTTCTAAGCACCCCCCGCACCTCCGCCCCCCCCAGTTTCTAAAGCAGGCTGCTCAGACTCCCAACCTAGGTCACATCTGCCACAGCCAGAAGCTGAGTCAAAGGAACTGGGTGCACATAGAGGCTGGGAGGGGTGACAAAAAGCCCCTCCCCAGCCTGGCATTCACCAGCTGTGAGCAAGGAGCTGTGTAAATGAGACCCTGGACTCCTCATCTCTGAGTAAATTAACTTGACCTTTCTCTCATGCAGTGCTCTGGCTGGCAATAAATCTGCACCAAGCTCTCCTGCTGGGGCTCTTGTCAGAGGGGAGAGAGTGCTGAGTGATTGATTTAAAACAATAATCATCAAAATGAGACAAATACAGAAGGAAAAAAACAACAAAACTCAAAAAGCAAAATCAAAAAGCAAGCAAAAAAAGACCCCAAACAAACCCTGGCAAATAAATTTTGGCCTTTCCCCATCAGTGAGGAAATTGCTTCTTGAGCTCTTCCTCTCATTAGGGGTTGCAGAAGGTACCTTAAGGACCCTTGTTTAGCTCATTTGCTGAAGTGAGAAGCTCTTGGAGGCTGTGTTCAGGGAAGGGAGCTCACAGCAGCCAGGCTGAGAGGTTTAGGGTGGAGAAGCTCTGCCTAAAGTGCCAGGTGGGGACTGAGCTCCCCTCGTTGTGTGCCGTGAGTTTGGGGCTGATCACAGAATGATTTAGGTTGGGAAAAACCTCTGAGATCATCAAATCCAAGATCCTACAGTTTCAGAATCCTGCTTTGCCTCTCTGGGCATCAAGGTGGCTGAGTAACAGAATAAGGGGACACAGCCTCAAGCTGTGCCAGGACAGGTCTAGGCTGGATGTTAGGAGGAAGTTGTTGGCAGAGAGAGTGATTGGCATTGGAATGGGCTGCCCAGGGAGGTGGTGGAGCCAAGCCTGGCTGGGGCACTTAGTGCCATGGTCTGGTTGATTGGGCAGGGCTGGGTGCTAGGTTGGGCTGGCTGAGCTTGGAGGTCTCTTCCATCCTGCTTGGTTCTATGATTCTGTGCCTGTGGAAAGAGGAGGCTCTCCTCACAGCCAGGCCACTTCTCCCATCAAGACACAGATATCTCCAAGTGAGAAATCCAACTCTCAGCTCCTCTTTTCCTAGGGCCAGGCGCTAGGTTGGACTGGATGTCTCTTCCAACCTTCTTGATTCTATCATCAACTGGATGAGGCTGCTCTGAGCCCCTCACTGTACAGGGTTAACCCTCCTGGAGGAGTGATCTTGAACCTGAACCCAGGTGGTCTTGACCCCTCCCCAGGTGTCTGAACACTCCCAGGTGATGGTGGTTAGCTCACTCCCCCTTCCTGTTTATGATCCATAAAAAGCAGGGGGACTTCCTGCTGGCTCTTCCCTTGCCTTCCTGCTCACCAGAAATCACCATTCCTGTTTCCTGCTGCTTGTTGTTTTGCCACGAGGCAGACAAAACCCATTGCCATCAAATCTGGTTGTATATTTACATGTTTGGTATCTTGGTTTTCCCTTCCCTATGCCTCTGTAACTTCCCTACCTCAGATACCTTATTGTTAAACTCTTCTTTTAACTTCCAAATCGCAGTGAGATTATTTATTTGAGTCTGCTTTAGCTTTCCTCTCTCTCCATCTAATTCCTTTTCTTTTGGGAAAAGAAGTGGAGGGAAGAGGGAAGGGCATCCTATCAATTGTTATTTGTTCTATCAACTATATTTGAGTCTCTGGGAACTGAGCCCCTCACCTTGACCGCTTCTAGAGTTGAGCCTTCTGCCACCACCCTGGGCAACCTCTTCCGGAGGTGTTCCCTCACCTCCACGTTCTGAAAAAAAAATCTGCTTTCTTTCTCTGGCCTGCAGGCTCCAAGGACCCCTGTGCAGAGGTGAGCTGCAGCTTTGGCAGCACCTGCGTCCCCTCTGCTGACGGGCAGGCTGCCAAGTGCGTCTGCCCAGCCTCCTGCAGCGGCGTGCCCGAGGGCACTGTGTGCGGCAGCGACGGCCGCGACTACCGCAGCCACTGCGACCTCAACAAGCACGCCTGTGACAAGCAGGAGAACGTCTTCAAGAAGTTTGATGGCTCCTGTGGTGAGTCGTCTTCTTCCTCCTCCTCCTCCTCTTTCCCTTGGGCAGGTTGCTTACCCAAATGTCTTCCCCTGGATTGGGTTGGAAAAGGCCTTTGAGTGGCATAGAATCATAGGACAGTTTAGGTTGGAAGGGACCTCAGGGATCATCCAGTTCCAACCCCTTACCATAGGCAGGGACAGCTCCCACCAGAACAGGTTGCTCAAGGCTTCATCCAATCTGGCCTTGAACACCTCCAGGGAGGTTGTGGAGCACAGAATCACCCAATGTCAGGGGTCACCCAAGGTCAGGCCTGACAAGACCCTGAGCTACTTTATCTAATTGGGGATGTCCCTGCTGACTGCAGGGGGCTTGCACAGGCTGACCTTTGAGGGTGCCTCCCAACACTCTGCATTCTCGGACTGTATTCTGTCTTTCCCCCTCTGCTTTTGCCTTGGAGGGGTTTCTGCTCAGGAGCCATCAACCTAAAGAGCTGTTCCAACATCTGTGCCACCTCCTGCTGTTTGCCCTGGCTGGCATCCCCCTGACTGCCACTTTGGCAAGGAGCCTGCTGCTAGCTGATGTCCCAGGGCTTTGGGCAAGCAGCTCCTGCTAATTAAAGGAGCCCAACAGGCACAGATCCCATAGCAAACACAGCCCTGCCACTCCGAGGATGGCTTCCTCTTCGGCTAATGCTGGCTGGGGACATTTGTAATTAAAAGGAGCTGTATTCATTAGGAGAAGCAGGAGCTCAGCCAGGACACGTGCCAGACACCAGTGTTTGTCCCCGAGGGAAGGAGGCTGTTTGGGCAGGCTGCAGACCTTCACTTGTGATTTTGCTGCTCAGTCCCAAGTAGAGTGAGCTGGGTACAAGTGGGAGGTGTGAAAGGGATGTCAGGCTGGGTGCTCCAGCTATCTGGGACAGAGAACAGGCTTTGAGCCTCCCTGCTCCTTGGAGACCCTCCTGGTTTTAGCTGAGCATCAGCAGAACCTCACGCAGGCTCGCTTGAGCAGCTGGGTTGTAGAACTTGAAGACTTGAAAGGTTATTTGGACTTTGTGGAGTGCACTCCAAGGCCTGAGCAGGTACTGCAAGGTAGGGGAGAGGGTGAGGATGGGCAGTGCAGGCAGAGCACATCTCAAATATCCTCCTCATGCAGCTCCTGAGACATCTCCTTGCTTCTGCCTTCATCCTCAACCCTTCTGATGTGATCCCCAGCTCCTCAGTTGTACCAAATCCCTTCCACATTCCTGACCCTTCTGTTGTGGTCTGCATCTCCTCACATCCCTACCCCATTCCCAACCCCTCTGATGCCGTCCCCATCTCCTCAGCTCTACCACATCGCTTTCTCACCCCCAACCCCTCTGATGTGATCCCCATCTCATCAACTCTACCACATCTCCACATTGCTTCATCAGCCTTATCTACCCACAGCTCCTCGAGTCCACACAAGATGTTCTGGTCATTTTTGTTGGGGGTTCTAGAGGTCTCCTGGGAGGTAACACATCTCTGTCTGGCTGCTGGTGTGACTGCAGGACAGCAGTCAGCACAGGCAGCTCTTGCCAGAGTGGGAATGGGAAGTGGATTGGGTAGGCCCTGTGGGATCTCCTTAATCTGCTTCATTTCCATGATTAGTGCACATGCTAAAAGGCTTGTGAGAGGCTGGGCAAACTGGGCAGCCTATTGTCTCCTTCCCTTGAAACTGTCCCTGGTCCCTTTCCTTGTCCCTCGTCCTTCCCTTCCCTTGGCTGTGGTCAAGGCGAGGATTTCAGACTGGTAGGCGTGGAGGGTGGAAACATCTGGTGGTGCTTGAGACAATGAATCTGCGCTCTCCAGGTACCACACTTGGGAGGAAGAGAAAAGCCTGGGGCTAGAGCAGGGATTAGAGAGCAGGAGGCAGCTCTTCTGCCCTTGTCTTTGGTATGTTAATGTGAGTTTAGCTCTTCAGAGAGGGTGATTTGGATAAACCCAGATTAGAGCCGTGAGGCCCTGCAGCATGCGGCCCTGGCTGCCTTCAGGGCTGTTACAGCACTTCGGGAAGACGGGAAGGGAAACTGGGAGGAGCAGGATAGGAATGCAGAGCATCTTGAAGCCAGGGCAAACCGCAGGAGGTGGCAGAGATGTTGGAACAGCTCTTTAGGTTGATGGCTCCTGAGCGGAAACTCCCCCTAAGGCAAAAGCAGAGGAGGAAAGACAGAATACAATCCGAGAATGCAGAGTGTTGGGAGGCACCCTCAAAGGTCAGCCTGTGCAAGCCCCCTGCAGTCAGCAGGGACATCCCCAATTAGATAAAGTAGCTCAGGGTCTTGTCAGGTCTGACCTTGAATGTCTCCAGGGCCTCAACCACATCCCTGGGCAACCTGTTCCAGTATTTCCCCACTCTCCTGCTGCAGAACTTCCTCCTGATGTCCAACCTACATCTGTCCTGCTCCAGTTTCAAACCATTGCTCCTCGTTGCCCTTCTCAACAGCCCCTCCCCAGCCTTCCTGTAGATCCCCTTCAGATATTGAAATGTAGCTCTAAGGTCTTCCTGAAGCCTTCCTTTCTCCAAGCTGAATAGCCCCAAACACCCTCAGAGCCACTGCTGGACTCTCTCCAGCAGTTGCCTGTCTCTCTTGAAGTGAGGAGCCCAGAACTGGACACAATACTCCAGATGTGGCCTCGGACAGGAACCAAGAACCAGAGTCCAGGATGATTCCCTGTGCATTCCCAGCAGCTCTACACCTGCTCTGCAACATTTCAAACCCTCATTGCCCTCATCCTATCACTACAAACCCTCCTAAGCAGTCCCTCCCCAGCTTTCTTGTAGCCCCCTTCAGATGCTGAAGTCTGAGTTTCAGCAGCTGTCCTTTTCCACCCAGCCCATGGCTTTGAACTGATGACCACAGCAGGCAAATTGTCCTCCCCAAGCCTCACCATTTTCCTGCTGCTGTGCCCTTGATGGCACAACTCCCTGAGAGGAGGCTGGAGGCAGGTGGGGGTCAGTCTGTTCTGCCAAGGAACAAGCCACAGGACAAGAGGAAATGGCCGCACATTGCACCAGAGAAAGTTTAGGTTGGAGATTAATCATGAAATCAAGGAATGGCTTAAGCTGAAGAGCATTTATGGCCTTTAAAGCTGTGCACTGATGCACTGGGAGCCTGGACTAGCACCAGCAGGAAGGGAGAATGGAATGCCCAGAATGGAATGCCTCTTCCCACCCAAACCCACCTGGGATTCTGTGCTAGTTTGAGCCCAGCTGGGATATTTTAGTGAGAGGAATTAGACGCTAGGCTGTGAAAAGGAAACAGTGGTGGTGGCTGCTGCACTCAGAGGCTTGCTGAGATGGGTAAAAACAAGGACATAAAGATAACAGAGTTGATCTCTGGCTTTGGCTGCCTCCCTTCTCTCTCTAACCTGCCATCTGTGTAACTCATCACTTTGCTTCCCACCCCCCCGGCCGACTCTCCAAACTCACCTTGAATGTAAGGCAAAGTCTGGGATAAGGCAGAGGGGTGGCAAGGTGGTTGGGAGCCCCTCCTGGGCACTCTGGTTTCTGGCAGGGCTGTTGTGTTTCTGCATGACTTTTGTAACACAAGAAGGACATGGAACTGCTGGAGCGGGTCCAGAGGAAAGCCACGAAGATGCTCAGAGGGCTGCAGCAGCTCTGCTCTGAGGACAGGCTGAGAGAGTTGGGTCTCTTCAGCCTGGAGAAGAGAAGGCTTCGAGGAGACCTTAGAGTGGCTTTGCAGTATCTGAAGGGAGCCTACAGGAAAGCTGGGGAGGGACTCTTTACACGGTCTAGTAATGTTAGGACGAGGGGGAATGGGTTTAAGCTGGCAGAGGGGAGATTCCAACTGGATGTTAGGAGGAAGTTCTTTACAGTGAGGGTGGTAAGACACTGGAACAGGTTGCCCAGGGAGGTTGTGGATGCTTCCTCCCTGGAGGCGTTTAAGGCCAGGCTGGATGAGGCCTTGAGCAGCCTGCTCTAGTGGGAGGTGTCCCTGCCTATGGCAGGGGGTTGGAGCTGGATGATCCTTGAGGTCCCTTCCAACCTAAACCGTTCTATGATTCTATGATTTCTGTCCAGAGCTGTGAATGTTGTAACTGTCTGCTGGTATCTTGTGCTAAGCTGTCCATAGAAAGCTCTGTTCTCACTTCCAGCTCAGCTGAGTCTAGTCTGGAGGAGTTCTTAAGTGTGTGTGGGGGCAGGGAACACCCAAACCATCACACATTCCATAGGCACATGCTGAGGAAGCTATGGAGGCTTCCGGAGCGGGAAGGAAGGGACAGAGTAGGGAGCACCTCTTTGGGCAGGGCGTGGGCGATGCCTGACTCCGCACCGTGGCTGTGCCCGCAGACCCGTGCCGAGGTGTCCTCACCGACGCCAGCCGCGTCTGCCGCGTGAACCCCCGCAGCCGGCGGGCAGAGCTGCTGCCGCGCCCCGACAGCTGCGCCCCGAAGCGGGAGCCCATCTGCGGCGACGACGGCGTCACCTACGACAACGAGTGCGTGATGGGGCGCTCGGGGGCCATCCGCGGGCTGGACATCCAGAAGGTGCGTTCGGGGCAGTGCCAGCAGCAGGGTAAGTACCCCCCTGGCCCCTGCCCTTCTCGTTGCCCACCCCTGCCGCTCCCCTTGGCAAATGAGGGTGTGCCCGTGGCCGGCAGTGGCAGCCTCCTCTCCTTTCTCTTTTGCCCAGACCAGTGTAAGGAGGAGTGCAAGTTCAACGCCGCCTGCCTGAACCGGCGTGGCACTGCTCGCTGCTCCTGTGAGCGCATCTCCTGCGACGGCGCCTACAGGCCCCTCTGTGCCCGCGACGGCCGCACCTACGCCAACGACTGCCAGCGCCGCAAGGCCGAGTGCCACCAGCAGGCTGCCATCCCGGTCAAGCACAACGGACCCTGTGGTAAGCACTGCTTGCCCACAGGGAGACCTTTGGTAACTCCACCCCAGTGGAACCGCTCTGCTGCCAACCTCTTGCTTCCCAGTCCCCTCCCCAGCAGCCGCTGGAACAGGCTGCTTAGGGGACTTGTGGAGTTGTCTGCTTTGGAGGTATTCAAGACTTGCCTGGATGTGTTCTTTGGTGATCCTGCTCTGGCAGGGGGGTTGGACTGGATGATTTTTTGAGGTGCCTTCCACCCCTAACCTTCTGAGCCTGGCCCTGTCGTGCAGGCAGTGGTGCTTGTGGCGGTGTTGGAAAGGTGAAGGTAAGTGGAGTGTGGGTGCCCACCGCATAAGCAAGTCACCAGGCTCTCTTGAGGGTGACAAGCCCTGGATAAGCTTCCCAGGCTGCCCAGAGAGGTTGTGGAGTCTCCTTCTCCAGAGACGTTCAATACCCACCTGGACGCATTCCTGTGTGACCTGCCCTGGGTGATCCTGCTCCCAGTGAGCTCTGGAGGTCCCTTCCAACATTCTGTGATTCTGTGATCCATTCTTCCCAGGGTTTCTTTCCCTTCTAGCACTCAGCAGCCCTCCTGTCTGTGTGTATGTGTGCATGGGTTCCTCCTTGGTCTTGTCTCTGTCTGATGTGCCCAGTAACACTGGGAAGAATCCTTTGTCTTCAACCAGTACCCAAATGTCTGTGATGTCTTCCTGCTTCCTCTCATTCACCACCACAACCAGGTGCACATTCACCACCACCACACTGTTCCCACACCTTTCATTTCTCCTCCCCGGGTAGTGCCAGTCCCTAAACTCCTTCCATGCTTCCTCCTCCATGCCCTGCCTGCTTCTCTCAGCTCCAGGTACTCTCCGTAAGGAACTCTTCCCAGCGTTGCCTGTTCTCTGGAGGCCTCACCGTGCTTTTCTCTCGTCTCAGGGAGAAGCTTTTTGACCTTGCCAATGGATGCTTGTTCAGGACTGTGTCATAGGATGGGGCTTTGGGTCCCTGCAGTGTTGGGAACGTCCAATTTCACAGTGAAAATTGAGGAGGTCAAGCATGGGTTGATTTGCATGAGTCGGCAGGGCCATTCATCTCAGCTCAAATTGGTTCTTACCAGCTCTAGAGCTAGCACTTGGAGCTGATGTTTTTGGGAGGTAGCAGCTCCATCAAACCTTCCTGGAAATCAGGCCCCATGTTGTGGAGCTGTTTTGTTGGCTTTGTGCTCCTGCAGCAGGCTTTTAACGCTGCCAGGCATTGCTCAGCTGCTGGGAAACTCTTTGCCAGGCTCCCAAAATCAGGCTTAATATAATCACCACTGGTGGTTTTAATCACCCCCTTTCATCAGGTTGCTGGTGCTTGAGTGATTAGGAGCCAGTTCCCCAAGTTCTCCCTACAGGGAGAGGCCTCTCTCAGTCCTCTCTCTCATTGAGCTGTGAGGAACTGGTGCAGAATGGCCACCAGAAGCCTTGCCAGAAAGCCAGCAGGTCTGGCACTCGTCATTTTCCTGCCCTGTTGTGCCATCATGGAGCTTTGCTGGAGATGTGAGCACCTTCTGGGACTGGAATGGGAGTGCTGAGGGCTGCCTCTGGCACAGGGGATGGTGGGGATGGAGTTGAGGTGCCTGTGATTGGGCTTCTGGGGCAGTGGGGCCAGGAGATGGTTTGCAGCTAGGTGGCCTTGGGCTCTCTACAAACCCTTCCCTGTACCTTTCAGACTCTGCTAAGGCTTCCCAAATGTCTCTAGGGTGAGCAAGGAAGTTGTGCTGCTGTCTGTACACCATTTCCACCACGCTGAGTGGGCAGTAGGATGTGGTCCCTATCCATCTGCTGTTCTTCTCCCCATTGTACTCTTCTAGCTTCTCTTCCCACAGGTGAGGACAGCAGATGTGCACATCTGCTTGCAGGAGCTGCATCCACGTGGGGTAGGAGCAAGCAAAGCTCCTAATCCAGGGGAAGTAAATCGAAGCTGAGGCTCTGTCTGCTAAAGCCCAGGATTTCAAAGTCCACATTGACAGCTCCAAGAAGCCCCATAGCAAACCACCACAAGGTGTGGGCAAGCCTTCAGCCTCCCCAGCAGCTTAGGAAAACATCTTCTGCCTGAGCTGAGCACTGCCCTGTGGAAAGGAAACATCTCCTCCAGTGTGCCCCCAGTGCAGGCTCAGAGTGAGATGGGAAGCAGGTTCAGAAGCAGGCATGGAGTGATGCTGCTGCTTGCCAGCCTCTGTGGCAAGACAGGTCTCAACATGAGCCCAGCTGCTGGGGCCAAAATCCCTCCTGGCTGAGGCTTCCTTGGGCTGCAGGGTGCAGTCCACCAGCACAAGGCTGGGAGGTGACTGGTGGGACACTTGGCAGTGGGTGAGAGCAGGGAGTGAGGGAGACCCAAGGTGAGGGATGTGGGGAGTTCTTTACTCATCATGGAAGAAGTTCTTTACTTTCAGAGTGGTGGAAGACTGCAGCAGGTTGCCTAGAGAGGTGGTGGAGGCCCCGTCCTTGGAGGTGTTAAAAAACCATGTGGGCATGGTACTGTGGTTTAATGGTCATGGTGGAATTGGGTCATTAGTTTGCCTTGGTGATTTTAGAGGTCTTTTCCAACCAAACCAGACCCAGGCAGGTCTACCCAGGGGCTTAAGAGAAGCTCCTGGATGTTAAACAGGTGGAAGCCCTGAGCCTGGGCTTGGTCAAGTCTTTCAGTTTGGACCAATTTGTCCAGTGAGAAGGTGGTGGAGGCTCCATTCCTGAAGACATTCCAGGTCAGGCTTGATGGGGCTCTGAGCAACCTGCTCTAATTGGGGAGCTAGTTGAGTTGTTTAGCCTGGAGAAGAAGAGGCTCAGAGATGACCTCATTGCTGCCTGCAGCTCCCTGAATGGAGGCTGTAGCCAGGTGGGGTTGGACTCTGCTGCCAGGCAGCCAGCAACAGAAGAAGGGAACACAGTCTCAAGTTGTGGCAGGGCAGGTTGAGGCTGGATGTTAGGAGGAAGTTCCTGGCAGAGAGAGCGATTGGCATTGGAATGGGCTGCCCAGGGAGGTGGTGGAGTTGCCTTGCCCGGAGGTGTTGAAGCAAAGCCTGTGTGAGGCACTTAGTGCCATGGTCTGGTTGCTTGGCCAGGGCTGGGTGCTAGGTTGGGCTGGCTGAACTTGGAGGTCTCTTCCAACCTGCTTGGTTCTATGATTCTATGTCCCTGCTGACTGCAGACAGGGATTGGATTGGATGAACCTTCCAACCCCATGCATTCATGACTCATCCTCTGTGCTGTGAGGCTGCAGGAGATGCAGGGAGATGGGGAAGGAAAGGAAGGGGAGACAGAGCAGTTGGGGTGGTTGCAGGGGTTTGAGCTCTCACATCTCTAATGAGCAATAAGCTCTGCTGCTGCCTTTTTCCAGCAGCAAGGCAAAGGAGGCAAAGCCAAACAAAACACTCCAGATTTTGATTTCAATCCTTCTCTCCTTCAACACTGTGATGGTGCAGGTGAGAAAGAAGAGATGGGATGAGATAGGTGTGGACAGGAGGTGGAGGGGTTGTTGTATCTGTCTTTTCCTCCCTGCCTCTCTCTGCTCTCTCTCTCTCCTCTTTTTTTCTGCCTCTTCTCTTTCTCTCTCTTTCCTTTTTCGTCTGTGTCTTGTGTTTTACAGTGTTGCCTGTTTGGAGGAAGGAATTGTGTCCTGGCAGCACCCTTCTGCTCCCTACCCGGACATCTCTGCTAGGAGGTCTGCTTTCTCCCCTTCTCCATAGCCAGTGCCACTCCTGCCACCTTCTCACTGCTCCCCAACCTCTCCACTTTTGCTTGAGAGCTCCCAGAACAGGGAGGTTGGCCTGGGTTTGCTCCCATCCCTTGCCCCAAACTCTTGCTACTGAATGGGAATGCCTGGCAGTGCAGTGGGGTCTTGTCCAATGCTTGCTCTGGCTTGGCCCTTTGGGGCAAACGAGAGAGGGGGAGCAGAGGTGGGTGCTGTGAGCCGCCCCACTCCTGAGTGAGCCTCTCTCTGCATCAGGCTGGACCAGTCCTGGTTGATTTTTACCTCTCCTTTTGCACCTAACTAACCCTTCCCTTTCTTCCCCACCTCCTCCTTCCCAGAGACTTCTGCCTGCCTGGAACTGTGATGCTTGTTCCCTTGCTCTCCATAGTGTGTGTCTCTCTTGTCTGTGTAAGTCCAGTGGGCAGGGACTTTTCAAGGATCACAGTCCCTCCTCTGGCCCAGTGTCCAGCCAATCACACTGTTGGAAGTGCTGGGTCTGTGCTCAGGTGTGGTTCTTCCCCAGGAGTACTTCCCTGTGTCCTGGAGGAGCTGGCGCTGGAGCCTGTTGGGTGTGATGGGCACAGACTGATGAGGTCTGATGGGTTACAAAGCAGCTTCAGAGCTTCTTCTCCATAGCCATCCACAGGCAGGGCTTGCAGGAGAGCTCAGTGTCCCCAGGCCCCAGGGCTTGCTTAGGCTTTTGCAAAGCTCAGCAGCAGGTGAGGGATCAGTCAGAGTGCAGAAGGAGCATTTTGCCTGCTCTCTGCCTTGGTTTCCCTGCCTACGAGATGGAGAGGGGCCAGGAACCAAAACAGGTCTTGATTATAGCACTGTCTAAGATCCTTGCTCAGGAGGTCCTCATTCTATCCACCCACATCAAAACTGCTGCCAATCCCCCCCCTAACCTCCTTGATGTTTGCAGGTGCCCAAATCTGTGTGTGAAATCTCAGAGGCTGAGATTCAGGCTGTGAAGAAACTTCCTGTGCTGCACCTCTGCAGGTCTGGCTGCTGGAGAAGGGCAAGGGATGTCAGAGGATGTCAGGGCAGTGTTCTCCAGCAGGCCTGGCACCTCCATGCATCCCCATTCTCTTGCTCACCAAGACAAGAGTGTGAATTTGTGTCTAAAGGAGCAGATTTATCTGCTTCACACCTATCTCATTACATCCTTCCTGCCTGTCTCCAGAAAAGCTGCTTTCTCCATGCAAGGTGTCTCTAGGGGGTTGAGGGACATGACCATGGCATAGGTGTTCTGAAATAAATGAAACACAAGCAGGAGATTAGAGCAGCATCAAAGGACAGGGAGCAGGAGCAGGGAGCAAAACCGAAGCAGGAGGTGTGAGCAGCATCAGAGGGCAGAGAGCAGGAGCAAGGAGCAAAACACAAACAGAAATTGTGGGCAGCTTCAGAGGGCAGGGAGCAGTAGCAGGGAGCAAAACATGAGCAGGAGATGAGAGCAGCATCCAGAGGGCAGGGAGCAAAACACAAGCAGGAGGTGTAAGCAGCATCAAAGGGCAGGGAGCAGGAGCAGGGAGCAAAACACGAGCAGGAGGTGTGAGCAGCTTCAGAGGGCAGGGAGCAAAACACGAGCAGGAGGTGTGAGCAGTGTCAGAGGGCAGGGAGCAGGAGCTGGGAGCAAAACACAAGCAGGAGGTGTGAGCAGCATCAGAGGGCAGGGAGCAGGGCGCAAAACACGAGCAGGAGGTGTGAGCAGTGGCAGAGGGCAGGGAGCAGGAGCAGGGAGCAAAACACAAGCAGGAGGTGTGAGCAGCGTCAGAGGGCATGGAGCAGTTCCTGGTCCTTGGGAATTTCTCACCAGCCTCTCAGCTGCAGGGAAGTTGGGGGGACACAGGTGAAAAGGCTGGGTGGGAGGAGTGGCCGTGTGCTTGAACTGTGCCCCTGTCTTCCCTGTTCCCTTGCAGACCCTTGGCTCTAAGTTTTGGCTTGGTAGATGCTCCCCAAAGAGGTGAACCCCAAATCTAGGCTTGCCTTTGCCAATTGAGCTTTGCCCATTGCCCAAATGGCTCTTGGCCATTTCCTGGCTGATTGCCAGCATGCAGCCAGGTTCCCGAGGGTCCAAGCCTTGCTCTTGCTCTGCAGATATGCCAGGAGGGGGGTGGCAATGGACCTGCTGCCCCATCAGCAGGTTCTGGAGGGCTTTGTCTTTCCTACTCCACTCCAGCTCTGTGCCTGCCTCGCTCTTGAGTGTCGGTGGGGCTGTGCTGTGTGTTGCTTGTCGCATCCATCTCGTCTTGCCTGTCTGTTTGTCCACCCACGTCCATTTTGTTGTGTGTCCACGTCAGTGTCCAGCACAGATTAAATCTGGTGTCCTTTCCTTGCCCCAGGTCCTCAGGGCTCTGTCTTGAGTCACAAGAAGGGGTTGCAGGTCCGTGCTGGGGCTCTCCCCAGCAGCACAGCCAGTACTGCTTTTAAGATGCCTGGCTTTGGCTCCTGGATGGTGGAACTGATCTGGATGGTGAATTTAATTTGGGATTGGCCTTCCCAAGCAGGCTGGGAGCCAGGTGGAACCACAGGGCTGCCCCTGGGAGCAGTTCCAGAGCTGCACCAAGGAGCTGGATGCAGACTTTGCTGTGACAGTCAGGGTTGGTTGCTCACTGCATCACTGCTGGGTATCTTGCAGGCAAGATGCCACCTTCATAGCTGACTTTGATTAGGTAGCTCCATGCTGTGGGCATTGCCCATCCCCAGGGAGCCTCAGGGCTGTGCTTTTGGAGCCAGGTGCCTGAGCAAAGGCATTCTGTCTCTTCACCCTTCTGCAGGGCAGCTCCAACACTAGCCTGCAAAGGGGCTGAGAGAGAGGCAGGCTGTGTGGTGAAGCCAAATGCAGATGTCCTCTCCAACCAGATCCTCCTGGGTGTTGGCACAGGGTGTTAGGATGAGCTGGTCAGGAGACAGTGTGCTTCTGAGTGCCCTGAAAGCATCAAGACCAACACTGAGGAAGGCTTTCTGATGCCTCCTGGCCTCAGCCATGGAGCTCATCATTCAGATCCAGCTCCTGTCCAGGAAAAGAAGTTCCAGCTCCTGTCCTGGCAACAAGGAGACTGTGCTGGCCTCCCTTGGTACATGATGCTTGTTCTTGCTGCTGGCTGTGAGCTGCTGGGAAGATCCAGACAGCAGGGTTTGATACAGAAACCCTTGGGGCTGATCCCACCTCTGGCCAGCCCTTTGGGGTGGAACAGAGCTGGGATGGAGGGGATGAGGCAGGAGTCCTGTTCATGGTGTGCAGGGAGAAGAGCCTTGTGCCTGCTTCCCATCCCTAACCTCTGCCAAGCATGGGGAAGATGCTGGGCTGGGCATGTCAGGGTGGCATGGAGGGTGCAGGGGCTGGTGCCAAGGGCAGGAGCTGTGTGCACTTGGCACGGCTTGTGAGGGGAGGCTGGGCAGGCTGGCATGCACTGCTCTGCACGCCGCTTTGGGCAGCAGGGCAGGCAGCAGGCTCCAAACGCTGCCTTTTCCCTCCTGTCCCCTCTGCAGACCTGGGTGTGCCCAGCCCCTGCCTGAGTGTGGAGTGCACCTTTGGGGCCACGTGTGTGGTGAAGAACCAGGAGGCAGTGTGTGAGTGCCAGCAGGTGTGCCAGGGCCGCTACGACCCTGTCTGCGGCACCGACAACCGCACCTACGGCAACCCCTGCGAGCTCGACTCCATGGCCTGTGTCCTCAAGAGGGAGATCAAAGTGAAGCACAAAGGGCCCTGTGGTAAGAGTCCCTCTCCAGGGCTTCCCCTACCTGCTCTTTGTTTGCTCACTTGGGTGTACTGAGCATGACCTCATTCATGGTTATTAAGGTGAGTGCCAGGAGGCTGGAATCAGGCTCTGCTGGGTGATGCCCAAGGACAGCACAAGGGGCACTGGGTGAAAGCTGAGGCATAGGAAGCTTCATAGAAGCACGAGGAGGTCTAGTTGACTAGATAGGGCTGGGTGCAAGGTTGGACTGAATGAGCTTGGAGGTCTCTTCCAACCTAGTTGATTCCATGAGTCTATCTTTGTGCTCTTAGTTTTGTGCACCTCGGCCAGGCTCTGAGTGGAGCAGGCACCGCCACGGTTCCCTTCCCGTAGCCTATCATCTAACTCCTCTCATTAAAACATTGCAACTTGCCTCAAATGAGCACACCTAACCTGCTGTTTCTCTCACACAGACCCCTGTGGCAAGTGCCAGTTCGGGGCCATCTGCGAGGCAGAGACGGGCAGGTGTGTGTGCCCCACCGAGTGTGTGCCCTCCTCCCAGCCCGTCTGCGGCACAGATGGCAACACCTACGGCAGCGAGTGCGAGCTCCACGTCCGCGCCTGCACCCAGCAGACCAACATTCTGGTGGCTGCCCAAGGAGACTGCAGTGAGTCTGGCAAGGTCCCCTTCTTCCCTCCTCTCGTTCCTGCTGGTGGCATTTCAGAGAGAGGCTGCTCAGCCCTGCTGGCCCTGCTGAGCTGGCTGCGGCCACCCAAGGCTTGCCAGTCGTTTGTGGCACTGTGGGACTGCCACGGAGGAGACACCAGAGAAAGCCCGGGTTTGGGATGTGTGAAGGGTCTCCCCAGCCCTCTTCCTGGTGCCTTTGGGGGTTGCTTTGTAGGGCTTGCCAGGAGAATATCAGTTCTAGAGTGATGGGGATTGTCCGGGGACACCCAGCAGCCTGGCTCTGGGCCACAGTCCCCTTGCTTGGTCTCTGGGAGACTGCACCTGAGGGTTTTCACCTTGCCTGGTGTGGTCTTGCCTTTTGGCATCACAAGATTTTGGCATCTTGAGTGCCTCAAACAACTTCATTTTATGATTCTATGATTCATATCATAGAATTCTATGATTCTGTGATTCAAACAACTTCATTTTAGGCCTAGCTATGCATCATAGGTGGGATCTGATCTCTTTGTTACTTGTCTGAGCCAAGCAAGGAAATTAGGCTAATGTCCCTTGAGCCAAGCCAAGAAGTTGGGCTAAAAGCATCTTAATAGCTACCACCAGAACTAAGAGCTTCTAGGATCTGCCTGATCACACAGCTCATGTCAGAAGCTTTCCCTTCCCTCCATCCCTTGGGGTTAATTCCTCTTTGTTCCTCTGTTTCCTCCCCACTCCCCAGCCCGGGGAACTGTCTGTGCTAATTTCTTAATGAATTAAAAGTCCTGCCTAGGTTCTTCCCTAGGATAAAGGCTCCTTCAGTCACAGGAACGCTTTGAGCTTCAGCAAACCTGTCCAGCTGGGTCTGGTGGTCAGGGGTGAAGTGTGCAGGGAGGTCCTCTCTAAGTCTGGAAGAGAAGAATGAGTGTGACAGATGACTCTCAGTGCAAGCAGGAGGCTGAGGTTGAGTTATAACTACAGTACAATATCTGGAGGGGACCTACAAGAAGGCTGGGAAGGGGCAGTTTAGAAGGGCTTGGAGAGAGTGGATGAGGGGAAGTGGTTTGAAACTGGAGCAGGGCAGATTTAGGTTGGACATCAGGAGGAAGTTCTGCACAATGAGGGTGGGGAAACATTGGAATGGGTTTGCCCAGGGCTATGGTTGAGGCCTCATCCCTGGGGACATTCAAGGTCAGACTGGATGTGTCCCTGGAGACATTCAAGGTCAGACTGGATGTGGCCTTGGAGGATGGACGTGGATCCAGTTGGAGATGTCCCTGCTGCCTTCAGGGGATTGCCCAAGATGCTCTTTGAGGGTCCCTTCCAACCTGCTGTGATCTGTGAATCTGTTGGAATACAGCAGGAGAGTAAAAGGCAATTTCTGCTTGGTGTCCTGCACACACCACTCGTGGGTGTGATGGGAACCAGAGAGGCCCATGAGTGGCACTTGCCCGTTGCAGAGTCTGTACAGTCATAGAACCATAGAATGGTTTAGGTTGGAAGGGACCTCAAAGCTCAGCCAGTTCCAACCCCTTGCCATAGGCAGGGACATCTCCCACTAGAACAGGTCACTCAAAGCCTCATCCAGCCTGGTCCTGAACACCTCCAGGGAGGCTGTGGAGCACAGAAGCACCCAATGTGATCAAAGATCACATTGGGTGCTTCTGTGCTCCACAACCTCCCTGGGCAGCCTGTGCCAGTGTCTCACCACCCTCACTGCAAAGAACTTCTTCCTAACACCCACTTTCAGTCTCCCTTCTGCCACTTCAACCCCATTCCTCCTCATCCTGGCATTACAAGAAGAAGCAAGACCAGCCCAGTGTGGGGAAGGAGGAGCTCTCTTCTTGCCCCTAGGGCATGATGGCAGTGCTTGCTGTCTTGGTGCCCCCTGGGAAGCTGACTGAAGGTCCCTTACCAAAGCCGAGGGTGGTTGCTCTCTCTCCCTGCAGAGTCCTGTGGCAGCACCGTGTGCTCCTTTGGCAGCAGATGTGTGGGTGGGCAGTGCGTGTGCCCCCGCTGCGACAGCCAGCCCCTGGCACCCGTCTGTGGCACCGATGGCCTCACCTACCACAGCCAGTGCCATCTGCAGGTGGCCTCCTGCCAGCAGAAGAAGAGCATTGAGGTGGCCAGGATGGGGCCCTGTGAGGATGGTAGGTTGCCTACTCTTCTTCTGATTGTGTGGGTGTGAAAGGGGGAGGGTAGGGGTGGGCTTGGCAGTGGTGTGCTGGGATGGGATGAGGGGCAATGGGTACAAACTGGCACACAGGAGGTTCTGACTCAACGTGGGGGGATAAAAAATTCTTTGAATAAGGAAAGAATTCCACCACTTGGAGGGTGGCAGAAGGCTGGAGCAGGCTGCCCAGAGAGGCTGAGGAGTCTTCTCTGGAGAGACTTCCAACCCCAGCTGGCCATTGTGATGCTGGGCAAGCTGCTGTGGGTGCCCTGCTTTAGCAGGGGGGGTTGGACTGAGTGATCCCCAGAGGTCCCTTCCAACCCCAGCGTGCTGGGATTCAGTGCCTCTATGAGAGGGTGAGGAAGGGATAATGTTGCACCCAGTGGGTCCTTGCTCTTGATGCTCTCTGCTGTGCCCAACGTGAGCCCCTCTGGGTACCCTGTGCCACCTGCAACATCCTCAGCACAGCAGGTCCTATGTCAGTGCTGCTTTTCCTGGCTGACTGGCTGCTGCCACCCAGCACACTGTCTGCCACCTTCCTTTCCCCTTTGTGTGGAGCCAGCAGTGACAAGAGGCGATGCCACCTAACAGGAGTTTATCACTGCTTTAATTTCACACTTCAGTGGGCCTTGGCCAGGACAAATTGAGCTGTTTCTGGGGCAGGCAGCCTGGCTGCTGCTTTGATTCCCTCTGCTCCAAGGGCTACTCGAGGTCCTGGCCCATAGCCACTGTTGACTCAGTACCAAGCACCAGGGAATGCCGTGGGGTTGGCTCTCCCTTGCTCGACCAGCCTAAGAGCTAAGAACCAGCTGAGTTTTGCTGCCGTAGGGTCAAAGCTGTGGGTTAACAGCAGCTGAATGCAGGAGCAGGAAGTGTGTGAACCTCACTGCTCTGATGGGCTGACCTGGCCAGCTGAGGCTTTCTGGCTCATTGCACATGTAGCCTAGCTGGGAGGGACTCCAGTGCTCTGGAAGGGCTTAGAGAGAGAAGAAGACATAACATGGTGTTTGATCACAGCCCTCCTTGGGGAATTTCAGGTTGATCTCCCTCAGGGAAAAGACCTTAAATAATTCTCTGTGTAATGCCAGCTGCCAGCCTTTGATCACTCAATGAAGAGGGGCAGGTTGCCCTTCCCCCTGCTTCCCCTTTATGAAGCCTTTGAAACCAGCAACGTCTGTCTCTGGCTGCTGGAGCTGTGAGCATCTTTGGGAGATGCAGCCGGGCTGGGGGCAGAGGTTTGTGTATGGTGCAGAGGAGCTGACAAACTGAGCTACAGACTGAACCCAAAGCTCAGCTCTCTCTCTGCTCTCTGCTTGCCACGTTTCAAGCAGCAGCAGCCTCACTCCGTGTTTGGGAGGGCAGGAGAAGGGGAAGGAAGGAGTTGGATCGAAATGTGGAGTTCAGCTGTCGCTAAATCAAGTGGCAGCTCTCTTCCCTCTCTACATGGCCATTAGCTGCCTAATCTCCAGGTAGCCTGCAGAGCTCTGGCAGCTGCAGTGTCTTTGGCATTGCTCCTGTGGTGATGCCACAGAGAGGAAGAACTCAGGGTACCTGCTAAAGCATCCCTCTGCAGCTAGCTGTAGGTTAAGCACAGCCTTGTGAGCTTTCTCCAGAGGACAGGGACCTCCTCTGAGGCCCAAGGTTCTGGGGTTAACTGTGACTTGGATGGACCTGTGCAGCAGTGGACTGCTTCTCCTTCATCCAGGACACAGCGTTGGGTCAATGAGGGCTTTGGCCCCATCCCTTCTGCTTTCCCCTACCTCTGCTCTCCTGCTGGGTGTGAGCCCTTCCTCACCATGCTTCTGCTCTGCTCTCCTGCTGGGTGTGAGCCCTCCCTCACCATGCTTCTGCTCTGCTCTCCTGCTGGGTGTGAGCCCTTCCTCACCATGCTTCTGCTCTGCTCTCCTGCTGGGTGTGAGCCCTCCCTCACCATGCTTCTGCTCTGCTCTCCTGCTGGGTGTGAGCCCTCCCTCACCATGCTTCTGCTCTCCTGCTGGGTGTGAGCCCTTCCTCACCATGCTTCTGCTCTGCTCTCCTGCTGGGTGTGAGCCCTCCCTCACCATGCTTCTGCTCTGCTCTCCTGCTGGGTGTGAGCCCTCCCTCACCATGCTTCTGCTCTGCTCTCCTGCTGGATGTGAGCCCTTCCTCACCATGTTCTGCTCTGCTGCAGAGTGTGGCTCGGGGGGCTCAGGCTCTGGCGACGGCAGTGAGTGTGAGCAGGATCGATGCCGGCAGTTCGGGGGCTGGTGGGACGAGGACGCAGAGGACGACCGCTGCGTGTGCGACTTCACCTGCCTGGCAGTGCCACGCAGCCTGGTAAGCAGGCTTCAGGAGTGCAGCCTTGGGAGTCACCCACCTCACACACACTCTTAGGAGTTCACCCAGGCTAACTCAGTCAGCTGGAAAGTTAAGGAATGAAAGCTGTAGTTATAACTTGATGTGAGAGAGTTGGGGCTCCTCAGCCTGGAGAAGAGAAGGCTTCAGGGGACTTTGGAGTGGCCTTCCAGGATCTGAAGTGGGCTCCAGGAGGGCTGGGGAGGGACTATTGACAAGGTCTTTGGATGACAGGACGAGGAGGAATGGGTTTGAACTGGCAGAGGGGAGATTGAAACTGGATGTTAGGAAAAGGTTCTTTGCAGTGAGGGTGGTGAGAGACTGGCACAGGTTGCCCAGGGAGGTTGTGGAGCACAGAAGCACAGAATGTGATCAAAGATCACATTGGGTGATTCTGTGCTCCATAACCTCCCTAAAGGTGTTCAAGGCCAGGTTGGATGAGGCCTTGAGTGACCTGTTCTAGTGTTTCCTCCCTCTCCTCTCTTCTTTGCCTCCTCCCTCTCCTCTCTTCTTCGCCTCCTCCCTCTCCTCTCTTCTTCGCCTCCTCCCTCTCCTCTCTTCTTCATCTCCTCCCTCTTCTCTCTTCTCCCCGATGACCTTTCTGAGGGCATCCCGTGGGTAGGGAACCTGCCTTCCTGTGCCAGGGAGTGCCCTGAGTGGTTCCCTCCTTCCCTGTCCTGCCAGGTGTGTGGTTCTGATGGTGTGACCTACAGCAACGAGTGTGAGCTGAAGAAGACCCGGTGTGAGAAACGCCAGGATCTCTATGTCACTGGCCAAGGAGCCTGCCGTGGTGAGTGCCCCAAAGGCAGCCACTCCCCAGGGATGGCACCAGCCACCTGCTCTGGCCCCCAGCCTGGAGCCCTTGGTACCACATACCCTTTCCCTGGGGCTAAGCGAGGAAGTGCTCACTGAGGAGGACACAGCAGTGGCTGTGTTTGGTTTGCTGATCCCTGCTGCATCATTTCCTCTTTCCCTGGCCAAGGGTAGGACCTCATCACCTGCTCCGAGCATCTCTGCAAGGCCCACAGGGGGTTTGCAGGAATGCTGCCAGCTGCTCCACCCCTGCACTGGCACCAGTGCCCACCAGCAGCCTGCATGCCAGAAATAACCAGCACCTCTCTGCCTTCCTCTGCAGCCCTTGCCACAACCCCCCCACCCCTCCTGGTTGTGCACTGCAGCCAGACCATCTATGGATGCTGCCCAGACAACATGACCTTGGCGCTGGGAGTGGGTGCAGCTGGATGCCCAAGTAAGTGAATGCTGTGTTCCCACCTGGGGGGGAGTGAAAGACCTTCAAGGATTCATAGAATGGTTTGGGTTGGAAGGGACCTGAAGGATGATCCAGTTCCAGCCCCACTGCCATGGGTAGGGACACCTACCAGGTTGCTCAAGGCCTTGAACACCTCCAGGGAGGGATGGCTGGAAGGGAGCAACTGGAGGGACAACCTGAGGTACCATCCCAGGAGAAACAAAGGAACCTTCTCCATTCTTTATCTGCTTAGTGACCTTCCAGGCTCAAAAAGCCTCTCCTTGTCCCAGCTCCAGGCTCCCAGCATGCACACATGGAGATGTGCATGCAAACTTCTTCTAGCTCTAATCATCATTAGTCCATTGCTCTTGTCCCTTCAAAAGCTCTGTGGCACCTTCCAGGTCGAAGTCCCTCTGACATGCAAGAAGATGGATAGTGGCTCAGAACTTGCCTGCTGCTGAGTCCATGCTGAGTGTCCCAGAAGGTGCCCCTAGGCCCAGATCATGCTCTTGGTGCCTTCAACCCATTGCTAAAAGCTTAGGGCTCCTCACCAGCCTGAGTGACAGAAACATTGCTTGTGTCCTTGTGCTGCAAGCTGAGGTGGAGCAGAGTTGTCAGGCTCACCTAAGGACCTTCTGCAAGCCACCCTAGGACCAGTGACTGCACTGGGCAGGAAGCTGAGCCTGCAAATGTTCCATTAATATTTATTAAGTCCTGATGGGAGCAGCTCTTGGGCTGAAGGCACATCTGGAAAGGCATTAGCAAGATCCTGACAGCTGAGGCTGTGACTGCCTGTTAAGGAGACACATTAGCCTGTGGAGACACCATCCATGCTGTGCTTGGGCTTGGTTGCTGCCTGCTTGATGAGGATGTGGTGCTGCTGCTTAATGTACTATGGGAGCTAAAAAGCAGCAGCAGCCAGAGAATGGCCAGAGATGCCCTGCCTAGGGGGTGCATGAGGTGGGCTGCTTCCCAACTGACTGGGACTCAGTATCCCACCTGTGCCCCTGTGTTGGAGCAACCATACCTCAGGAGCTAATCACCACTTGGCCAGCCCCTGGGGCAGATTTACCCATTGCTGCCTGCTCTGGATGTACCTCTGGCAATCCAGGGATGTCCTCCTGCACTCTGCTTGCTGGTCCTCAGGTTTCCCTTTCTCTCCAGCTCTGCCCCATGTGCCCTTTCTACTGCTCCCTGCGGATAAAGGGAGCGTCTCTCTGTCTGCCTTCAGATCATTTCCCTCCATCAAGTTCCTAATTAATGAATTAATAATAAACTTCTAATAGCTTCCTTCCCCTTTGATGATAATGAGAGAGGAGTTCTTGATGACAGGAAAGCAAGCAGGTCCTTGAAGGTTTAGTTCCCCCCTTGTAGCTGGGGCAGAGGAGCAGCTGGTGAAACCTGCTCCTGCCCAGCCTGAGGCCACATTCCTGCCCTGCCTGATTGCTTGGTGGCTCAGCAGTTGGTCCTTCCACGTTGATGCAGTCCCCTTCCACCTTGACCAGGGCTCAGGTTGCACCAGGGGAGGTTAAGATTGGAGACTGGGAAAAATTCTTTCCCCAAAGGGTTGGCAAGTCCTTCTCCTAGGTCAGCCTCTTCTCCTGGGAATCACACCATAGAGGTAGAGGAAATGGCCTCAAGTTGCACCAGAGCAGGTTGAGGTTGGATGTGAGGAATAATTTCTTCCCCTAAAGGGTTGTCATGTTCTTCTGCTATGTTAGTCTCTTCTCCCAGGGATCAAGCCATAGGAGTAAAGTAAATGGCCTCAAGTTGCACCAGGGCAGGTTGAGGTTGGATATGAGGAACAATTTCTGCCCCTAAAGGATTGTCAAGGCCTGGCCCAGACTGCCCAGGGCAGTGGTAGAGTCTCCATCCCTGATGTTCTGTATGGACCATTCTGCTTCCTCCAGAAAATTGGAGGCTGAGGAGAAACCTTCTCTCTCTCTATAACTCCTTGGAGTGAGGTGGGAGTTGGTCTCTTCTCCCTGGCAATAAGTGAGAGGCCAAGAGGAAATGGCCTCAGGTTGCATCAGGGCAGGTTGAGGTTGGATATGAGGAACAATTTCTTCCCCAAAAGGGTTGTGAAGCCCTGGCCCAGGCTGCCCATGGCAGTGGTGGAGTCCTCATACCTGAAGGGTTTCTGAGCTGAGTGGATGTGCTGAGGGCTGTGTTCAGTGGTGCCCTTGCAGTTCTGGGTTAATGCTTGGATGATCCCAAAGGTCTCTTCCCACCAAAACGATTCCCTGCTCCTATGTCTCAGCCTCCAGTGATGGTCCTCAGATCTATACCAGTAGACAACAATCCAGGCTGGGCAGGGACTGGCTTGAGAGCAGCCCTGAGGAGAGGGACTTGGGGGTGCTGGTGGATGAGAAGCTCAGTGTGAGCCATCAGTGTGCACTTTCAGCCCAGAGAGCAACCAGAGCCTGGGCTGCAGCAAGAGCAATGTGGGCAGCAGGGCAAGGGAAGTGATCCTGCCCCTCACACTGCTGAGACCACACCTAGGGCACTGTGCCCAGTTCTGGAGCCCCTGGGACAAGAAAGATATGGATGTGTTGGAAGGTGTCCAGAAAGAGGCCATGAGGCCTCTGTGAGGAGAGACTGAGGGAGTTGAGGCTGTTCAGTCTGGAGAGGAGAAGGCTCTGAGGTGACCTTCTTGTGGCCTTTCAGGATCTAAAGGGAGCTACAAGTAAGCTGGGGAGGGATATTTTAGGCTCTCAGGGAGTGATAGAACTGGGGGGGAATGGAACAAAAGTAGGAGTGAGAAGATTCAGAGTGGGTATTAGGAAGAAGTTCTTCAGCCTGAGGGCAGTGAGAGTCTGGAATGGGTTGCCCAGGGAGGTGGTGGAAGCCTCATCCCTGGAGGTGTTTAAGGCCAGGCTGGCTGAGGCTGTGCCCAGCCTGATCTAGTGTGAGGTGTCCCTGGCCGTGGCAGGGGGGTTGGGACTGGCTGCTCCTTGTGATCCCTTCCAACCCTGACTGATTCTCTGATTCTCTCCCTGGCTCCCAGGTACCTGCCAGTGTAATCCCTATGGCTCCTACGGAGGATCCTGTGAGCCCACCACGGGGCAATGCTCCTGCAAGCCAGGCGTGGGGGGGCTGAAGTGCGACCGCTGCGAGCCTGGCTTCTGGAACTTCCGCGCCATCGTCACCGACGGCAAGAGCGGCTGCACGCGTGAGTCTGCCAGCCCTGCCCTCACCCCGGGGCTGGCCTGCTCTCAACAGTCATTTCTTCAGTTGCTTTGCTTGGTTGATTGTTTTTTTTCCTGGCCTCACCATTAATTCCCAGACACTTGTTCCGTTTTGGTTTGGAAGCATCTCAAATTGGAGGCAATGCCAAGCGCCAATATAGGCTGGGCAATGCCTGGCTTGTGAGCAGCCCTGGGGAGAGGGACTTGGGGGTGCTGGTGGATGAGAAGCTCAGTGGGATGCAGCAGTGTGCACTTGCAGCCCAGAGAGCAATCAGAGCCTGGGCTGCAGCAGGAGAAGTGTGGCCAGCAGGGCGGGAGAAGTGATCCTCCCCCTCTGCTCTGCACTGGTGAGACCCCACCTGGAGTACTGCATCCAGTTCAGGAATCCCTGGGACAAAAGGGATATGGATGTGCTGGAAGGTGTCCAGGGAAAGGCCATAAGGTTGAGCAGAGGGCTGGAGCTGCTCTGCTGTGAGGACAGACTGAGGGAGTTGGGGCTGTGCAGTCTGGAGAGAAGAAGGCCTGGCTCAGGAGCAGTGTGGGCAGCAGGACAAGGGAGGTTCTTCTGCCCCTGTGCCCAGCACTGCTCAGGNAGGGCTGGGTGCTAAGTTGGGCTGGATGAGCTTGGAGCTCTCTTCCAACCTGGCTGATTCTATGATTCTGATTCTATGTCTTTCTGTCCTTGCCCAGCCTGTAACTGTGACCCGGTGGGCTCAGTGCGTGATGACTGTGAGCAGATGACTGGGCTGTGCTCCTGCAAGACTGGCATCACTGGCATGAAATGCAACCAGTGCCCCAATGGCAGCAAGCTGGGTACGACTGGCTGTGAGAAAGGTAAGGGCAACCATCTAGCAGAAAGCCACCAAGGGATAGGTGCTGGGGCATTGCTGGGACTGTTGACAAGGTCTTGTAGTGACAGAACGAGGAGGAAGGGGTTTAAAGTGGCCGAGGGGAGATTGAAACTGGATGTTAGGAAGAAGTTCTTTGCAGTGAGGGTGGTGAGACACTGGCACAGGTTGCCCAGGGAGGTTATGGAGCACAGAAGCACAGAATGTGATCAAAGATCACATTGGGTGCTTCTGTGCTCCACAACCTCCCTGGAGGTGTTCAGGACCAGGTTGGATGAGGCCTTGAGAGACCTGTTCTAGTGGGAGATGTCCCTGCCTATGGCAGAGGGGTTGGAACTGGCTGAGCTTTGAGGTCCCTTCCAACCTAAACCATTCTATGATTCTGTAATTCCTCTTATTTGATGGTTGGGCTTGAGGACCCTCAAGGTCTTTTCCAACCTTAATGATTCTGTGCTGCTCTCAATGCTCTCATCCACAGCATCTGATTTGTCCACTGCTCTGAACCACTCTGAGGCTGTCCCTAGGAGAGCTAAGACCCACTAGGAGGAGACTCAGCACAGCCTGTGTTCCTGTCACTGCTACATCCTGCTCTTTTGGTCATCTTTTTCCCCTTTTCTCCTACTCCAGACCCTACAGCCCCAAAATCCTGTGAGGAAATGAGCTGTGAGTTTGGGGCCTCATGCGTGGAAGTCAATGGCTTTGCCCACTGCGAGTGTCCATCCCCGCTCTGCTCAGAAGCCAACATGACCAAGGTTTGTGGGCCAGGGAACCACCGAGGGCTTGTGCAGGGAGATGTGGGCAGCTCAGCAGGCAGTGTGAGAATCTCTGATGTCTCTTTACCCTCAGCAAGAGGTAGATGGGGAAGCTTGAAGGACTTGGGGGTGCTGCTGGATGAGAAGCTCAATGGGATGCAGCAGTGTGCACTTGCAGCCCAGAGAGCAACCAGAGCCTGGGCTGCAGCAAGAGCAGTGTGGGCAGCAGGGCAAGGGAGGGGATTCTGCCCCTCTGCTCCATTCTGGTGAGACCACACCTGGAGTACTGTATCCAGTTCTGGAACCACTGTGACAGGGAAGATCTGGAGGTGCTGGGACATGTCCAGAGAAAGGCCACAAGGATGCTCAGAGGGCTGGAGCACTTCTCCTGTGAGGAGAGACTGAGGGAGTTGGGGCTGTGCAGTCTGGAGAGGACAAGGCTTCCAGGTGACCTTCTTGTGGCCTGGCAGTATTTTAAGGGGCAACAAGAAAGCTGGGGAGGGACTTTTTAGGCTGTCAGAGAGTGACAGGACTGGGGGGAATGGAACAAAAGTAGGAATGGGGAGATTCAGAGTGGATGCTGGGAAAAAGTTGTTCAGCATGAGGGTGGTGAGAGTCTGGAAGGGGTTGCCCAGGTAGGTGGTGGAAGCCTCATCCCTGGAGGTGTTCAAGGCCAGGCTGGATGAGGCTGTGGCCAGCCTGATCTAGTGTGAGGTGTCCCTGGGCATGGCAGGGGGGTTGGAGCTGGCTGATCCGTGTGGTCCCTTCCAGCCCTGACAATTCTGTGATTCTGAGCTGAGCCTTTGGGGTGTGGGGAATGATGAGCTGTGAGCTGCAGATGTCTCTCAGCAGAGCTTGATGGTCTGTGTCCCACCTGGCACCTCTGAGCTGCTCTGCTCTGTGCAGACTGTCACCTCTTTGCCTCCAAGGGAGCTCTGCAGACCTGCTTGTTGTGCCTCAGGCTTGGAGGAGGGCAGAGCACAGCTCATGCTCCCTGTCTGCCTCCCAGGTGTGTGGCTCTGACGGTGTCACGTACGGGGACCAGTGCCAGCTGAAGACCATCGCCTGCCGTCAGGGCCAGGTCATCACTGTGAAGCATATGGGGCAGTGCCACGGTGAGTGCCTGCTGCTCTTGGTGCTGGGGCAGTGACAGCTCTCTGGCCTGACACTGGACTTGGGTTTGGCTGCCTCCCTCTGCAGTTTGTCACTGTGCCCTGACTCTCTGTGGCACAGCAGATGCCTGAGGTCCAGGGCAGCTACCTGAGGGTTGGCAGCACACTTCCCAGTGGCATGGTCAGCCTTTGCCAGGCCTGTCCCTCCTCACCTGCCCTGTCTTGCTGCTCCTTTCAGAGTCCATCACTCACACAAGCCACACCTCACCACCCACACCGCTGCCCACCCTGCCCTTGGACAAGATAATTCTTCCTCCACCACTGAGGTTCACCACTCGGCCTCCAGAACCCACAGAGATGCCAACCAGCTCCCTGCTGCTGGAAGCCAGGCCAACTGAAAGGAGCCACCCTACAACCAGGCGCATCAGCACTGCCAGGCCAGCAACCACCCCGTGGGTCACCCACGGGATGTACAAGAGCACTGTCCGCCCTCTCTCCACTGCCCCCGTGGTCCTGGCCACCACCCAGCCTGCCTACCTTGAATCAGGTAGTGCAGAAGGCAGTGGAGACCAAGAGCTGGGCAGCAGTGGAGACCTGGAGTCCAGTGGAGCAGGTTCTGCTGGTGAGTGTGGGGGGGATGGTTGTGGGTGAAGCTTGTCCCTCCTGCCAAAGCGGAGCTCTGCCTCAGCCTCATTCTCTGACACAGAGCTGAGGTCTTACCTCCTGCTGGTGAATGCTCCTCTTCATGCCCTGCAGGGGAAGAGGAGGTGGAGGAAAGCCAGGTCACTGCCACCCCAGCCATCGAGAGGGCAACCTGTTACAACACCCCTCTGGGATGCTGCTCTGACGGCAAGACCGCGGCTGCTGATGCAGAGGGCAGCAACTGTCCGGGTGAGTTTCTCCTCGAGGCTGAGCTCTGGGCTCCCTTTCAGTGGTTAGGAGTCAGTCTGAGCTCTTGTAGGGTGCAGGAGAGGGACAGATGGCACCGGGAGCTGCCTGGAGGGCACAGCAGCATGGTGCTTGCCTGGCTGGCAGTGAGTGCAGCTCCTAGACCTAACCTGGGGGCTGCAGTGTCCCTGAAGGGACGTTCAGGAGGATGTGCTGACCCATGGTAGCTGGCAGATGCTGTGTCCACCTGCCACAGCCCTCAGCAGCCAGCTCTGATGCTTGGATGGGTGCTGCTGGGCACACGAGGAGCTAGAACACTGCAGGTTTACACCCTTAGGTCACCACTTTCTTCCCTGACTACTGCAGCCATGAAACTTTGTCCAGTGTCCAAGAGCAGAGCTCACAGCTGGCATTAGATGGGATGAAGGAATTCCTTGGATTCCCATTTTATCTGGCAGGGGTGCTAAAGGGAGCTGGGCTGACCAGGGCCAGTTTGGTGCCAGGGCGGGTGGGGAGAGCAACTCCTCAGTGTCCCTGGTGGGCTCCCTGGAGGGTCAGAGCTTTGTGAGTCATGCTGTGGTTCCCAGGGCTGTGCACCAAGGTGATGGAGGTTTCTTACCTGCTTACAATCCCCTTCACTCTGGCCATGGGGAGGGAACACTTGAGCTTAGACAGAGGATTGGTTGCTCTGTACACACATCCTCATCACCCTGAAAGTTGTTCCTGTGGGAATATCTTCTAGAGACTTCCTCACTGAGTCCTTCCTTCCTGTCCCTGTGCCCTGGGGTTTCCAGCAGGACTCCCCCTACCCTTTCTTCTGGACACCACCTTCCCCTTTTAACCTACACAGTAACAGCTGCTGGGGACTTCCCAGATGCTAACCCACAGTGGGGATCTTTCTAGGGCTGCCTCTGCACCTCTACAGCTCCCCTCAGCAGGGAACCACCCCTTGGGTTCCTGCCGCAGCTTCAGTCTGCTTTGGCAAGGCTGCCCACAGCTCCCTTAGCTGACAGGGTCTCGACTTCCCCCTCCCAGCACAGCTGCTCTTCTCACCCAGGGCCCACACTTTGCCCTGCTGTGCCCCCCCTCCCCGTGTGCATGCCAGTGTCTGCTCCTGCCGTGTTGACTTTGTGCTGCTCTGGCTAACGTCTCTCTCTTGTCACTCAGCCGGTGCAGGGCGGCTGCTACCCCGGCCGGAGCTCAGAGGAAACCGTATGGTAAAAGCTGCCATCTCCAGCCTGGTCTTTGCCATCTGCTCCAGCACCCCCTCTTGATACTAATCCTCCATGGTGCTCTCCCAGACCCATCCAGACTAACCCCAATGCTGGCACTACCCACACACTGCCATCACCCTTCCCCCCCGACCAGGGACTGGAACGCTCCTCGCAGCTCTCAGCCTGCAAGCCCGTCTCCTGCCCACGAGCCCACTCAAGGCCTTTGTCTTCTTTCACCTTGCTTCCCACAGCTACCAAAGTCTTCCAAGGAGTCCTCATCTTGGAGGAGGTGGAAGGCCAGGAGCTGTTTTACACACCTGAGATGGCTGACCCCAAGTCAGAGCTCTTTGGGGAGACGGCCAGGAGCATTGAGAGCGCGGTGAGTTCTCCGGGGTGGCAGTTTGGGAGTTCCCCACCCCTCTGCTCTTATGGAATCACCCAGACTAGACTCAGTAGGCTGGAAGTTAAGGAATGAAGCTGAAAGGAGTCCTCTTTGCTCTCTAGAGCTTGGCTTTTCATGGTACCCAAACCCCAATATTTTTTGGGGTACCCTGCTGGGTATTTTGGAGGAAACTGAGAAGTGATGGATATTGATTAATGTTTGAGTCCTGGTGGAGTCCTTCACAGAAATCCACAGCCCATTGTTTAGTCTGGAGAAGAGGAGGCTGAGAGGTGACCTCATTGCTCTCTACAGCTCCCTGAAAGGAGGTTGCAGTGAGGTTGAGGGTTGGGCTCTTCTCCCCAGTATCAGGTGATGGAACAAGAGGGAATGGCCTCAAATTGTGCCAGGAGAGGCTTAGGTTGGAGATGAGGAAAATTTTCTTTGCTGCAAGAGTGGTCAGGGACTGTACCAGGAGTCCCCATCCCTGGGGGTGTTCAGAAAGGTGTGAACATGGCACCTGGGGACAGGCTTTGATGTGATTCTGTGATGGTGCTAGGTCAGTGCTTGGACTCGGTGATCTTAGAGGTCTTTTCCAACCAAAACAGTTCCATGATCCTATGAAATGACTCAAGTCCCGGTGGTCACTTCCAGGACTTCACTTCTCAACCCCACCCTCTAAACTGCACTCTGTTGCCCCCACCATGGGGGCACTGCTGTGGGTTCAAAGCATGGCCCAAAACCTCTTTGTTCCTCCTGTTCAGCTACACAACTTGGGAAGCTGCTCCTGTAAATCCTCTCTGCTATCTTTAAGGAGAAGCTCCCTGCCTTGCCAGCTCTTGGAGTAGGTGGACTTTGGGTGGCAATGTGTACACGTGGGCATTGCCAGGGGAGTGCTGGGAGAGGTAGCAACAGTCTACTGCAGCCTGCAGAGTAGCACAGCAAATACAAAACATCTTTGCAAGGGGATTAGTATTTTTTGGGGCTGGTTCCAAGCTGCATTTAGAAGTTGGCAAGCCCTCAGCAGAGTTGTACCAGCAGATGTGTGCCTGGCATATGGACCATATGGTTCAGACAGTTCTGTATCACAATGGCAATATTTCCCAGTGCCACAGTGCAGCCTCTGTCTGAGGATGCAAACATAGGCACAAAAGCTTCATTCACTGCTTCATCCATGAGAAGGCAGCAGGGTTTGCTTTCTCTCTGCCCAGCCATGGCTCAGACCCTCTGCCCCAGGAGCCCTCTCTGGCTGAGATGAGAGTTGCTGAGCTGAGAGTTTGAGATCTGTTGTCCTTCTGCAACCTACCCACAAATGCCCTTGGATGTGCTTCTTTGCACTTCTTACCTTCCTTACCATGGCAGGGAGGTTGGAGCAGATGATCTCTGAGGTCCAGCCTAAGCCATTCTGTGATTCTAAAGTCACTGTGCCCCACTCTCTAGGGGAAGACCAGATCATGGGACCATTAGTCAGCTGATTGGTTTTAATTAGAGAGGAGTAGATTTAGGTTGGATGTTAGGAGGAAATTCTTCATCGTGAGGGTGGTGGAACACTGGAACAGATTGCCCCAGGAGGTAGTTGAAGTCTCATCCTTGGAGGTACTCAAGGTCAGACTCCACAGGGCAACCTGATCTAGTGGAGGATGTCCCTGCTGAGCACAGGGGTGTTGGACTGGATAACCTTTGAAGGTCCCTTCCAACCCAACCCTGATTCTGCCTTTGCCATGGAGCTGAGGGCAGGAAGTGGTAGCCTCTTGCTCTGATGCAGGTGGTCCAGCGCAAGGCTGAGGGTTAGAGCCCTAACTTGCTGCAAGCCTTGGCCTGCCACTGTCTCCTTCATGTGCCTTCAGCCAGCTCCTGGGAGCCACGTTTGACAAGGCAGTCAGGTACTTAGTGATGCAGAAGGTGGCCTTGTGGGATTTCCCCAAGTGCCTAAGCAGGTTTACACAGCTTTAGAAGAGATCAGCAAGGCTTAGATACCACACGAGACAAAAATCCTTCTGTCAGCTGCTGCAAGGTGGCTCTGGTCTGGCTCTGGTCTGCTTTTCTTCTCCACGAAGACAGCTCACTTTGCCCACATTGCTTCTGGATCCTTTTCCTCCCTGGTGCCTGCAGGCCGTGAAGAAGAGGAACCACCTGAAGCAATCACACTGCGCAGCAGAGCCCTGTCCTCTGCGTGTGTCAGGCTGCCAAAGGTTTGGACACAAACCTCTGTGGGTGGAAACCAAGGAGACTTTGCTGAGACCTGAGATTTTTCAGTGAGAGGACACAAGTCTAGAGATCTCCCCAGTTAATCAGTTTGTCTTTCCTCCTCCTCCTACCAACCAGCTGGATGAGCTTTTCCGCACTTCTGATGTCAGGAAGGACTTCAGGAGCATCCGTGTCCGAGACCTGGGGCAGAGCAGTGCTGTCCGTGTCATTGTGGAGTCCCACTTTGACCCAGGTAGGAGCCTTCCTGCTGCTGGTCCAAGGTGACATCACCTCCTGCCTGGAGCCACCAGCCTGAGGAGCATAGTTGTGGCAAGGAAGGTGAAAGAACCTTACTAAAATGGGCTGGGGTTGTGTCATTGTGGAGTCCTACTCTGACCCAGCTAGGAGCCTTCCCGCTGCTGGTCCAAGGTGACATCACCTCCTGCCTGGAGCCACCAGCCTGAGGAGCATAGTTGTGGCAAGGAAGGTGAAAGGACCTTGCTAAAATGGGCTGGGGATGTGTCTTCTGTCCTGCAAAACCAGCAGATGCTGGGAGAAAGAAGAGCATCTCTGAAGGCCTTGATCAACCTGCTCTAATGCAAGGTGCTCCTGCAGGGGGGTTGGAATTGGATGCTCTTTAAGGTCCCTTCCAACCCAAGCCATTCTATGAATCTCTGAGTGGAGGTGCACCCTAAGCTGGTGCCTGGAAGGCTGGAAGAGTTCTCCTAGGGAAAGGATTTGGCTGTGTGATGGGAGGGACACTGCCAGGTGAGCTCTGTGAGAGGGACACTGCCAGGTGAGCTTTTTCAGAGGGACACTGCTAGGTGAGCTCTGTCAGAGGGACACTGCTAGGTGAGCTCTGTCAGAGGGACACTGCTAGGTGAGCTCTGTCAGAGGGACACTGCTAGGTGAGCTCTGTCAGAGGGACACTGCTAGGTGAGCTCTGTCAGAGGGACACTGCTAGGTGAGCTCTGTCAGAGGGACACTGCTAGGTGAGCTCTGTCAGAGGGACACTGCTAGGTGAGCTCTGTCAGAGGGACACTGCTAGGTGAGCTCTGTCAGAGGGACACTGCTAGGTGAGCTCTGTCAGAGGGACACTGCTAGGTGAGCTCTGTCAGAGGGACACTGCTAGGTGAGCTCCATCTTCACTCTTGCCTTTCTTCTCCTCCTGGCTACAATCAGCCACTTCCTACACGGCAGCTGACATCCAAGGGGCCCTGCTGAAGCAGATCAAAGCTTCCAAGAAGACGACCATCCTGGTGAAGAAGCCCCAGCACGAGCATGTCAAATTCATGGACTTTGGTGAGCCCTCTCTGTCTGTGGTCAGTCCTCTCTTGCTTTAGGCTTTGGGACAGGCTGATTGGCTCTGCAGGTCTTGCCAGGACCACCTCTGGCAGACACACTTTTGTGCATGCAGCTGTTGGCTCACAAGCCAGGCTATGGAGCAGGAGCTCAGGGGCTTGGAGAGCAGCCAGAAGGCGGCTCTGGAGCACACAGTAACCACAACAGAGTCACCCACCCAAGCCTCTCTGCTGCCATCTCACCCCCTAAAGCCCCTCCTTGCCCACCCGAAGAGGGTGGCAAAGCACTCGGCCTGCCTCCACCTGCTTTCATTCTTTGGTTTTTGGGCTGTTGCAGACTGGATCCCCAGGCTCTTCACCACCACTGTCACCACAACCACAGCCACCACTGTGGCTCCTGCCACCACCCGCAGGTACACCGCAGCCGCTGCCACCACTGCCCACGCCCCGCGCCAGGACGCCGCAGGGCACCCACTCACCAGGCCGGCAGCAGCCCTGAGCACCAAGAGACCTTCCCTCACCTTCCCTGCCACCCCCCGCCGCAAGCCCACGCGCCAGCCCCCTGCCACCACCAAGAAGCCCCCCAGACCTTGCGACTCTCACCCCTGCCTGCACGGTGGCACCTGCGAGGACGACGGGAAGGACTTCACCTGCAGCTGCCCAGCTGGCAAAGGAGGAGCTGTCTGTGAGAAACGTAGGTGCCCCTGCCCTGCCATGCTCCTGGGTGGGGAAAGAGCAGCCTGAGAGGAGATCTTCCTCGGTGCTGAGCTTAAAGGGTGGAGGTCAGCACTGCTCAGGCCACAGCTTGAGTCCT
>WAAF01003466.1:4168694-4365189 GCA_013400475.1 Tricholaema leucomelas | reverse complement strand
GGAGGAAAGCTATCAGGATACTACTCTGTCTCTGTTTCAGAACATTTTGCAAACACATGAGCTAGATTTTTCTGCACAGAATTTCAAGACAACTTACGTTCCTTCAGTGAAACTATAATACATGTAACTACAATGAAAATATAGGTTTTCCTTTTTCAATTAAATTATCTATTGCAGAAACTAGAACATTTACTACTTTTAAAATCTCCACCTTCCTCCCCTCCCCCGACTTCAAATGAAAATCCAAAAAACAATGTGGAAAATCAGTTCTCCATCCAAAGATGTTCTGAGTGCAAAAAGACTGACCAGGTATTAGAGCTGCACAGTGATGTTTTGTGTTGGGTAATAATGTCCACTTTGCAAGGGACAGAGATGAGTGGAATTTACTGTTTTAAAATGTGACTGCTAAAGTTTCAAAAAGTAGATGTTGCAGAGCATTTAAAACTCCTCCCTACAGAAGTTCCCTGATTTTTTACATAGTTACCCACTGGTGGATATTAAAGAATTCAGTGTCATGGTTGCCAGGCTTTCCTCCAGTACAAATCTCCTTGCAGTCAACTGTAGCCTTTTGTCAATCCTTTCTTCAAGAACATTGAGGCAATTGCTCAGAATCCTATTCAGAGTTAATTCCGATGTCAAATATGAGGTTCTTGGTTACTGCATGTACCTAGATATTTATTAATAATCAGCATTTTAATTTGCAAATTTTGCTCTTTGTATCCTTGTTTGGTCATGTGATGTGTCCTGAAGATATCAATTTCTGCATTCATAGCTCTTCTTCTAAAGGTTTCATTCTCTCTCATGAGATGGTTGCTCCTGCAGACTGCAACACAGTAAATTAGTTTTGTTTTGCTTAAATTAGTTGCTCCAATCTAATGAGATTCAAGGTAAAATTGGTGTGCGATGTTGAGCACTCTGAACATCTGCCAAAAACAGTAGCAACTGGAGTTGATTAGTGGTTCTCAGAAGGTGTTAGCAACTTCCAAGCTTTCTGTAGAAGAGAATTTCTGTAAAAGAGAAGTTTCTGTAGCAAATATCTATTTCATAAAGAGCACTTCAAAGTTTTTTAGAAACAGACAGCTTAGACTCATTTTCACCCTGCAATGGAGAGATATTAGGCTCTGGAGAAACCTTATAGCAGCCAGCAGCCTTCCAATACCTGAAGGTGGGGGGGCTACAGGAAAGCCGAGGAGAAACCATTTACAGAGATATGTTGGACAAGAGGCAGTGGGTTTAAACTAGAGAAAGGTAGATTTAGGATTTAGATTGGACGTTGAGAAGAAGCTCTTTACTCTGAGGGTGGTGGAACACTGGAAGAGGTTACACAGGTACGTGGTGGAGGCCCCATCCCTGAAGACATTCAGAGTCAAGCTTGACAGGGCTCTAAACAACTTCATCTAGTTGGTGATGTCCCTGCTTACTGCAACTGAGTTGGATTAAGTCCCTTCCAACCCATTCCATGATTCACAGAACTATCACAATCCAAACTGCTGTCCAAGAATATTTATCATTCAAAGAATTTGGCGCATGCTCTTCTGTGTGTATGTTTTCATCTCAGCATTTGAAATTGGCATGAATATAAAATGCAGGTGGGAAAGCACACTGATGTAGTGTGGGAATGGTAAAAAACAATTCCTTCCTGAGCTTTTTGATGGAATCTCTCTAATCCCACTATTGCAGCAATGAAATTTATAAATCGTTTCCAATAATAAAAGGAATGGGCAGGCTTAGAAACTTGTACCTAAACAGGCACCTTCTAACCAGACATAGCCTTGAGCTGTAATGTCAGAAAAAATATCTCTGGGCCAGACTGTAATATCCAGTGCACTGAAGCCCTTTCTTCTAAATTCAACAGATCGTTCCTCCTGAGTCAAAATGGAGAAACTGACATAGATTCAATTTACCCGGTTATCTTTTTAGAACATTCCTCAAGGAGATTTTGGATGATATGCATCCAACCCCCTAGGAAGCTTTGTACCAGTTTTGTCTAAATAAATAAGCAGTATGTATGTGTTAGAAATAGCAACTAAACCACACTGGAGTGCCCTGCCGCAGCTTATTCCACACTTCTGCCCTCTCTAAGCAGAGATCTTCATTCTCCGTGGTTATCTATTCTGCTACATTCATTATAAAGAACTCTTCCAAAGATTGCTGTTAAGCTATGTGCACAGTTCAGTATTCATTGCAATGGATTTCTAATTACATTAGTATGAGCTCTGGCAGATATGTCCACATAATAATCAATAACTGTCTTTGCCACCCACATACCACATGCATGTACACTTAATATTAGAATCACCCACGGAACTAATGACTCTCTATGAGGCAGGAAAAAAAAAAGAGCACGAGTAGCTATCTCCTGTAAAATACTCTCTTTCTTGGCATAACCTGATACTGATTTACTCCAAAAGAAGTATTCTTGTCACACCTTTTATAAAATGCAGAAATTATTCAGTAATTACTAGGGCTGAAGATTAACATCAAGTGGCTACAATTTAAAACTAAATGCCATGGAAGAAGGATGGACAGTCGAGTACCAGTGTTCAACCACCATTACGTAAAGGAAATGTGCAAGGATTGCTTTAATGCAGTCCTATTTTTAAGGGTTAGGGTAGTGGGTGGCATCGAATCAACAACTCCAGGCAGCCCACAGTATCTTTCTTTCATGCGCTTCTCTCCTGCAGCGAATATTTGCGTTTGCAGAGTCTAAAGAACTGGCAACAGTGAGAAACCAAATTTTCTGTTGACTCGTGGGCTTTCCTTTTCAATGCTGACAGTACGTTTCTCAGACACAAAGCCTCAAAGTACACTCATTGCTCTGTCCTGTAGGTGACTTTGAGGAGCCATCTGTTAGAGGGATGTCTCATTGGCAAACAGTCTCCATCGCTACTCCGTAAAAAGAATTGCTGTTCTAATGGTAGGATTATTCAGAATGAAATGTGATGTGGGCTTCTGTCTAGTAGGTAGAAACCACATCATATATTTAGCTAAAGGATTCTGTCTGGTGAACTTTCCAGTAGATAGTTACTAATTCTTTTGTAAACATTTGGTACGCTGGGTTTTGTTTTACTTTTGGTTTTGTTTTTGTGTTTTGTTGTGTTTTTTTTTTTTAATCTACTGCTTCAGAAAAATAGAAGACTGGGGGGGAAAAGATGACTTCAGTTTCTCTCTCACTTGCATAAGGCTTTGGAATACTTTCATTTTTCTCTATGCTGTGCTGCAGGTAGCCACACTGGCACTGAACATCTTTTGCTACAGATTTACAGGGATCTCTAACTTCAAGAAAGGAATTGAGGTAGCATGGTAAAGTGTAACCTTCACACTGTCAGTTTCTTGCTCCTTCTGGGCCAACTGAACAAGCTGTTTCTGTCCTGTATGTGTCTTCTCTCAATCCACAGAGGATGTTTGAGGTCTTAGAGCAAATAGTTATTGCAAGGGACCTCTCATGGGTCACTGCACATCAGATGTGTAATGTATGCTTTCTCAGCCTTGCCCTGTGTGGTTCCTTGTGTGTTTGCTCTCATTGGCCAGTCTCCATACCTGAAAGTGGAGAAAGAGAAGGATGATGGTGTTGGAATAAATCCTGCCCCAGCACATAGCAAGAAGACTCACGTGCACTGATAAAGCTGAAAACCCTTTGAGTAGCACACCTAGGATCCATTTCTGATACTTCCAAATCCATGATTGCAGTTGAAAGAAGTAACTTTACATAGATATGACCTTGGAGTTTGTGATTAGGAAATAGACATCTTTTAAAGTACAACCTTTATTCAGGAAAAATTTCAGAAGTAGATAGGACATTGCCGATCTTTGTAAAGCTGCAATTAATGCTTACTTCTCTTGCAAGTTCAGGACAAAGTTTTTCCACACTTTGGTAGGATCTTTAAATCAACCCCTGTCAGCAGGGCCTGCAAATTTTGCAAGCACTGAGATCACTGATGATCTAAGTCTGCTGCACACAGCTGAAACACTGATTATTCCTTTCTCTATTGTTACCTGTGCCCTGGGCATTCATGGTTTGGGTTGGCAATGTGGGAGTTACATATAATTTCAGTCATCAGTTTTCAGTATTTAGTTAGAATCAAAATGCGATGAAACTTTTCCTTCAAATCTGTCATTTTGAACCTACTCACAGAAGTGAAATCAGGCACTATCTTAATACAATTTTATAAACCAAGGAATATTTTGCTGGTCTTAATTTGGGCATCAAACAGAAGTTAAAATGCAGAACTCTGTATCAGTATGCAAGGGAAACTGTTTATATCTTCCACCAAGCACTGGCATTAATGTTCGGTTTTGTGCTGTTTCCCATTCTTAGAAGGTTTAAGGAATCCAAGTAGATTAAATTGAACAGGGATTTGAGGAGAAAATGCTAGTTGTCCCAAGTTTCTCAGGACCTGTTATCTTTTTTGTACAACTGGAAGCGAAATGTCACCATGAATTTCTACTGATGGATGCACAGAAGATTTTTAGGGATACTTTATAGGAATTAGGCAGATTTCCAAAACCAATTGGGTTGAGTAACAGCTGAACTGAACCTAGCCTATGATACAAATGAAAGTACCTTGTTCACAGGGTGGAGAGAGTCTTGCATTTGGGATGGGTTTTGGTTGTTTCTTGGACTCAGACTCAGGAATTTGGTTTTAATTGAATGTTGTTGCTGAATTAAGCCTAGAGTTTTCATTCAGATCAGGGCTCTTCTCTCAGAGTAGATTCACTGTATCAGAGCTAGGTCAGCTTTTGGTTTTGTTTTTTTAATGGAGAGAGTATGCTCTCTATATAATTTGTGAATGATGAGGCCACTGGCAGTTGTAATTCTGATCTGTTGAGTGCCACCCTCAGTCTCATTGAATCTCAGAAGCAATCTGCATGTCATGTTCAAGGTCACATAGAAAGCGTGTGGCAAAGCCAACAGTCAAACCAGTCTGACACAGTTTTTTTAGGAGCTTCAATGCAGCAAAGAACAACATTCATCTTTAACAACAAACTGGTGTGTGGCAGTTTGTTGTCCTCTGAGTCATCACTCCTGCTGAACGCCTCCCTTGGGAAGGTTGTTAAACTTCTACAACACTCACAAAATCTTAATGGGTTTTGCCAAATGAAATTAAGATCTCTTACAGCTTTCATGCTGTGTTCTGTGGATATTGAAAACTTACGCCAGTAGAACAGTAAATCTCTCAGAAGCAAAAGGAGGCAATGAGGAATATACCATGAAAGGTGAAATGTTCTGTCACATTTGCCCAAATGAAAACTGTAAGAAACCATCTTGGTGGGGAATTGTATAAATTAGTGATAAACAATTGAATGAGAATGGACAATTTTGGAATCTTTTTCAAACTGCTAAAGCCCTAAACAATTCAAAGGGAGGTTTTTTTGGTGTGCTTCTGAAGCCATGTTACTCTAGTAACTGTTAAAAGTTACCTGCTTGTCTTAGGACCAAGAGAAAGGCTGCTGCTTTAGTTTCCTATTGGGATAAAGAAGGGATAGACCTATTATATTCCTGCACACTGAGTATTCCCTTTGAGGGATTTAATGCTGATATTCTTTTTCTTCTTTCATTCCTTTTCTTAAACAAAGGGGCTGAAAGATGGCACCTTTTATATTTTGTAGTGTGACAGCAGAAGAATTTCTGCTGAGATGTGCAATTCTGATTTCTTTTCCCAGAATCTGGCCTAAAGGTGTCATTACACAAACCTTTTCATCAGAAACCTGATTTTTCAGTCTTACTCATAAAAGCTGGATTGAGACTGGAACTGAGCATCTGGAAGGTTAGTTTAGTGGTGGATAACTTTTTTCCTTACTTTTTTTTTTTTTTTTAATTCTAAAAATGAAAAACAGCTGAAAAAGGTGAAAAAAAAAAAAAGAGAAAGTGAGACAAGAAACAAGAAGCAGATATGCCTTGAATTCTGTTTCAGTTTCTAGGCTGAACCAGATTTGGGTTGCTTGTCTAGGTCCACATGCTCAAATACAAGTGGGACTCAGATTTAGGCTTTTATGCTAATACTTTTTTTTTTACTTCTAAACTCCAAGCTCCAGTTTCTTAACCCAACCTAGACTTCAGATATTTGCTATCAAAAATCTGTTATTCTTTCATTCATATTTTATGTAACCTAATGAAAACACCTCTGCCAGACTAAGTTGAAGTAATGTGTTTAATTGGTAATGAAAACTTTGCCATTCAGACCCTCACATATGATACCACTACACTCTTGTTAGCAGCAGCCCTCAAGGTTTAATCCAGAGTTTATAAAGTTGCCTTTTGAAGCAGTTGCTCATTACAATCTGGACTGGAAAGGTGATGTGAAGTTCATTCTACTCAGTGCACGTAGATAAGCTACGGCTTCATTATTAACTATCAGCACTGTCACTTCGTAAGGGTTCTTGCTCTCTAGAAGAAAGGATCACTTTCCTTAAAGATCTTATGGACCTAATTCACCTCTGCTGTTGAAAGTCATGGGTTTAATTGTGTTTTATACTTCTTAAGACTTTATAATACCCATTAGGTCTCTCTGGGTTCACTCTAGAACTTTGTAACCTATTTCCTTTAATATGGTTAGGAAGACAGATGCATTTCTTTAAATAATTCATCAGCAGCTTCTTTTGCTTGACTATTGAGTTTCTAGAGCTTAAAGTGCCTGGATAACATTGATGAAAGGTTCTGATAGGTGAGGTGGGAACTCTGGCTCAGAGTTGGAGCATGAGTCTGGTCAGACAGTTAGGTCAGGCCCAGGGAAATGTAGTAGTTGTCTGTGCCCTGTCTTTTGCAATCAATTTACACTTGCATATAAACAGTGTGAGTTTCCATTCCATGAGGCAAACCTTGCCCCTATGGGAGCCAAAGGCAAAAGTTCAACATGTACTCACTTTAAAGTAAAGAAATAGCTTTGGTAAAGTAGGATCCTCCCCCCACCCTGAAAGTAAAAAGTCTAGCCTTTTTGAAAATCTGTTAGCAAATAATACCTTTTGTCTCTTCTGCTGCAGGATCCTGTCAATAAGATTCAGTTAATAGGGTGATGAAGAAAAAGTTTGCACTTTCTGTGGACAAGGAAGAGTATGATTTTTGTTGGCATTTCTACAACTAGTGCTTTCTCTCTCTCAGTGCATTATGGTTTTAAAGTTCTTGCAACTTTTCCCTTGAATAGAAAAATCTAAATTGTAGTTAAAATTCGTCTTAAATGGATGCTAAGTCTAATGCAGATTATAATTATCATAAAATTAAATTGATTAAAACACGAGCTTGCCTGGTACTGGAACAAGCTCTGTTTACCAGAGACAATTCTCAGCAAATTCTATTTACCTTTGTAGTATTCAATCAATAAACTTGCCTCTTGTCAAAGAGTGTATTGTGTCAAGGTCCTACCAGATGCACCTTCAGTCCAAGTGCCTGAAATATTATCTCAGTCCAGCAAAATGGTTGCTTTATCTGCCCTTATTCAAGAATCAACATGTTTTTCTTATCCTCAGACATTAAAATAAAAAAGCTTATCTGCTTCTAGCCTGGCCTGTGGTGAAGCTTTCATACCAGAGAAGAATCTTGAATACTTTCCAGCACTTTGATGAATGCTGAATTGTAGCAAGCTGTCCACCTTCCAAGTGGAAGAGAACTCCATTATGCCTAAGAGTCCTGTGTCAGATCTGAAGTGTTGATCTATCCACACCGTGGTGCTAGACTAGCCTAAATGACTCAATCTATCACTTCTCTCTCCCTGACTTGTCACAAACACCTACATTCATCAGGAAACTTCATCTAATCATCCCCATCAGGATGGGAGTGGGAGCTGGACATGGGAATTCTTACTCAGAGTTGCACTCCTCTGGAATTTGCTTCTCCTGGAACTCTACCTGACCTTTAGATCCAAAAATGTTTCAGGATAAGTTATTACCTTATGCCTACTGCCTGCCTTCCTGCAGAGTAGAAGATGAAATAAAAGAGTTAGAGGAAACATGGGTTCATTTGGCTTCATAGCCATTGTGACAAAAGAAGTTATGAGACTTCTGTTTTGCATTCTAGTGTGATTAAGCTGGATAAAATTTTAGCTTGTGTTTTGTGCTCTCTAGAGATCTTTCAGTCTGCAATTTATATTAATCCAGATCTGCCTGCCTGCCTCTCTGCTTCTTGAATATTACCTACTTCTTCTGCCATCTCTTCCTACTTAGGCTGAATGAGAGTGCTAATTAGACTCTGGTGCCAATTTACTGATGCACCATCTTCTGTTCACCCCACGAGAGAAGGATTAGCTAAACATGACAGCTCTTCGTCTGAGTTACTGCCATATGATATTTGTTGTAATTCTGTCATGAATGATATCTGCATAACATGCAATTACAGCCTTCTTTCCATACTGAAATCCATATAGCATTCTCTCATTTCCCTTGAAGGACAATCAAGCCCTGTGCAACTGTCTTTGTCGTTTTATGGCTGCAGGAAGTTTCTAGACATTTTGTTATGGTGGGTGGGAGAGAAACATTGACTTTTAAAGCCCCATATAGTTTTTCTTTCTCTACAGAAACACATTGTCATTCCAGCTATGGCTATAGAGAAATTTGTTATGGTAAGATAAGCTGCATATGCAGATCACTGTAACAAAATTTAAAGTAATGAGGTAAGAAGAATGTTTACACTTTTAACAGGGGCCCACCAGAGAACAGAGTAATATGGGGAGCAGAGTTGATCGTGAATAAACCGTTTTATCTTTCTGCATAATATTTATCAGCAGCACATAGGGAATGAGTTTTGATGATATTAAACAAGACAAAAGCAAAACCTAATATTAAACATTGTGAAACTGTGTGCATGATCTGATAGGACAAGATCAGAAGGCTGAAAAATATGGTGCACACTCAGTTCTTGTACTGCAGTAACCCTAAGACCTCAGCCAAAGATGTGGATGTTGTAATACTGACTGTAGTGGCAAATGCCTAAGAGTATCTCAGGCCCAGCAGTACCTGCTACAAGACATGGCAATGACAAAAGAGGTGTGATCAGGACTGGCTATCACAGAGGTCTTGGCAGTGACAAGTGATTCTCAAGGCCAACTGCAGTTCACTGATTTCCATTAAGAGTGGCTCATTACATGCTAAATTGGCCAGTTGGTATTTTATTCTTGGTTTATATTTGGCTCTGTATAGACCTGACCAAGGGAGATGGATCTGCCTGGTTTGTCATTATGGAGCTCCAGTGGAATGTTTAAAAACTTTCTGTTGCCTTCTGAAGCTCACTTATATAAAATAAATCCCCTGATCTTAGTGACTTTGTGTTCATGTAATGTGAACCCTGACAGAAGTGAGGTTCACCCACTCAAATGTTTTGCAGAAAGGCACCAAAGCAAATCCATCTTCCTGTTTGAGCGGTATTATTGTGAAGCTGCCTTTTGATATTCACTGACTCTCATGCAAGCATGGAGCAAACTGACTGGTGTATCTGTAGTGAGCATAAAGGTTATGGCACAAACAAAGTGAAAAGCAAAGAACTGGCAGGCAAAGCCAATAGTTAGGTTTTTGCTCTAAGGTGGGAAGCACGTAGGTTGGTTTGATTTAACCCTGAGCAAAGTCAATTGATCAAAACACACACAAAAATAAGAATCCAAGGGCAGGAACAGCAAGGATGAGTACATTCCCCTAGCAGTTGAAAAGGCTCATAATAGAATGAGGGGTTTCTAGGATCTTGCAACATCTTTGAATTTGCAGTACTGGAAGGTTTGTGTTCCCCACACAGTGATAAATTCTCTTTTACACACTGAACTGAGAAGGAGGAGGGAAGGAACTGGGTGGAATCAATTACAAACCATATCAGACATTTAAGTTTAAACACAAGACCTTGCAAAGGCTTGCATGAAATCTTACTAGCAATATAAACAGGGCTGGTGCCAAACTAAGCACCAGAAGTATTCAATAATAAAATACAGCTGTCTCCATTGGCATGTACCCATGAAAGTTTGTCATTTTTACTGTTAGAAATGCTGACAAAGAGAAATCTAAAAAATGAAAACATTTTTTCTAAAGAGGGAGGTTTTCATGAACTGCAACCTAAATATTCATTTAACATTGGAACATTCCATAAAAATAATTTATAACATAATTTCTTCATAGAAATGAGTTTTGACAGAGTTCTTTTCAAAGACTTTGGTGGAGCTTGGCAATGCTAGCAGCTTTGCTTTCAAATCCATAATTCTTAATTATTAAAATACTTTCTATACACTTTCCTTGGATTCTAGTGAGGCACATCAAAGCAGGGGGGCCCTCTTTGCTTTGGCTTAATGCACACCATGTCAGCTGAGGAGGAAGCAAGCCTAGCTTGAGCTATGCAAAGCTGACACAAAAGCAGTCCCAGGGAGCTTGCACAGTTGTGAACTGTTTCTAGGAGGAAGGCTTTGGAGAACTGGACCCTACATGGAGCTTGTTACAATACCTCTGACCTGCAAAATGAGCTTTGTTCTTCAGGAAATAGAAATGGACCAAGACCTGCCATCACTTGTAACTTGCTTTGCAGTTGGATAAATCGTAGTGGACTTTTTCAGGAAAATTCAATAGATTTAGGTCCTGAGAAGTGGAAAACATATGTGCACACATACATCTGTTCACACACAGATAAACATGCACGTGTTTTGGTAGCCCTGTAATTCTAATCTATGCTGTGTATCTGCTTTGGTAGGGAAGTTCTCTTACTCCCTCTTTTTCCCTTACTTCTGAGGTGCTTCCCAAACACCTGGGCTATGAGCACCAGTGCATCTGAGATACAATCAATGTTTTCATACCTTTCAAGGCTCATTGGGAGTTTTCTGCTTTGTCTTTAATCGAGCAAAATTAGGAAGCTGTTTGCCAGTTAAAGAAGGATTTAGCCTTTGGATTATACACCTTTACATACAAATATCTTATGGTATAGGAGGGGGCAGTCACTATTTCCCTGTATCATCACCCCATGGGCTTCTGGTCCTTATGGATCCAAGTTTCTTTTTTCCACTGATAAAGCTGAAATTTCTGCTCTCCCAGGCATATCTGCTAGTTTCGATCCAATCCAGTATTAGATTCCTGCCATGACTTGCACTGATCATGGTTGGCTAAAGGATGATCAGGCACTAAATGTGTTACTAAGGACTACATATAAAAATGCATGAATGTTACTCCTACTTACATTTTCTTCACCCCTTTCTGCCCGTGTTATATCCTTCTTTGTCTAATGAAGGTTGCTGTTCATCAGATGTAGCTGATAAAACCCCAGCTCTTCTGGTGGACACATGCTAGCTGAAGGGCTAGAAACCATTCTTTTTCAGCTAGACTACCACATACATACAAGACAAAATTAACCAACTGTGTCCACAAGCAGCAGTCCTCTTCCAGTGGGATGGAAGATCTTTCACAAACCTTCTCTCCCATGTGCACTTCTTGTATCTCTAAGAATGCCCATAGAAATTCAATGGCCCCACTTCAGAATCCCTTAGACTTTCCTCTGACTACAAGCCTGCTTTTCTAAGGCATAGTAATAATACATCGTTGGTTTTCTGACCTTACAGTGACAATGAAGGGATGTATAAGCTTGCTCTTCAGACGACACTGAATTTTAGTGTATACTGGTTTTCTTTGTACCGAGAATGAGGTCTTTAAACTAAGAGACTATTAAGAGCATAGAATTCCAGACTAGTGCATAGGAAAAAGCCCCATAAAGTGCTCTTCTTGTTAAATTTACAGTTGCTGTACTGTTCTGCCTAAAATACTGCAGAGTCATAAAATTTGGCTTGAAAATTATATGATCAGTCTCAAAGCAACTGCTGTCAACAGTTCTCCTTGTCAGTCCTGTACAGCTTAAGTACTGATTAAAGTCTACAAAATGGTCAAAAATGATATTTCAGCATTGTAGAGCTGGGCATTGACATTGCATTGAGTTTGCAGGTAACACAGAGGCCAGCGATTATTAACATTTAACTGGATGGCATTGCAAGTAGCATTATGACACTGTAACTTTAAAAGAGTAATTTCTTTAAAGGCTAAGAGTGACTGTTATAATTTAAAAAAAATCTATATTTATTCCAGCGTAGTCCTTAGCTGTGAGCCATGCTATGTAGTAATAATGGAACTGCTCAGACAGCAATTTGCCAATGTGCTTGAGGCCCTGTCAAACCACATGGAGTGATGCTGTAATCAAATTCATAATGTCTTATCTTTTTCAGATAAAGTAATCATCAAAGGAGTGCTGGCACGAACAGAGAAAAAAATCAGGGCTCAGACATGCTCTAATGTAGTGAGCTGTGACACAAATTGGGCTGTCCCTGTTTTGCCTTTCTTCTCTGTGTTTCCAATTGGTCTGCCAAAGAAAAGCTTCTGGCTTTGTTTCATACTCCCTTCTGAGACAAAGGAGCTTTATAAAGGCAAAACAGTTGAAAGGGTTAAAATTCAGAGTGAAGTATTAGTGGTTTCTCCCCCTCCCCTTTTTTCTTTAACACAGTTATTGGCTGGCATTGTAGAGAGCAAATCCACAGACTGGAGATTTTCAGTTAAATCAATAAAATATTGTTTTAAAAAAATGGACTTAAGTGCATTATCTGTCCATTATTCCATTATGGTTTGCCCTCAATCATGGAAGTGAGACAAAGGTTCCCACAAGGCAAATCACATTTGTAGTTAACCTAAAACAGCTTTCCTGTATCGGGGAACTATTTAAGGCCTTTTTTTCTACTTGGTAATTAAGCACATGCCTATCACTAAGCATATTAGTAATACTGCTGAAGTCAATGGAATGATGCTGGGGTTGAAGGCAGTTGCTTATGTATCCAATATCCATAAAGAGAACAAGAAAGGAAATTGGTCTTCAAGGGCAACAAGGATTAAGGGATAAATCTTTTCATTCACACAATAAAATACACAGGGAGGGAAGAAAAACTAATACAGTTTTTTTATTTAGAAGGTTGTGGGGGTTTTTTATTTTGGTACTTTGTTTTTGTTTGTTAGGGTTTTTGTGGGTTTTGTTGGTTTTTGGGTTTTGGTTTTGGTTTTGGGTTTTTTTGTGGGTGTTGGAAGTTCTTAAGGCCAGGCTGGATGTGGCTCTGGGCAACCTGATCTAGTGGAAAGTGCCCCTGCCCATAGCAGGGGGTTGGAATTAGATGATCCTTGATGTCCCTTCCAACCCTGACAGTTCTGTGGTTCTGTTTTGGAGAGGTGAAATTCAAAAGCTAGTGAAGTCATTACAAGTTTTTTTTGGCTTTGTGTGCCTTTTTCTTTTGAAATTTATTTCCCTGACACTTGGCCCAGACCAACTCAACCATCCCATTGATCGCACTGTGCACTTGCTTTGAGCAGTTTCTGGTTTAAATATTTGCTCAGGTCTTGATGCCATATCTCACTTGAATGCTCCAGTGATGTATATGAAGCCCAGGCTTGGCAACAGCCTCATACATCTTTTGTGGACTTTTATGAACTGTAAGGCAATTAAAGCCCAGTTCTCCAGTCTGCTGAGCAACCTCAGCTGCCACAGACTGCAGTGAGAATGGCAGTGGGAGCCCAGCACTTCTGAGGAGATCTGAAACTGGCTGCGAGGCTGTGCCCTTGGCAGTATGTTAATTTTATATAATTAGAATCTATCTCTTTACCACAAATGTATTACAGTAATAAACCATGCAATGTTTACAATCCCAAGGACTTCTGCACCTGTAATAAGGAAAGTACATGTGAGCCTAATGTTTTCAGCCTTCCTTTCTTTCAACTGGTTATATTTGATTTTGGCCCCAGAAATGTAGTCACTCGCATTTTTATATCCTAAAATGAATAATTCTCCTTCAAAAGTTACCAAAAAAGTTGTATAATTAAGGGGCCCAAATGTAGATTTTTAAAAATGTTATCTTCAATCTATTTTAAGATATGTAGAGCCCACAAGTGTACTATTCTGATGGGGGAAAAACACACAAAAAATCAGTATGAAAATGTACTGCGACACTACAGAATACTAATCACTCCTACACAGAGAGAGCCTTCATTTTATCTGCTTTTGCAGAAGGTTTTTATAAAGTCAGATTTTGGAATATCTAAAACCCAGTACAACTGAAGGAGACAAAGCTTTGCACTTGAACAAAGGAATGTTTTCTCAAAAAATAACAATGACGATCTGGTTTGTGCCTTTATAGCTGTGCATATTCTAGATGATGGATAGATGGTTACACAATGAGAATATATAGGGAGCTGATTATGCTCACCATTAAAAAAATCCCAGGCAACTAAGCTTCAGTGCAAATTCATGGGATGTGACTGTTGGCAGATTTGGCTGATGGGCTGTATGTATTTGGATTGCTTCTGCTCTAAGTGGTGGACAAACATCATATACTGTTCACCAAATAGAGGATGATCTCTCTTGGATTTTGGCTCTAAAAGTTTAGGAGGCAGCTTCTTCCTTTCTTTTGACCCTGGATAAACCAAAACTTGGAGATTCAGTTCCCATCACCACAAGTCTTGGTTTACCACAGACTTTCCCCTTTCTTGTCCCATAGAATCATAGAATGGTTTAGGTTGAAAGGGACCTCAAAGATCACTTAGTTCCCACCCTCCTCCATAGACAGGGACCCCTCCCACTAGAATAGGTCATAGAATGATAGAATCAGCCAGGTTGGAAGAGATCTCCAAGATCATCCAGTCCAACCTATCACCCAGCCCTATCCAGTCAACTAGACCATGGGACTGAGTGCCCCGTCCAGTCTTTTCTTGAACACCTCCAGGGACGGTGACTCCACCACCTCCCCGGGCACCCCATTCCAATGGAAAATCACTCTCTCTGTGAAGAACTTCCTCCTAATATCCAGCCTGTACCTCCCCTAGCACAACTTGAGACTGTGTCCCCTTGTTCTGTCGTTCAATGCCTCAGCCAACATGGCCTTGAACACCTCCAAGGATGGAGCATCCACAACCTCCCTGGGCAACCCATTCCAGTGTCTCACCACCCTCACTGTAAAGAACTTCTTCCTAAAGGACTTCCACTTCTTTCTTTTCACTCCATATCATCATAGAACCATAGAGCTGCTTAGGCTGGAGGAGACCTTAGAGGCCATCTAATCTAACCTCCCCTGCCACGGGCAGGGGCACCTCTCAACTAGACCATGTTACTCAAGGCTTCATCCAGTTTAGCCTTGAACATCTCCAGGGAGGGGACATCTACGACCTTTCTGGGCAATCTATTCCATAGTCTTGCCACCCTCATAGCGAAGAATTTCTTCCTAAGAGCCAATCTAAACCTATTATCCTTCAGTTTCAATCCATTTCCCCTTGTCCTATCAGTGGACACTCTTGTAAAAAGTCCCTCTCCAGCCTTCCTTAAGTTCCTTTCAGGTATTGGAAGGCAGTTATAAGGTTGTCTTGGATGTCTTCATTAAGCTCTTGAGCTATCCATGAACTGAATAGCCAATCAGGATTAAGGGCAAACAGCTTGTTTTCTGGGACATGGATTCATTACCAGCTATAATGGGAAGACAAAGAAGAGTGGAAGCAAAGTCATGCCACTAGTTCCCATCTATTAAGCAGAGATACTACTTCATATGCACTAGGTCATTTCTTCTGTGATTTCATCGCCACTGTGATGTTGAAGGAGTTTAAATGCTTATAATAGAGAACTATGGTGGAACAATAAGTGACCTACAGGTATTTGCCCAAGTAGCAAAGGTGTATTCCCTTCAACGTGTCACTAAAAATATGGAGAAGAGAGCACTGAGAAAGTAAGAAATTCATTCTTGGATTTGGAAAATTCTGTCTTGGCACAATGAGAGCATGGCTGACCTCGCTGCATCATGTTTGCCAGCAAAATTTAAACAACCAGGATAAATCATTGTCAGTGACAGCAACAGGAAGTTAATCCAACAACCTCGAGAACATCTTTATGATTTTTCACACATTTTCTATCTTTTAAACGTCTGAGTGAAATCTTATTTCTGTGCTGGAGTCCTTGTGGCTACAGAAAGCAAAGCTATCAAAGACACCTACACATTTCCACCTTGAGCTACAAATAAAAGGCAGACACAACAGAAGAAAAAGCAGATGGCCTTGGAAGTGCCCTGAAGAAGATCTTCCAGGTCACATTTGGTAGGTGGTGAAGAGGATCCATTCAGCAACAAATTACATCTTGTTAGACACTGTCTTCATTGTGCTTAGCGGCAGCTTTTGAATCTGAGTCCCAATGTTTAAAAAGGCTTCATTTATGCAGAAACAATAATGCTTAGAATAGGACATCAACAAGGCAGAATGAAGCAATGTTCTCCATCTGATTATTGTCAGTCTAGAGATATGAAATGTACCTATTTTAGATGCCTACCATAAAATAACGTTGCACCACACAACCTTCTTGCCACTGACATTAAAGGAAGCTGTGATGACTAGCTCAGACAGGGATTTCAATGCTGTAGATGTTTCAGACTAGGTGAGACAAATCCTGCCCACAGCTATGTGGGTATTGCCTTAATGAATCACAACCACAGAGACTTCTCCAGTGTTTTTAGAGATGGCAGAAATCTGATGGGGTTTGGTTTTGAATGAGAAATGAATGACATGAAATGATGTAATATTCTGAACATTTTTTTTCAAATTTTCACTGACATGAAATTGTTTAGGATTGAGTTCTTCAGAGTGTCATTTTTGTGTTCTACTCCAAGCATTGCTTAAAAAGAAGCATTCTAAACCAGTATTTTAAAACTTTGAAACAAAACCTGACCTCAGGCAAGGGAGTGTTTCATGTAGAAATTTGTTAATGATCCTTTTGGAATTCTTAAGTTTTATTTAAAATAAAACTCATGAAAAAAAATAATCTGTCATTCCTCCTGGATTCTTCCTTGGCACATTAAAGTTTTCCTACTCTGAATGTCTTGTTTCTGGTTAAGATGGTGCTTGGGAGCAAGTAATGACTTTCAGGAGTAGTTGTTTCTTGTAGATGTTTGTCCTGACAATCTTGGTGTTATCGATGTAACTAGATCTCTGTTACACTGTACAGGCTTTTAACCCCTGGCCTTCTTGAGTCCACTATGCCATAAGTGAGTTATGTAATGTGTTATGGTGTTGATGCAACTCTTTCTTCAGGCTCTGAGACTCAGGACTGAGACTTAACTAGGCTTATGACATGCTGTGTCCCCAAACTCCATTTCTGCTCAGGTACAAAGATTTGCTACTTCTTTCTTTCTCTGCTTTGAACATCTTCTAGTGGTGGCACTGAGCCATTTATAACTAATTTTTATTTAACTGACTTTCTTTGGAAAAACAAAACATAACTCCATGGAGATTCACATTAATTATATGAATATCTGTTAGCCATAATCAGTCAAGTTCCAGTTTGAAAGTGCTTCCACTGCTCTACCTCTGCAGCAGACCCCAAATCCTGAGCCACACTGTGCTGCTTCTCTTGGCCAAGAGGCACCCAAACAATTTATTCAGACTATTGGAGAATTTTACAGCTGTCATGTCACTTCTTCTCCTTCAGTAAACAAACAGCCAAAGGGACATAAAACCACTAGTCCAACATTAAAGGTGTAGAATGCCTTCCTTCATAGGTCTGGGCAAGTGGGACAACTTTTATATTAAAGAAAGACTACACCAGCTGGCTGATGTCCAGAATTGGTCTCTGGGGAGAACTTTGTGAGTGGTAACTAACCATAAGTACCCACATCTTGGCAGTGTTTAGCAGAATGTTGGCAGGCACACTGTATAGTACTAATAAATTACTAATGACAATTAATTAATAATAGTTTGCATTCATGTGACACATTCCTTACTGCAATTTACTTCTTGTCTGCTAAACATAGACATAAAGAACAGTTTATCTTCTAGTGATCTACCTTTGTGCAGACTGCTTTGCATCTTCCTCCTGTCTCTCCTTCTGCACTCTAAGAAAGCTCCATTCCATCAAGGTTTCCTCATGCACTTGAATTTCTGATCCTTTTCATAGCACTCTTCTATATTCTATCCCAGTGTCCACAGCCTTCTGGGAGTGCCATAGTGAATGCAGGGCTCATGGTGAGACCTTTCCAATGATCAGTAAACCTGAAAGATTGCCTCCCATGTCCCAGAAGTGATACCACGTCTCAAAAATTCTTAGGATGCTATTGAGTCTTGCACTGCTCATGATCTGTGGGAATACCTTGATACTTGTTTGGTCTCCTGTTCAATCTTCTATCTGTGTAATTAGCTGTTCTTGCCTACCTGTAGAACCTTTCACCTCTCCTGATTGAATTAGTTTGTTCATTCCATTTTACCAGTGTCTTTTACTTTTGAGATACCTTATGAAACAGTGCAGTTATTCATGTCAATGATTGTAGAATCTACCCCCTTTTTATATGTCTGGAGCAGAGCTAGTCCACAGTAAGAGGTACTAGCTGTAAAGAAAGCAGTGGAAATACAGAGAAGGGAGAAAAAGGTAAGACCTGTGATGTAGGCAAATCCTGGACTGGGTTAAATTTAAAACTCCTTTTCTTGTTCTACTTAGACACTAGAGAAATAGATTTATTGCAATAGTTGTATGGTAATTCAAGATGATTGACCTCTTATTTCCTGGCTCCCCTTGCTCTCCTGTCCGCTCTTTAAAGACTAGATGCTAGGATTGACCTTTTTCAAACATCTGCAACTTGATCTGCTCTCCATAGAGGGCAATATCTCCATAATACCTACTAACAGCTCTCAGATTGCTTTACCCAGCTCATAACACACCCTGGCATGAAATAAATTGGACACAATGCATATGAAACATTTAACTGGTCTGTAACTTGCTGTAGCAGCAAGATCTCAGCATTAAGAGATTAAACTTCTGTCCCATCTACTAATTGATCTAATCCATCTCCAGATCACTAGCTTATGTTTAGGCCCCTTTCCTAAGTTTTAATGCAGCTTCATGAACAGAAAATCATGGTTATTCCCCAGGTCAAAAATACACATGTGAATTGAACCCTCTGGTGGTGAATGATCTTTAACAAAAGTTCTAGCCCATAGCAAATACAAAATAAACCCCATTAGCCTAAACATGAGCTTACAAAGCATAAATTACATGTTTTAGCTCATGCTTGTGATGGGCTGAAGGGTGCATCTGGTTATCTGAAACCATTCAGAACCACAATGATTGATTTAGATGCAAGAAACTACTTGTGAACTTGACCATAAGATTTACAAAACCCCAAAGAAATCTATTAACCATCAATATGGTGTTCATAAATTTAGAGAAAACATCTCTGTTCTTGCATGAATAAAGAGATAAAAAAAACAACTGTTGTGAGTTCAAACAAAACTAATCTTAGCAGTGAAAAACTGAAGTTATGTTTGGTCAGTGGGAAATACTGTATTTGACCTGAACTGGAATACTTGATTTGGAGCTATTTAGCTTGTCTTAAAGAAGGTTCATTTTTCAAACATTACCTGAACTTTTAAATGAAAAATGCCAATTTGAAAAAAAAAAAAAACCAAAAAACAACAAAACCATTCAGTTGGGAAAATGTCAAAATGAAACTTTTTGGCATTTCTGAAATAAACATTTTGGATAAAAAATGTCAACATGAAGTGGTTTGACATTTTGAATAAATATCTCCTTTTTTTTTTTTTCAATCTGAAACTTTACCAAATTTAAATTGAATTTACTGTTTGTCTAGAAAATAAGATTTGTTTACATTGGCAGTTTTCCCTGGGTAAGCAGCTAACCTAACTGCCAGGTTAGCAATAAAACATCAGCCAAGCAACTGTACAAATATATATTATGAAGCAGCTCTTGCCTTTACTGCAGCTCAGATTTGGACTTGTTAGTGCTGATCTATCTTCACTCTTGCATTTCACAGTGCCCTGCTACCAGCCTTGCAAGCAGTTCTGTGATCCACAAAGCAAGTAAAAATGAGAGACTGACTACTCTTTAACAAGAGAGCAATTTCCCATTATGTTAAAATTATGTTTGTTTGTTTGTTTTTTTAAACCTGGCTATGGCAGATTTATGAAAGTTCATTCCAGAAAAAAAAAAATAGTTTATCCATGTAACAGGAGTAAGTCCATAATTCTGAGTTTTAGAGATTGTTATGTTTAAATTCTTCAACTAAAACAACTCTTTCTAGACCAAACTCTTAGTATTCCAAAATAAGATCATAAGCTGCAGCAAAGCAGCATCATGGAGTAGTTGATGCTTGCACTGTGTTTTTGGGAGGTTGTAGATACTGGATGCTAACCATATTAATTGCACATAATTATACAAAGATTAAATCTCATGGCTTGCTGAAAAATAATGTTTTACCCTAGCTGAGAAGCTTCAGCTGGGAAGCAGTTGCAGTTTTTGCAGCAAAAGGAATTTCACATTTACTTGATGTCACAATTTCTCCAGCAAAGCCTAAGTTGATGCTATTCTAATTGCAGCAAGAGATGAAAGGAATTTCTGCCAGGGAACACTAAGCTCACCTCAGATCAAGACCCAGAGTATTATGTAGATGCCAAAATGCTGAGTTCTAGATGCCAGCCCCCTCCTTCGTAGGATCCACAGGCGTGAGCAAGGAATCACACAATGGCAGCCAGAAAAGTCATCATGCTGGGAGGAAGCTGCTTTAAGCAGACACTGCTAAGGAGAAGGGTATGCCTTCAGCTGAGCCCCTCTCCAGGCTCCTTGCTCAGTGCTAGTGGCTCATTCCGCTTTCCATGTGGGATTAGCTGTCTGAAGAAGTTCTTTAAAGGTGAGTACTTCAGTCTCCTTCCCCCCCTCTTATAATAAAGTAGGACTTGTGCTATCCTTTTCAGCGCCATGGGAATCTGGGAACAGTTTCTTTTCTGCAGTAGCCCAGTGGTGAGAATCCTCACCTCAAAGTGGGGGAGATGGCTAGGAAAGTGGGTTTGAATCCCTCCAAGTGAAGAAGGAAGCTGCTTCCACATCCTGACCATGTTAACCACTAAGCAATTGGATAAAGGGGACTGCTCTGCCTTTCTTTTTAACAGAAATGCAGTATGGCAGGCACACCTATTGGATTTGAAGGAAAGCAATGAAAGGAACAGCTCAGTTTCAAATCCCAAGGGAGCTGGATGTGTGATAGGTGCCTTGATTCTCAGACTCACAAAGACCAATGTACACATTCAACAGGAAAACCGCAGACACTCAGGAAGTTCCTGGGGTTTTGACCTTGAAGTCCCTCAGTTGGAATACAGTTGCAGAGGGGTTTTGTTGAGCAGAGTATGGAGAATTTGTTCTACCCTGATGTCCTTTCTGCTGCTTGTTTTGTATTTGGGATATAATACATTGGAACAAAGTGAGGGGATATATAAAACTACACTTCAGTTTGACTAAGGGGCTGTTGGGAAAGTGTTAATTTACCCTTGAGGGGGCAGGGGAGGATGCAGTAACACAGCTGCCTGTCAGGACTGCAGAGACCCACCAGCTGCAAGGAATTAATGACTTCCCACAGGAACACTACAAGAGATTGAGATGGGGGAAAGGAGTGGGTTGTTGCTGATGTTCATACCTAGGTGAAAGACTCTCCAGAGAGGCTCTAAGGCAAGTGGAGTGGGCCGAGCATCCTTCCTTTCAACTCTCTCCTATGTGCTTTAGTTTGGAGAAGCCTTTCAGTGCTCAGGAAGAGACCAACTATGCTTAATATTGATGCTTCCATTTCACAATGGAGTGGAGCCAAAGAGAGTTTTATAGCTCTTAACTGTGACTTCTTGCCCTCCTGTGAGTTAAGTATCTGTGGGCTGCTTCTTTGACTGTTAAAGAATTTGTTAATCTTGCTGGTTTTAGTTAAGTAGTGTTGGGCTTTCTTATTAGTTAATTTGAGGGAATTGGATAATGTGGGGTCATTAAGAGTTACCCAGCATTTATATAAATAGTCAAAAGTATGGCCACTGCAGTAACTACTGACCAAAATCAGCTGGGCTGTGGTCATTCCTGCTAGCTAAGGCTCAGCCCTGGATGCTGCCATGTGTAAATTACCTACCTAAATGCAGTAAGATAGCAGAGCCCCTTCATGCTGAGTCCTAAATTGGCACCAAAAAGGAAACTTCCATCCAGACTAGAAATATAAGGAAACTGAGCAGACTAACCAGTAGTGCAAAAAGTTCTGAAACCACAATGGCTTTTAAATAAAGCCTTTTTTTTTTTTTCTGCAGACACTAAGTCAGTGTTTAAAAATATAAACATCTAGATAATTAGAGGAACTTCAAATCTGTCTTCGTAGTGTTTCAGGCAGGATGACATTGTCAGCTATTCTATTTTGTATTGATTCCCACAAAGCTCAGTTATTCCCAGCCTTCCATTTCAAATGCAGCACCTTGTTTTCCTGTATCTTGAAGCAAAGAAATTAGATAAAAACTATTGATTAGCAAGGCACAGAGGGGAGTGATGTCTGTAACCTTCCTTTGTCTTGCAGCTCTGCAGCTGAGGCAGCAGTAATAGGATTCTGTGCGAGTGCGACTGTGATGAGGTCACACTGCTGAGAAGGGAATGAAAACACTGCAGTCAGCTAGATCACTTGCTTCTCTGATAGTTTTTGATATTGTTTGTCAAATTGTGATTTGAAGGTTATTTCTCTGGAGGCTACAGTTGCCTTGCTTCTCTCATGCACTTGGCTGGGCTTTTGAAAATCATGCATTCATATAAACACCCCCTTCTCTTTCTTACTGGGAGCCAAAAAGGTCCTGAGAATGAGTAAGAAAACAAGGCTCTTCAGAAATTTTCCATCATTATGAGATTAAAGCAGTTATTTGTTAGAATAAGTCAGATTTGTTTGGTCATTCTGCATCTTCTTCCTCTTTCCTTTTTTTTTTTTCACCAGGGTACTGCAATCCTCTTCAGTTCAAAACAAGTTCAATAAACACTTTCAAGACACATGAACCGTGAAGGGTTATGCTGATTTAGTACCTACTGGTGTAGTGTTTATTGGTAGCATCACTCAAGAAAGAAATAAGAAATTTCCTCATTTCAATTGCTTTGAGAAGCATTTTGTGACCTACCTAGGACAGCTGCAGAACTGTACAGAGAGTTCAGAAACATGAATAATGCTTTCTCATTCTGAATGGGCTGTACCATCTTCACTCTTACTTTGCTTCATAGCATTGAGACAGCTTGTTGAGATGACAAGGAAGAAGCTGAGATGCAGAGGGTCAGTAATCTGTCTTCTGCATGCCAGGCAGTGTCAAATGTAGGGTAAACACCCAAGATTACCTGGCCCTCAGGACTCTAGTTTTGGTGCATAAGGTAGGCTGCATTCCTGTCTTCCCACAGAAGTAGAAACCACATGGGGCATGCAATATCTTCTACTACTCAGACCTTAAGGGTTCTTTCCCCTCTTGGAAAACTCCTTTGCCCTGCTTCTCCTGTAACAAGACACTGGAATATTGGTGTGGAGATAGTTGGCTAAGAAACCCCTGCAAATAAACTTCTGGAATTGCATGGCAGTAGCAAGATGACTTTAGCAGGCATCTGCCTTGTCTGTCTGAGACTTACTCTGCAAAAAAAACAAGTATGTCAGGTCAATCTGCATATTTTGAGGTTTGATGTCCCACCCTCTCAAAGAAGTGATGTGGGAAGAGCTCTTCTGGGAAAACTCCTTCCCCAGGCTTATTACTGTAGGGTTTTCTGTGGGAAGCAGTGAGACTTTCCCATCCCCTTCTTTACCCCATGTGTTGCTCTGTGATCATAATATGTGGAACTATCTCATGCTTCCAAGAATTCTGTCAGTGTTGAAGGGTGTTTAATCATATTCTCTAATCTGTATGATCCTGACGACATTGTTCCTTGCCCCTTGTTTTCTTCATCCATGTCAGGAAGGTGTTACTTCCTTTCCTGAAGGCTTTTGTGAGAGCTTTCTAGGTTTTTAGGTGCTCTACCACATGGAGGGTTCTATGAGAGGGCAAAGCACCATGCTGTAATATTTTTGTAAGAGGAAGCTGATGCTGCTTTAGAGATCTTTTATTTCCCCCTCTTTGAATAATCTCCTGGGAACACTCATTTGCTGTTTCTGTTCTACTCTTTGTATCTTCTCATTGCATGTATGGCAGTTTAAGGTACTGATGAACAAGCCCTGCAGCTTAAACCAAGAGCTGTGTGTGTACTACTGCTAGCCTGCCCATAGAATGAGTCACCAGTGGCTGGACATCTAGAGCCATATAGTACCTGAGGAAATTAGCTACTGTTGGTCCAGGGTTGCAGTAGACATTATCTCATTAGCATTCAGCATCACCTGTATGCTCCTGGAGAGGCATTAAGAACAGAGGCTCAGAAGAAGAGATTAGAGGAAAGCAGTGAGTTGGGGAAAAGGCTTGAAATTGCCTTTTTTTGCTTTTGAAAATGGGCAATTGCAATGTACTAAATAACCTGAACAGCACATTCTCTAAGTCTCTAGACTGGCTGAGAGAATTTTTTTTTTTACCCTGGTTTGTTTCAGTGGATAAGTATTTTCTTTTAGTTCTCACTTGTCCTGTCATTATTTTTTCCACCCCTACTCAAAAATATATTGCTAACTGTGGCTTACTCACAAGGGCAAGTGTGGATTACTCACTTTGTAATCAGAGTAGCATCTGGTGCTATCAAGAAATGAAGTCCCAGCCCAGAGTAGTGAGTAAGGTTAGAATGGTGCATGAGTAGGCATCCTTATTGTATCCAGAGAGAATCTGGAGGTGGGGGGAAATCACCTCTACCCACAAAACTTAGGCAAATTTTATTTATTCTTGGCTACTATTCGGCATATTTTCATGGTTGGTCATCTGTCTCTTAGCAAGATCTAAAGGACTCAGCCAGGTGCAAAGATAATTGTTTCCTTATTTCAGCCAGCATCTGCTCAGCCAGCTGGGTAGCTCATCTGTAAAAGGTGACAGGCTCAGGTAGCAGCCTGCAAATCCCACCTCTTCTGCTCTTGTGGCATACAGCACTGCTGAAAGTCTGTGTAAGCCTGCATTGGAGAGCAACCCTGCAGAAGAGAGGGCAGCTCTGCTGAGGAGAAATTTTAAGGGTGACCCAGGTAGTTCAGGAAGGAAACAAAGAGCAGAAGTTTGGTTATCACAGGGAAAAGGTCTGCAGTTTCGTGTATTGCCCTGACCCCAATTTACCCTTCCTTCATTTGAAATGCTCCTGTTTTCCCTATAGATTATATTAATCTGTTTTATTTTACAAGGCTGTTCATCAATAGCCTGTGTAAGTCCTGACTGCCAATTCTCCATGTCTGCCGTTAATGAAGACCTATGTCAACCATTATTTTAATGGCTTCTGTGATCTGTAACTCCACACATCTGGTGTTGGTGCTACACCAATAGTCTTTTGCTCTGACATTGGTTTTTTTAGCAGATGGTTTTCAGAAAGCCCTTATCTGAAAGTCAAGGAGTGGCAAGAATGTCTAGCACTATACAGGAGGTATGGATACAGCCTCCAGCATTCTCTGGTGCATAGCACTTCTGCACCCATATTCCAAAGTTATAGTCAACACTAGAAATAAAGAAAAATAAGGTGCTTCTGACTAAAGCCAGTGAGAGATTTGTGTTCAGTGCAGCTAGAGGACCCAGCTCATGCGTTGTTAGGGTCTGTTACAAATTTGGAAATGTGCTATTTCATAGCTCTGTTGCTAAACAGACTTTTTCTAAGTGCTTTCTTTTCTCTGTTACCCCAAACTGCCGAAATTAGAGGCATGTGACATAAAAAAAAGGAAGTCAGTTTTGTTTAATTTATCTCAGATTTATTTTGTGACATTTCCTGGATACATCTACCTATCACATTATTAAACAAGAGTTTATTTTCTGGAGGCTAGAGCTTCAGCTCTGGCTATATTTCAGTAAGACAGAAATTTAAATAATGTCAACATGCAAAGAAATTAGAAAGTCTTTCAGGTGTGTTTTGCAGGAGAAAGTTCAGAGCTCCACTATCTCTCCTAACAGTTGGCCTGAGGCTTTTTCAAATGTATAATCTTATTTTTCCACTCGTTTGAAATGTAAACAGAGAATTTTCACAGAAGACAGAGGAATCCATCTGCAAATAATATTTGTTTTTGGCAATTTGTTTCTTTAATTATGATGATAAATTTCCACTATTTGGCAGCAGCACAAAGAAATATGATCTTGCATGTCTTTGTTCCTTAGGAGAAACGGAGAAAGTGGGTCTTATTGAGAAAGAAATTCCCCACCTAGTCACATATTTCTTGTAATTCACCCCAGCAAGTGCTGAGAAACCCCTTTTTTCTCTCTCCCGTGGGAAGCATGTTTGGCTGTAATTCAAAAAAACATCTCTTTGCTTTTGGACAAACCTTGAGTGACTCAGAACAAAACTTGAGATGAGGTTGTACAAAATTCGAAGATGAGGTCTGCCTTTCTCTCTCAAAAAGGGCTCAGTTACAAGGAGGAAGATGTGTATCTACACATTATTTGCCTGAACAGAGGTCCGTAGTTCAGAGATACTGATACACCAGTGGAGTAACTGACTTAATTTTGGCATTGTTCGCAGCTGGGAGACCCCAGACTGGGCCCAAAGCTCTGAATGCCTCTGATGCGCTTTTTAGAAATGATGACTCGAATACAAATGTTGCACCTTTAAAGCAATGACCATCCAAAATGTTAGGTTATTTAGGTATTTTCTTGGGTATTGGATTTAGAAAATTCATTAATCTTTGGAAACTCTCGGGTTTGTAGCAGCACATACAAGCTTGTTATTTCTGCTTCCTGGTAAACAACAGCCAGAGGCATGAGAAAATGCAAGGGATGAATCTGAAACTTTTTAAACCTCGTATGTGTTACTTTGCCTCCAGACTATGAGCCAGAAGTTCTCTTGTACAGACTTAAAATTACCTACTCTTTTTACAACTGTATCCTGTTAAAATCCACATTCTACAGCACAAGTGCTAACACTGAGAAAACAAGTCATCTGTTTCTCAGTGTCGGTAGAAAAGTTTGCTTTTTGTACTGTCTTGGAGTAGGAATTTAGGATAACTGTAAAAAAATCTTTTGGACCCCCTTTTTTTTTTTCATCCTTTTCATCACAAAAGAAATGTATATACTTGCACAGTTTAAGTATATTTAGAAATACATTCTGCATTAGATTTTGGAGCAAATATTTTATGCTTTGAAGAGAGGAAAAATCAGTTGCAGAACACAACTTGGCATATAAATGTCCTCTGGATTCTACACACTGAACATTTGTATTCATGGGACTACTGATCCAATAGGGGAGAGGCTTGGGATTTTCTGCCTGCTTTGACTCTACCTTATGCATGCCAGCTGCACTGACTCATGCACTGTGTACATGCTGTTGCACCAGCATTGAAATGCTTTTGGACCATTTTTTTGGTGGTTGAGGGAGAAAGCCCTGAAGGGAAGAAAACTGATGTCATCTACCTGGACTTCTGTAAAGCATTCAATCCTGTCCCCCATTACATCCCAGTTACCAAATTGGAAAAGTATGGACTTAAGGTGAGGACTGCTTGCTGGATTAGGAATTGGCTGGTTGGCTGCACTCAGAGTTGCTATCAACAGTTCAATGTCCAAATGGAGACCAGTGACAAGTGGTACTGGGACAAATGCTGTTTAATATCTTTGTCAGCAATATGGAGAGTGGGACTGAGGCACCCTTATCAAGTTTGCAGATGACACCAAGCTGTGTGGTCTGGTTGACAGGCTGGACGGAAGGGACACCGAGCAGAGGGATTTGAACAGGCTTGACAAGTGGGCCCATACCAACCTCATTAAGTTCAACAAGTGTGAGGTCCTACATGTGGGTGAGGCCAATCTCAAGAACAAATATAGGCTGAGAGAGGAGTGGCTCCAGAATGGTCTCCATAAGGAGGATTTGGAAGTGTCAGTTGATGGAAAAACTCACCATGAGTTGACAGTGTGAGCTTGCAGCCCATAAGGCAGACATGTCCTGAGCTGTGTCAAAAGCAGTGTGGTCAGCAGGATGAGAGAGGTGATTCTCCCCCTTTACTCCCCTCTTGTTGAGACCACAATTAGAGTACCATATCCAGTTCTGGTGCTCCCAGCATAAGAGGGACATGGAACTGGTTGGAGTGAATCCAGAGGAGGCTACGAAGACGATCAGAGGACTGGAGCACCTCCCTTATGGGACAGGCTGAGAGAGTTAGGGCTGTTCAGCCTGGAGAAAAGAAGGCTCTAGGGACCTTAGAGCAGCCTTCCAGTATCTGAACAGGGCCTACAAGAAAGCCAAGAAGGGGCTTTTTACGAGAACCTGTAGTGATAGGATGAGAGGCATTGGCTTTGAGCTGGCAGAGGAGAGATTTAGACTGAGTATTTTGAAGAAATTCTTTCCAGTGAGAGTGGTGAGACACTGGAACTGGTTGCCCAGAGATGTGAATTCTCCTTCCCTAGCAGTGTGCAAGGCCAGGTTGGATAAAGCTTTGAACAACTTGATCAAGTGGAAGGTATTCCTGCCTGTAACGGGGGACTGGAACTAGATGATTCTCAAAATCCCTTCCAACCATTCTATGAATCTATGAAAAGCAAAACACTTTATGTACTCTACATGTGTATGCTCCTTAGACTTTGACAGACTGGTTCAAAATTAACTGCAAAGGCCATTTCATATTCAGAATATCTGAATGGGCCTTGGTTCTGGGTAAGGAAGAGGGAGGAGAACTGGATGAACTGGATGTATAAATACTTTATTCAAAAGCTTTATTCCTTTTCTGCTTTTGAATTTCCCATGAATGAATTTTCTTAGTTTTAACTCTGCTGTATTGTTTGGCATAGGCTTCATGCAAATACACTTCAGTCGTTCATTTGGTCAGGAGTCCCTCACATTTGCTTGGTTTATGATGTTTAGCTAGCTATCTTAGCCATATGGGGAGGATTGGGGTTTTTAGTTTGTTTGGTTTTGGTGGTCTGCTTTTTTTGTGCCTTTTTTTTTTTTAATTCTGTGCCTGCTTAATTGTAGCTTTTATGACAAGATGGAGACAGAGTCATAAAGACAATAAGACAAATCATTCCCAAAGCAAATATAATGAGGGAAATGAGGAGAAGAACTGGAGAAGTATTTATATGATTTGAATTTTCTGTCAATGTTCCTAAAAATAGAGCAAAAAAAATTAAATACAATTAAGTACTCAGATGATTTGTTAGTGAAAGGAATAAAAAAAAATGCAAACATGAGAGCAAATGTTCATTTTTATTCCAAGAAGTAGTTCTTGGCAGTATTGAGGAAGCTCTAATAGAGAAAGCAAAATGTAGATTTTATTTTTTTCATCCCACTTGAGCATAAATCAATGTACTAGACTAAACATTATCTATTGTATAATGCCCTGAATTCTTCTCTTTTGTACAAATGTTCAATTAAGTCTGTGAACTTGACAAAGCCACATAAAAATATATTTCAATGACTCAGCAGGTGCCTTTTGTACAACGTGGGCAGCGTATTCTCTCTAGGATGTCACACACATGGTTTTCATCAGATTGCAACAATATGAGTCGTGTGGTCAGTGATTCTGTGAGAATGTGTTCCTGCACATACCATGCCTCAGAATGCTAATAACTGGGATGGAATTCTGCAGATATTTCCTACGGATTTCTTTCTGAGACTTGAAACCAGAGAAGAAAACTCAAATTTAGTTAGGATCTCAAGAGGCTGGTTTAGTCACCTTCTGATCAGCCCTTCTGCAGGTCATTGCCATCACTGCCATCTTCCTGCTGCAAAGGCAAGTAGCATTCAAGAACAACAGCAATTACCTAATTACTGGTGTGATCATGTTAAAGGTTACATTAATAGCTACCAATGATGACTGAATATGAAGGCAGTGGTGTGAATGAAATCATAATTAGTGTTGCATGAAATCAGGGTTATGTTAAACATCCAGTGGAAAAAAGTATTGGCAATGGTGCACAGGTGGACTAAAATGTTATATGTGCAACAACCCAGTTTTCAGAAGACAAGAATAAGCCTTACATTGTTTGCTCTTTAAAGGAATTTAGGTCAGTTGTGAGTTTTATTCACCGTGTGCTGTATACAGACGTTGAAGATCTTCATTCCGCTATCTCTGAGGTGTTCTTTACCTTGTAAGAGCGTGGCTGTGTTCTGTACTCAGCCCACTGAGAAACAAGGAGAAAACCTTATGGGGTAGCAGGACAGTGGACGTGTTCCAAGCCCAGGGCAGCCTGTCAGGTGAATGATAAATCAGGTTTGAATTTCCACTTAGCAGCATGTCTGCGAGTGGTTTGATATTCTGTGTGTATGTCACATACTCGCAAAAATTTTGCTGTTATCAACGTTTATTCTCTTTAGGTTGAAAGGTTTCCATCAAGACTAAATAGGTTATTTTTAGGCAGTGTTAAGATACTATCTTTAGTCTGCTACTGGTTGCCCTGATGCTTTATTCAAAACTGGAGATTGCAGCTGTACCTTCCTTGCTTTGATAAATGTCAGTGTTTCCTCATGAGCTCTACAGCCTGTATGTTGGTGTTTCTGTCTTTGCAGACCCTCCTTTTGTTTCAGTTCCAGAATTGCAATATTATAGAATTTCTAGAAATCTGATACATAACTATTTTCAGGACTAAAAGACAACTGAGCTTTTCCTGTGTGGGTCACAGAGATGGCATTTAAAGAACTTAGCAGTTTTACAATAGAAGGAGAAAAAAAAGGAAGAAACTGTCACTGTTAAACAGCTTAGGGGTCTCTGCTATAAAAAATTAATTCAGTTACCTGGATTGTTCTAACTGTAACATAAAAACACAAAATATCTTCCAGATTGTCCCTCAAAGTGTTTTTTGCATTTAAAACACTCTCCTGAGACTATACCCATCTACGTGGAATGTATTTCACAGGAAAAGTGTTGCCTGATAGTGGAAGATGTACCAAAGGTATTTTCAGAACCAAACTTGGCCATTTCTCATGGACAATATGGAGTAGAATATGAAGTCAGAGGAAATCACAATATAAAAATGCCTATTTGCAATTAAATAGTTTTGTTTTCATAGAATTGTAGAATTGTCCAAGTTGGAAGGGACCTTAAACATCATCTAGTTCCAACCCCACTGCCATGGGCAGGGACATTTTCCACCAGACCAGGTTGTTCAAAGACCCATCCAGCCCAGCCTTGAAGACTTCCAGGAATGGGGCAGTCACAGCTTCTCTGGGCAACCTATTACAGTGTCTCACCATGCTCTCAAAGAAGAACTTCCTTTTATCCTAAGCTACCCTCTCTCACTTTGAAGCTCTTACCCTTGGAACAGGAGGGCTCTAACTCCCAGGAGGTAGCAGAAGTGTATGCACAGTTAGAGAGGTCTGAAAATGTGTTCTTTGGTATTGCTCTGCCTTTGGAGACAAAACTGGACAAAATCTGAACTGGAAAATTCCCTTGGTTACCCTGTATATGGCACTGAAAATGGGTCAGCTGATGGCTGTTGAGGCCTGGTATGGGTGGGCAGGAAATGGCACACATGAAAAACTCAGTGCTGGGAGCTGAGACAGGAACCACAGCAGAGAGCAGCCCTTGGAGGCAAGCGTGCTGCCTGTCAGCTGCTGTCTGTCAGGGCATGACTGCAGGTCTTTTCCAGATACTTTAGTGCAAGTTTCTTGAGCTGCTAATTTTAGGGAACTCTGATTCTTATTCCAAAGTGGGATTTGAACGGAGACGGGCTGGGTTTTACTGTTGAGTAATCAACATAGAATTTAGTTATTGCAGTAGATGTGCACATACTGACACAATCTTATCAGGCAGGGTGAGCAGTGCTGCTGTTTGGAATATTTGGTCACACCCCTTGGCTATTCTAGTGCAAATGTCTTCTGGACCTGTTGTGGAATGAAGCGATGAAAGTTTGAGTCTCCCTACCCACACTCTTCTCTCCAGTGGACAGATGCCTGCACCCAGCACCTTAACTGACAGCAGTGTGGTTGTTTCCCAGGTTGTCTGTTCTGATATCAGATAGCTTCTGTTTATCTCTTTCTTCACAAAGCTTGCCTCCTTGAGAGTGTGAGTAATACAGTCAAACATTTTGCTCTGTTAGGTCACAGGTGAGGGATGCCTTTACTCAAGCAGGCCAGAATCTTGTATCTCTCAGCCTTGTCTTCCTGTCAGATTTGTGCACTTGGTAACAGAAAATGGTGCTTGAATTCCAGGTCGTGTGTCTGCTAATTCCTAAAAGTAACAGGTATTTTTAAATATGACTCTTCTGGAAGACTGGATCACCAGAAGTGAAGTTTACAGTTCAGAGGAGGGGAGGGAGAGAGGAGTCAATGAGTACTGCTTTGACTTCCTCCATTCTTGGTGACATCCTGTGTAAGTGAATGTGTTCAGCCTTGTTAGCAATCATGCCTCCTAGAACTGATAAAGGTGACTTGTGATAGAGACCTGCCTCCTCTTATCTCAGATGTCTCTTTGAAAAGCTCCTTTGGCAGGAATCCCAAGTTCAAAGGCACAACTCTCTTGTCTTAGACCAAACTTCTAAAGAATCTGAAAAGTTAACAGGCTCTACTGGCTGTTATTTCTGTTCCCTCCTCTGCCGTCTGCTTTCCAGATTACTTTTTTTAATCTGAGTGTCTAACTGCTGTTGCCTTTTTTTAAATTCAAAACCTCTCAACATCCAGCAAGACAAAGGTTCTCATTGCTCTCAGTAGTCTTTGGATCATGCCATTAGCTTCAGTTACTCTTTGGATCTGGCTGTGCAGAGTTCAAAGGATTTATAGTCTCTCTCCAAGTCCTTATCCAGTTTTTGAGTTCACTTACTTCTATAGATATGAAAGGTCTTAGTTCTTCACCTAAGTATCAGCTGTATCTACTACTAACCAATAACACAGACATTTAATGTAGGAAGGAAGGAAAGAAAAAAGGACATTGTGTTAGAATGTTTAACTTGTGAAACAAGAGGAAATGTCTTCAACCTGTGATCCATTTAGGTTGCATAAGCTATGAATGAGGTATTGTTAGATGAATATTAAATATACATGTATATATTAAATATTTAACTTGATCTTTGTTTGATTTGCCTTTCTTGTAATTCCTTTGCAGTGTTCATAGAAAACAAACCTGATTTTTAGACTGCTTGCCAGTAGTGACCTCAAATTTTCTGTTTGTGTTAATAATATCAATTACCTGCACACATGAGTCACGTTGAACTTTGTTACTATATTGGAGGAGTACTTCTTGGAATATGTCCACAACACTTTCTGCCATGAAAAGACTCCCTATTGCTGTAAGTAGATTTACTCCTCCATACATATGTAACTCTGAAAGTTCTTAATTCTTCATTTTTTCAGTACAAAGCAGAAACACGTAACTGTTCCAGTAACTTAAGCAGAGATGATAAAAGAACTTCAGAGGAATGTTGTTATCAAATATAGGAATGAAGGTAACCTGAAATGTTTTTTCCACAACAGTCACTGGAATCTCCAGGTTTGCTGCAGACCACAAGTGTATTTTAAACTTTACGTTAATGTATACCCACAGTATGTCCCCTACAGCTGTGAACTGCTACTCTTTGTTTAGGACTGGGCAAGCCTCCAGTGGCTATGTTCTTACAAGGAATGCATTTTCCAGTGTTTTGATTTAATGACTATTATTCAAGCTGAAGTCAGTTCCTTTCTCACACTATTTTAGGCTGTGTGTGGTAAACCTTTGTGCCACTGTTCTCTTAAAAAAATTCTGGTATTTTCTTTCTGTGTGAAAACCAATACAAATTGTACCAAGCTCTGTGTCTTATGAAATAAATGTTGGTTATCTTCATAATGAGCTGAAATGAAGCTTACAATGTGGTGTTTCTGCTGGCCTATAGACCCTCCTCCTGAATCATCTGCTGTTACGTGTTTGGTGATGTGCAAATAGAGAAAAAAGGTCCCTTCCTCAAAGGCTGAAAGTGTAGATATTTCTGTCGATTGAGTAAGTACTGGACACTTGTCTTGTGTAAACATGATATATTGAGGCAAGCTGGACAGATAAATAGTGAATTCTGAAGATGGAAAGGAATGAATTATGGAAAAGAGCTTGCTGTAATGAAAGGGTAACGGGAGAGGCAAGTGTGTGATTGTGTAACGTACTTTCTCTCTTTGTTTTTTCACTTCACCATGATACTTTCTTAATCAGAATTTAAACAGAACTATGACGTGTGTCTTCCAGCATCTATTCCATACTTGGTGCCTCTGGGATAGTTTCACATCCTTGTTCTCTGGGTAAGGAGTAGATACTGAAAGACTACAGCCTTTGTGCTACAGGACTCCCAGACCATCCTGCCTTTCTTACTTAGATTCAAGACCTTACCCAAAGCTTGTCTTCTGTAGCGAGAAACCCCTCAGGAAAGTGATTGTCTCAGATAATGGACCAGAGATCCACCAGTGCATTACTAAACTTTCAGGAATGTTATTCCTTTATTGTTTAGAGTGGGTTGAAATTACCATTGAATTTAAAAGTAACAAAAGGGAACACTTTATTTTGTGAAATGATATCTTTTTTAAATTCTCATTTGAAAGTGAAAATATCTCTTACCATTTTTATTTTTAGATCTTTCTTTACACATGCTTTTTTTTCAGCAGGCTTAGTTACACAGTAAGATGGGTTTATTTTGAAAATTCAAGACTTTATAAAAGGAGTTAAGAAAACATACCCAGGGAAAATAAGATGTTAGTCTCATCTGAAGGAAGAACAAAACTAGTTATGAAACCATTACAATTTAAAAGAATATATATTTGAGCAGTTTTACTCTCCATTCAATGACAGCAGCTCTGATAAAAATGTATCTAATTAACACCCAGCAGATAGCAATTATCTTGTATAATTATGATGAGCTTGTTTGTTCTTTAATTGACAGCTTAAGCAATGTTTTATGATGTTTATTTGACCTTGACGCTAATCTGCACCCTGCTACTGTGAACTGCCAAATGCATGGCTGTTTGGATTTCCATCTCCACCACTTGCACTCACCACTTGTTATCATCATTGTCACTCTGCAGGATGATGTGTCCTGCACCAGCTCTCTGTGACTGCCACAGTGTCACTCTGATCCCTCGCAATTGCTGTGAGGTTGCAACCAATTGTTGCCCCTCTGCTGCCTGTCCATCTATGTCTGTGTGTAAGCAGTGTTAAATAGCTGACTCTATAGGATCCACCAAACAAAATCATATTACTCATGCCAGATAAGATGGCCACTGTTAGAAACTAAAACATTAAATGTTTCTCATAGTTATACATGTAGTTGATGCAGATTTTACAATAAACTTGCAATCTGCTTTCTATTAAAAGGTACTGGATAGTTCAATTACCAAATGTGTTTGGTTTGAGGCTTCCTGAATGCTTTGAGAGGATTTATGTTTTCCCACAAAGACAGAATAAGATTTCTTTGTTGTCCTGTAAATAATGAAATCTTGTGTGTTGGTATCTGCCCGCCACAATAATTTTTGTGGTAATACTGTATGATGCTCTACCTCCTGCCTGTCCTGTTTATTAATGGATGTCTGGGATAAATTTTCAAATTAATTTTCAGAATAGATTTTTCCCTCTGCTGGAGAGAGGCAGACCTAATTAGGTAGGCATTGTGAGGAAAATATTAGAGTAGCAAGACAATCACCTGCCTCAAGTATTCAAGGGTGACTTAAGGAGGTCATTGGTTTCAAACCCTGTCTGACCAGATCACTGAATCTCTGACTCTTTTCACTGACAAAGTAGGGTTAAGCATGGCCGTTCCCTAATCTCTGTGGTAAAGCACTGCCTTCTTGCTGTGTATATTGTACTGCACTGCATCTTTAATTTTTAGGGTATTAGTGCCTTCTAATTAAAAGACACCTCTACGATTCCACTTCTACTACAAATGAGGAGTGGGGTGGAAGAGGTCCTTGCAAAGACCAAACTTATGTGGATATTCAGAAAATACACCACCAGTTTAAATGCAGTTTGATGTTTCCAAACAGGGAATCTATAAACAGCTAACTACTACATCACTCTTCCTGGCACAGTGGCTCTTAATGAAAATCTTTGTCCCACCTCCTTCATTTGAAACATAGCTGGGTTACTTAGAGCAGTTGCTTTGCATCTGGAAAGTAGGAGGCAGCTACTCCCTCCTGAGTCCTTTTAAATCTTCATCCAGAAGGCACTGATCATTTTCTTTTGTTTTCTTTTTTTTTGTCTTCCTTTTGTTGAGGCATCAACTATTTGTAGTAGCCACCAGCTTGGAAAGCAAGTTGAGTCTATAAACTCTGTTTTAATTTTTCATCCCTATTTTTCATTAAGAGGGTTCTGACTGTTCACAAGCTCCTGTAATGTTGGTTATACTATAACATAAAATAATTAGTTACCATCTCAGCAAAATTAGCTCATGTATGCTCAAATGATGTGAAGGTTATAATGCAATCAGGGAGTAGCTAATGAACGAATCTGTAGTTCTCCCATGTTCTGTCACCATCCTTGTCCTTGAAGGTTTGGAATGAAGGGGTATGTAAAATGTGGCAATCGATGCAGCCCTCCTTTGAACAGGGCCTACTGTGTGAACCAGATTTATGTTGGGGGGTTACTTATCTGAAACCAATTTTAAATCAGTTTAGTGAGGAACAAATAGGAAGCATTCCCAAACCAAGGATTTGACTGGTATTTCAGGATTTCAGGGATTCCATTAGAAGGGGCAATAGCCTGGGAACAGCTTTTCTTATCACATCATCCTGTCCTTTTCACTTCAAGGCAGTATTAGAAAGTGCAGTGGTGCATAAGACTTAGTAATTACTATTATTATTTGTTAAGCATTGTCTTATACAGCACTGAGAACATTGGGTTTCTGTCCGACACGGATCATTAATTTGGTATGGAAGATTTTTCAAACAGTAAGTGTCCTTGATGATTAGAGACAGATTATAAAAAGTGCTGCATTTTCATTTGCCTCTTTTTTTTTCCTCCCCTAAATGAAAGAACTGAGCTTCAAAATGAATCTACTTAACTGTAGTGGACTTGTGGTTTGAGGATAAGATAGAGTATGTCAAACCACTTAACTAGGACCTCTCTCAACATAAATTCATTCTTTGAAAGATGATATAAAAAAATCTTCAGCATGGGCTGTCACAATTTTATGTCCACAAGAACAGTATAAAACTTTCCAGTTTAAGAGGGCAGGGTTACTGAACCATACTCAGGAGCTTGTGATAGATGTGCAACATTGTGATAGATCCTCTTCCTTTAGGAAGATTTCCATCTGCTTTCAAAAACCAAGGTAATGGACAGCTGGATGCTCAGCTTCATAAATTGAGAGATACCACTTAAAATCAACTGATAAGGTTTTGGGTTGGCAGGCAGTGAAGGTTTTGTGGTTTGTTTTTTGGGTTTGTCCTTTGTGAGAACAATTCTGTAGAAGCAAATCTCCAATCAAGTTAAATCAAGGCAGATTTGTGTATCTATTACTGCTGCACGAAACAATAAAGGGAATAAAGTCTGGAGATCTATCCAATAGATTAATAAGAAGAGAGAGACCTTATAGTATTATCTGACCTTTAAAGTAAACCAGAATTTACTCAAATGCCATAGCAGCAGAGTTTATGCTTTTTGCCTTAGAATTCATAGGGTAACTATTGATAGAATTAATAGAATAATTTTTCAGAAGGAGTGAACATATGGCTTGTTATTACTGACTTCAAGCCACAGTCAGAACATTATCTAAATAACTGCAGAATACCAACAGTATGTTCTCAAGTATCTAGTACATTAGAGCATGACTCCTCAAGTACTTTGAGACTTCACGTGTTCTTTTGTTGATCTCTAAACATGGTTGTCTGTGCTCTGACTTCTAATCCCATTAAAATCCTCTACATTGAGGAATTTATAAAGGTGCTGTGAATAATTTAATTGGGCTTCAGGTGACATCACAAATCTTTAGCTGGGGAGCATTTTTCTGAACCTGCAAATGAATTATTTCAGTCCAAATACCCACAAGTCCATTTTTGTCTTTATTTTTGTTGCTGTTTCTTCTGATGTGTGCTTCCCTGACGCTTAATTGATCTGATTCTTTTGCTGTGCAATTTTCCAGTCTCTTACTCACGTTCCTTCAAATCTCCATGAATTGAGTAAATAGATGCAGTGGGATGAGCTGAGAAAACATCAGACTTGCAAAATTTTTCCTGGTCACAGGACAGATATTGCAGCTTTTCTCTGTAAGTTTTCTGCTGATTCTAGTGACCAGGCAGCTCCTGGCCAGCTCTGGCTAAAGACACTTAAAAATGTTTTCAGAGACAGGCAGGATAGTCTGTACTGGGCTGCTTCTCCCATCAGGTTGCCATGTTCCTCTGCAGGAGAGGAGTTGGAACCAAGTGCACTGGTCAAAAGCCTTGAAGCACTGGGAATTTAAATATCTTGCTCATCTAATTTGGCTGTCAGACATTTTATTCCTTTCCCTTTGATTGATGCATCTATTTAAATGCTTTAAGAACTGGGACTCTTATCTCAGCAGGGGTTTGTACAGTGTATTGCATGAGGGATCCTGACCTTGTTTGAGGCCTTCTGTGTTTCTGAGACTAAAGTAATAATATAGTAGAGTCATAAGTTGAAGCAACATTATTAAAAGTTTGTATCTAATGAATGCAGTGATTATGAAGAGTTGCTCCAAGTTAACATACATCAAAAGGGTGCTAACTTCACCTCTCCTCTCTTGGCCCGTGCTCAGAGGAAAGAGGAGGACTGGCTGTTTGGGGGCAAGACAGCAAAGACTGCCTTTATTAAAAGAAAAAAAAAAAATTAAAGACAAAAAGGCCCACCAAGAAAAACCCTCAAACCCCATAGGATCCACACTGTGGATCATAGCTCTTTTCTGAGCCCCACTGCAGAGATTTCTGACTTTTTGCTGTATTTTGAAGTTCTCTCACTGTCTTGCTGTTAAAGTTATCCTTAAGAGACAGCCTTGCATCTTTACTTGGCTGCCTTTGCTTTTTTTCCTATTTTTTTTCTTGATGAGTCATGCTACCAGCTTATACCCTATCATCAGATAGACCAGACAATGAAGTCACTGGGGTTGCCTGAGAGCAAAATTTGACCCATTATCCACAACCACTGTGTCTGCCTCATCACTGATAATACACCACTCAGGGGCTGGCTCTAAGTATGATGGAAAATCACCAGGGACAAGAAACCTCGTACCCAAACAAAAATATTTGTTGAAGTTTTTTGGAGTGTGTGTTTTAAATTTGGTGAAATGCTTCCAGCTGAAAACAGGAAAACACACACAAATAAAACCCATCTTAAGTTTTGTCAGTGTAGGGGGGAGAGTAAATGATCTGATAGTGCCCCTTGTGTGTGCACCGGCCTTGGCCTTCTGAAATTAGCAATGGCAGGAAACTTTCAGTAATCTTCTAGCATAAAGTAGAAAAATTTGCATCAGAAGGTATGAGAGAGAAGAAGGATGCCTGACAAAAATATCATTGTTCATTAACTTGCCCTAGAGAACTTCATTCTACGAACAAGACATACCAAGCATGAGAAGGGAAATGAAACAAGGATGAGGGAAGTTACTTTTTCACAATTGTGTGGCAGGTCAGTAGCTGCCTAGAAAATTAATAATCTCTTCTGATTCCCAGAGAAATGTTTTTTCTGCTTCAGCCACAGCACCCTTCATGGCAAGCATAGGCTCATGGCTCTGATAGTGCTGATGACTTGAGGTTTACTCACTTGAAAATACACATTGAAACAATGAAGCACAGTTGGTCTTTTGGGATCTATAGTAATTCGATGAGGAATTCTATAATAATTGCTAATATTAAACCTTTTACAAGTCTTAACCAGTATCAATAAAGGACAGAAGAAAAGCAGAACAAGAGAGAAACTAAATCTTGCAAAATCAGAGTCTCCATAGAGAACCCTCTTCTGCACTTACGGTATTTTTAACAAGAGGAAAACCTTTTTATTGCTTGGCTAGCCCATTCCAAGAGATGTGCCCATCAGTGTGCTTTGAAGAGACTGAAGTGGCTGGGTTTCATCATCTGCCAAGACCTATAGTTCCTTTGATTCAAAACTGATGCACTGTCATTAATTATTTTTTGTATCATCCACCATACCAAGCATAGCTGAGCTCCATGGGTCACTGCACTCTTAGTACAAAAAGATGCTTTCTGATTCTGCTGTGTATACAGTCCAGGCTCCACCTTAGTGGATCTCTAAAGGTGACTAAAATATTCTAGGAGAAAAGAGAATCAGTGCTCCAACATGCTGCTTGCTTTGGCTGTTTTATATGTCATGTCTGCAGAGACCACAGAAACAGTCTCACTAATGCTGAGCCACTGTCAGTTCAGTTCTCCCTCGGAAGGGAGAACCTTATGTTTGCAAACTCACCCCAGGATTGCAGTCCAGAAGGTGACTAGTTTCAGCTGTATGTTAAAATCGTCTTGCGCTATTTTTCCAGCATGATTCCATCTTACTGACTGTCTGGCTGTGCCTTCATTGCCTTGACTATTTTGCCACAATTCTTGCTTACACTGCTTGTCATACTGATGGAAGATTAGCTCTCTCTGTGTGTGCTTTCTTCCCCCCCCCCCCTTTTTTCTCTCATTTTCCCCCCCCTCCCCTCATTTTCCCACTGTGGCATTTAGGATGGAGGCTGAAAATATTGAACAAACTGCTGATGTCCCCAAGATTCAAATGTGTGAAAAAGACTCGTAAATGAGTCTAGCACACTCAGAAACATTCTTAACATCTGTTCAAGCAGGATTACCAATTCCCTTTCTCAGAAAGCACAGTTTGTCCTCCCTGTTATTTAAATCTTCAAATTCTTTGGATCTGAATAATATCAAAGTGGAGCTAAGAAAAATAAACTGATTATGGACGTAGCATTTACAATGGGAGGTGTGATGTGGATAACACAGAATTACAGAGTTCTAATTGCTGAGTGTCCTCAGCTTCTGTGTTGTAAATGTTCTCCTTATTTAGTGGTGTGGAAAGAGCCATGTACTTGCCATCCACAGTTGCAAACCCTGCAGATTATATCCCCTGCACTGGTAGCCATAGGTTTAGTTCTTTCTGAGCTTTTCTTACAGAGCAGGAAAGCAGCAAATGTTTTCCTCTGAAAATTTACTATTTACTAGAATGAAGCAAAGGTGCTTTAGAACTTGATATAAAATAACCTAAAATTATTTTTATATACCCCTGATGAGGCAAAGTCTCTCTAACTCGCTTTTAATTTTGTCTGGCAGTAAACACTTCAAGATCGTGTCCTCAAAGTGTAGTTGCGAAACTCACAACGCTTCTGCAATTTAGTGAGAGAAGAGCTATTCATAGGCAGAGGCACAGAGGAGAGGATACAGGGGTCTGAGCTTCCAGTCTCTGACCATGGTAAAGAATTGCAGAATTAGAAATGACAGCTGAAAAATAAAAAGCCAACCAGTGACTTTGAAAATGAAGGAAAAAATAAGTAAAATAAGTGCTACGTTAAATAAAAATGCTGAATCGCCTCAGCAGCTTAATGGGCTTTAAAGACTGCTGCAGTAACCTTCAGCTGCTCCGCAGGACTGTGGGATGAAGTCACTGCTCAGGGCAGCCGCACTGAGCCTGCATCCATTTCACGGCGGCTCTGCGCTTCGCAAGGGGCTCGGTGCGCGCAGCCAGTGGGGAGGGAGGATTCGGCTGGAGGATCAGCGAGCGTCCTGCAGAACAGATCAGTCGTTATCCCGACGTCTGTGGCCAAATCCGGCTGTTGGTCGGGACTGCAGCATGCTGTGAGCTCTGAACAGGTTTTTAAGGATAATATTAATGCAGGTAGATAAATCTGTGTGATAGTGTGAGCATTCCAGGGAATGGAACAACTTTATTTAATCACAATTAATCAATTAGCATTCCCCATTCGAGTGACATTTATTGCTACAAATGATGGTAACAATAGTGGGTCTTGTTGCAATTATTACACCTTTTAAAATCCATACCTCTGCTTTTAGGTCTTTTTGATAGAGGAATTATGTAAGTCACAATTCTTATTGCTGATGCAGTACAGAAAGAGGAAATATTTCTCCTCTGGAAGGTTAATGTGCTGCAAGTCTTCCTATGATTAGGAACAAAAATGTACCAGCAGGTGGGATACAACAGAGAGAGTTCTGTGAAATTTAAGCTTAAAACAGGCAATAAAGTGAGCAATGGCATTTGAGCTAAGAGGCCTCCTGCATAAGTATTACTAAGAAAATGTCCCCCAGAATATGCCTATTGTTTCACAAATGATGAGATTCTGTAGCTTTGATAGCAGTTTTCCAACTGCACATTGGCCCTAAAAGCCTAAAGTGTTCTTGCCTAAGCAGGATTTTGAAAGTAACCTCTAACACTAGCATGAGGACAGCCTGGAATTTAAGGGGTTCCAAGCAGCAGCCCAGAAAGTTCTGGGTTGGATACCTGAACTAGGCCTTCATGGCTTTGTCTCTTGTACTTATTTTGGACTGATTAGGTTTTAATTCTGTTCAGAGCAGTTTTGTAATTGGACAGGCTTACTGTGAGCTGAACCTCAAGGTGCAAGCATCTGTGATTTGCTTCTTATCCCTTCTCTTTCCAGTAACAAACTAATACCTCATTCTTCATCAAATGATTCTGATTGTGGGTGCAGTTTTCAACAGTTTCAGACTACCTAATATCTACTGAATTGTTACCGTTTAGAACCCTCATTTCTACCTTTCCCTGCCATAATTTCCTGTTTAAAGCATCCAGTGTTTCCTGCCCTGCAAGTGTGAACATTAAGTGGCAGTTCATTAGCCTTCTGCAGTGCAGCTGGCTTCTCATTCATGGTCACAAGTACATGGCTATATGTATTTTACTAAGTATTTAGGAAACCCTTGAAGTGGTTTCAGGTCAGAATCCAGACAAGTGCCTAGACGGGTACAAATGTCTATGTGCGGGCGATCTCACTTGACATCAGCAGCATTTTTGCACTTTTCCAGTTGATGTTCTTTGCTGGACAAGGTCCTGTGAGGTAGCCTCTTGCAGATACAAATTGGTGTTAACAAACAGTTGCCACATCCACTTGCTACTGAGGTCATGCTTACATTCCAGCCACTGACCGGCTCCCTGGTGCTAACACTCTCCAGCCTGCTGTTGGCATCTTTCCATCTTGAGACGTGTGCTGTTCACACTGTGCCTGAACTTGGCCTCACGTTGCCCTGAATTTCTCTCTGGTACTCAACTCTGACAGATGGTGTCTCTCTGCCATGGAAAAACAAAGGTTCTGGGAATGAAGCATCTTCTAGAGACCTCTGTCTTCTGTGACCGTAAAAAGGAAGAATTTTTGGATTTAAAAAAAAATTGGAAAAGTAGTAACTTTTGCTCACTTTCTAGTCCAAAACTCTCCTGGGAATGTCAATGTAAGGGAGGGAGAAGGGCAAGAAAGAATTGTAGGTGATAAATTATGACTGACCAAATCCACTTGATCCGAGTTGTGCTGAACCCAGTAAGAGTATTCAAGTAATATTTTGAGGGTGGCAGTTTCATAGTGGGATGGAAGTGAAGCTCTTTTCTGTAGAAGTGCATATTGGGTGGTACAGGACACTGCTTGTCTGGTGTGAAATTGGGAATTTGGTATTAATAGAAATTGCAGTACTGCTTAGACAACTGATTGCAGCTCTGTCAGCTGTCAGGAGGAGACAGCTTAGGGGTTTTATGTTTGTTTATTTGATCTCTACAAGAAAAACACCTTCTGACTTTCTCATCCATTAATCTCTCTTAAACTCATTTTTCTATCCCAAACACCAGCACATAGGACTTATTTTTATTTCTCTAGCAACCTCTGCTGTGTTTTCAAACATCTTTGGGGACTAAATTAATTCCTTCAAATTTCATTGTGTTAAACCAGTAAGAACATGAAGTCCACAGTCTGTAGCTTGTTGCCTTTAGGGTATAGGGTCCCATCCAACCCCTACCGTTCTGTGACTCTGTGAGGCTGAAACAATGAAAGACTGGTACTGGAAAACCTGCTTGAGAAGCTGGCTGCTTAGAGATCACTAACTTGTGACAGCTGGGCCTGAAGAAATTCTGTATATGCCTAGCTTTTCCAGAAACTTTGTCCCAGTAAATAAGGATTATCCTTTTTCTATCTACTTTTAATGTCAAGGGCCATTTGATGTACTTCCTTGTCCACTCTGTTCCATGCAGTTGCAAGCATATACCATCACTTGCCATTAACAACAACAACAAAAAGCTCCTTTTATGCAGAACTGATTGCAGTGGTGCAGAATTCTTTTTACAGCACAATGTCACAAGCAAGTGCGAGGAAGGGCTAGAAAATAAACTTAGCATGCTTCCTACTCTATTTGTTTTTCTTTAGAAAAAAGTGTTATATAACAAGAGTATTGCTTTCTTATTTATTTTTTAGCCCAGTACATGTTTTTTAGTTCATATCTCATACTTGCAAGTCTGTCATGGCAAAGTGCAAGTGGGAGAGTCAAGCTTTTTGGTGTAAGACAGGTTTGAAAATAACCTCAGTATTTCATGGTAAGGGGAAATCAATAAAGCCAGTGGGAAAGAGAAGAGCAGGTATATTAATAAACTAAGACTCCAAGTAGAGCAGGATCACAAGCAAAATGTATCCATACCTGCACCCTCAAAGATCATTTCAGACACCAGAGCCAGCACATGGTGGGAAGCTTAAAAGCTACCTACTTGTAGTGAGGCACAAGTACTGTGGGGTACGGGGTTGGTTTATTTTTTTGGGCTGGGAAAAGGTGTTTCTTCATGAGAATGCAAAAAATAATTACTCTAGGGAATTAATGTGGCTCACAGATAAACTTCCAGCTCATTTAGACTACTCAATTAAATTTTACCAGGGAACTAGCTTATGCAAAAGCAGCAGAATGCATTTAAACTGGTTGGAGTATCTCTGATACTGAATGTGCCTTCACCTGGGAGAATAAATAACATTCAGGACTTGATTTCCCATATCTTAAATTGTTTTGGATATTATCTTCTTTGGTCCATAAATAGTTGCAAAAGAAATGGTAAGATGTCTCTGCATTAATGCTATCTGAACTAACCAATGATGCTAAGATTTAGTCTTAAATTATACTGTGCTTCTGCATTTTTTTCAGGTATAGATATCCATGTTCTGTTTTTCACAGTGCTCATTGCCAAAATCTCTAAAACTAAGAATAAAATGACTTATAAATCCAGGAGTAAATCACAGAAATTAGGTGGGATATGTCAATATAAATATCAGCAAATCTAGTTCTCTTAAAAGGTGTAAGCTTTTTACAGGAGGTAGCTGAGTGGGTGATTTTGCTCCATCGAATGGCTTAATCATCATTTGAATCATAGAATGTCAGGGGCTGGAAGGGACCTCAAAAGATCATTTGGTCCAGCCCCCCTGCCAGAACAGGATCACCTAGAGCAGGTCACACTGGAATGCATCCAGATGGTTCTTGAATATCTCCAGAGAGAGAGACTCCACATCCTCCCTGGGCAGCTCAGTCACCTACACAGTGAAAAATTCTTCCTCAGGTTTACATGGAACCTCCTATGCCTCATTTGAGCTATGTCAGAGATGAACCAAAATTATGCTAGGTTAATGATGCCTAAGGGAGTTACTGAAAAGTATTGGAGTGGGTATTGAGTAAACTAGGCTCGACGACACATACACAAAATATCTGATCAGTATACTAGCAAGTTGAATTCCTTTATCTCCACTTTCATATCAGGCTATGCCTCTTCCTAATATCTTCATCTGCCTGGAAAAGAATGTCCCTTATTTTTTTGTTAAGAGTAGGGTTTGTGTACATGTTGGAAGGGAAGGAGCAGGAAGAGCGGTTGCTATGTAGAACTATCATTCCCTCCATCACTTGAGGCTCAGGCAAGTGACTGACTTGTCCACAATACTTGTGTTCTTTAGTGTATCACTTCTCTAACTTTTTATAATTTCCTTGGCTCTTCTGTAATAGGAAAACCTCATTAGACATGGTTAGTTTTCAGATTGCATTAAACCTGATAGTATGTGTAGAAAATACGGAATCCAATTTAGGCCACAGCAATCAGTTGAGAAATGTGCAAATAGGACAGTTGAGCACTAAAATACAAATGACCTGATGGCTTTAGAATTTCAGTTTCCTCTGCTGTTTAGTGCAATGTGAGAATATGAAGGTAGAAAAACTGCTCATTTTTGTAGCTTTCATGTTGCTAACAGCTCCTATGTGAAGAGGAAGTTTGAATGGAGCTTTCACAGAAATCAATGACATCTCTGTGTGCATATCTTAGAGCTTTGCTCTGTGTAGTTAGATTATATATATATATATTTCTATTACTTATTGCAGCTGCAGAGGAAAAGGAGCTACTAGGAAACATATTATTAGAATGTAGTGGGGAAACATCTTGTTAAGACAACACTTGACAGAAAAAAGCTTTAATAATCCCATGGGGCCAAATGGGTCTGCAAGACCAAACTGGATAAAACCTCAAGCAGTGTTGTCTGACTTCAAAATGGACCCTGACTTGTGTGCCTGGTTGGACTGTATGACTTGAGGGTGGTAAGACACTGGAACGGGTTGCCCAGGGAGGTTGTGGATGCTTCCTCCCTGGAGGCATTTAAAGCTGGGCTGGATGAGGCCTTGAGCAGCCTGCTCTAGTGGGAGGTGTCCCTGCCTCCTTGAGGTCCCTTCCAACCTAAACCATTCTATGATTCTATGATTCTATGACTTATTGAGGTGCCTTCCAACAGGAGTTATTATCCTATTTTGTTCAGTTCCTTTTGCTTGATACAGAAAGCCTAACTCCATAATGTTTTTACTTTTCCAAGTTTTAGTATCAATGACAAATGTGTATGGGGAAAGTACAATTAAGGAAAAAGAATAGCTGCTTTTGCACAGATCAAGTTCTTGTCTTGACTTGAGTCTGCTTACCCCTCAGATAGCTTCATATTTGTTACTAGTCTAGTTAGAATACTTTAGACAGTTTTGAAAGACTGTATGTAGCCTTATCATTTGGGACTAAAGTGAATTTGATGAGACTCCTCTAAGATGATTCTACATATAAGAAAGGACTTGCAGGATTAGAGCCTACAGGCTTTGATCACTCCTGTTTTGTCATAATACTCTTTTCCAGAAATATTCTTAGCTACTGCCTAATTCCCCAGCCTTATTATATCCCCTGTTAGTTACTATTGCTTACCACATTTTTTGACATATTACTGCCTCTTTTTGTTGCTATTCTTGTGCTGTCTTGTTACAATAGATGACGATGGGTTATCATGCCCAATAAATGTAGCTGCTGGCATGAAATTAAGTTGCAGAGACACTAGCAGGTAATTCCTGCCCATGACCTGAATTTCATTCCTTGCAGTGCCAGTGAGTTACCATGTGACCTTGGATGAATTTCCTCATTAGGAAAACGGGACTGATTATTTACCCCCAGGGCATAGTACTACAGGGTTACAAATGACAAAAGCTGGGAAAGTACAAATTTCCTTGGAACTCTCCCAAATTCTGTCCATTGACCATATGCTGAAAGACATTATGGTGGAGAGCCTTACCTATGCACTCCATGGGGACAACAGAGTATTTTGTGTGCTAGGAGAAGAATGCTTAATGGGCCAGATTTGTTACTTGATGGTGGTGTAATAAATTAGAAGACATCTGCAGCAGAGTAGGTTTGTAATACAGAGATGGCTGTGCAGTTCATGCAGCAAGGTACAGGATGGTGCTTAAGCTATAAATACATGTCCTGCCCTGTGCATTACTTAAGCTGGTTCATTATTTAAACACTGCCTGACAATGAAATGCTAGAAAATACATTAACGTGTTTGCTGTTAGTTGCTGCAAATACAGGCAAGAATGAGCTTTTGCAGTTAGTGAAGAGCAGCTGTCATTTCCTGTCTCTTTCAGCTTGGAAATAAAATTATGGAACTGTACTCTTCAGAAACTGTCCAGTGCAGTTTTAGCATTTTGATTTTCACTCACTGCAAGGCTCATGCTAGAAAGAATGTGCTTCAGCAAATACTCCCCAGTAACTTGTTCACCAACTTGCTTCTATTGTCCAATATCGGTTCCATTCCAGCACCAGTATTCTCCTGGCTGTTATCTAGTCTAAGTTTTACTCAAATTAAATACGAACTCCTTGTAGCTAAGCTATCAGAAGACTTTTCTCAGCAAACACAAATTAAATATCTTATCAGAACAAAGTCTGTCTTCTTGACTTCCACTCAAACTTGAAATGTGAGAGGATGTTTGCTGTTACTGAAGGCACCTGACAACCTCTATTCCTCTCAACACGTTCTCTTTAATTTTAATTAGTTTCTAATCCGTAGTGTCACCTAATTAAATGTATTTTTGGTTCATGCTGGGGTTCCCTTTTTTTTTTCCTTCCAAAAACAAACTCTCCTTTTCTGCTGAGCCATCAGAGTGCCTTTTAAAACAAAAGCTCATCTGCCTTTGTCATTTTGATTTGCAAGATGCCCATAAAACTTGAAGCAAATATTTGCTCTGCATTACACATAACAGGAATTTAATTACTTGTTTTATATCTTCTTGGTATCTTTCTTTAATGTCTCCAAAAATAAATTATGATGGCAGCAATGAAACATACCTTCCCAAATGTCTGCATTCATTATTGGTACCAATAATCAAGGCCCTGATTCAGCAAAGTTCTTGAATGTCTGACCTAATTTTAAGCACAAATAATCATGTAAGGTCAATTAATCATTTTTCATACCTGTGTTTTACAGCACTTTATTGTTGCCACTGCTGTTGATCCAGCTAGGCTGTCCCTAACTACAAACTGTGTGGCTTTCTTGGTGAGCGTGTCTCTGTGAGTTTTAAGTCAGGAGTTACTAAATTATGCAATGTGTAACCAATTGTTCTGCATGAGGTGAATGCTGCTCTCATGGAAGTCTGCTGCAGTATTTCCTGCTTTCAGTTATAATAGAAATGGGCTTCTGTGGAACAGATTATGGGAATTTTATTCATTTCAATAGGGATATTGGCTAGTTAGACACACAAGAGGATAAAACATTTTTTCTTTCATCAATAATCTAAGCACTTCTCTGCAAAAATGTACAATTCTTTTGCTTTAAATGTTACCACTGTGCTCCCTATCGCACTGGTGTAAATCCATAACCCCTTCAAATCAGCCTGAAAATACAGACTGTTGAACCAGAAGAGATACTGAATGGCAGCAGGGGTGGGGAAAAACAGGGAAGGATGTCTCTGCTTTAGCCACTTTTAGAATGCAATGAAGCGATAATGTCAGAACAAGATGTACTTTTTAGGAGCAATCATTCATTCACTACTGTCAGGTTTGCTATAACCTATAGCAAATGCATCTCTTCAGTGTTCTGATATGACCCTAGTATGGAGAAGGGAACTTCAAACCAAACTGTCAGGTTTGTGCTCTGTGAGTTCGACAGCAAACCCACTCACCGAGTTTGATGTGAGTGTAAATACATACCGGGAAATAGAGTCGTCACTGACAGACTTACCAAACCCAGACTCTCATTCTGGAGCAGACCTTCTCCAAGATAAATGGTGTGTGATACAGCCAGCTGAATTAATTTGCACCACAATCATTTTAAAATGTGAGGTTTAACTGTCAGCAAGCCCATGCGTCTGCATTTGTTCTTCTTGGTATGAGGAAAGGAAATGACCCAGATGTAGGTGATTTTTTTTCTTTTCAAGAAGGCTTTTACCATGGTTAGTGCCAGCGAGTGGCATTTTGTTCTGAATAACAGAGTGAAAACAGAACTGCTCTGTCACTATTCCTCCAGCTAGAGAAACAAGAGGTGGGTCTGCAGTTGCTGACTGCATCTGTAGCCTTGGATGAAGGCAGGGTGAGCTGGTGAACACTTTACCTTATACATGTGATTTTTTACATGTGCCAGGATGTCCCTGGAGTTTACCTCCTCTACACACACCAGGAACTTTGTCCTGTCTCAACAATTACCTTTGAAATAAAAGAAGATCACCAAGCAAGTCTAATGATCCTGTCCAAGCTTAATTGGCATTATCCAAGTGGGTCACTAGCCATTGAATAAACAAATCTCTGGCAGACCACATACAAGACTGTTTCTGTGAGACAGTGCCTTCATAGGAAGAAATAACATCATCAAAAAGTACCAGCTTTTGTTTCTAGCTGTGTGCTAAAGCAAACAGATTTCCACCATCCTATGTTCATGTGCAAGGAAACAAGAATAAACAATTGTGTATAACATTTCAGTGGCTGAGTAATAAAAAACAAGCGAGAGAGAGAAGTCGGGTTGGATCAAATGAGAGAAGCAGCTATGGTCTTTCGGGAAAAAAAAATACTTGAAGGATTCTCTCAGAGATACCAGTTCCTTCAGTCCAGACTATTGTGGACATGGGCCAGTGGTGACCAGGACAGAAGCTGCAGGTGTAGGCTCACTGGTGTTTCCAGTTTGCAGTGGTGGCCATAAAGCAGTCAAGAGCGGCAGAGTAGAGCTAGGCCTTCCTCAGGAATCTACTAACTTGCTGAGGTGTCTTTAAGAAAAGACAGCAATCTGCTGCCATAATTGGGGATAGGTATTAGTGACTGAAATGTAATTTGTCATAAATTACACACATAGTTCCTGGAGGTGTGACACATATGGCATGAGAGGAGCTTGAATTAATCTTGCCAAACAGACTTGTGCATCCCAGCAGGACCAGGGAAGTCATTCTGCCCCTGTACTCAGCACTGGTTAGGCCACACCTTGAGTACTGTGTCCAGTTCTGGGCCCCTCAAATTAAGAAATGTTGAGGTGCTTGAAAATGTCCAGAGAAGGGCAACAAGGCTGGTGAGGGGGCTGGAGCACAGCCCTGTGAGGAAAGACCGAGAGAGCTGGAGGTGTTCAGCCTGGAGAAGAGGAGGCTCAGGGGAGACCTTATTGCTCTCTACAACTACCTGAAAGGAAGCTGTAGCCAGGTGGGGGTTGGTCTCTTCTCCCAGGCACCCAGTGACAGAACAAGAGGACACAGTCTCAAACTGTGCCAGGGCAGGTTTAGGCTGGACATTAGGAAGAAGTTCTTCACAGAAAGAGTGATTGCCCATTGGAATGGGATGCCTGGGTAGGTGGTGGAGTCACCGTCCCTGGAGGTGTTTAAAAGAAGGCTGGATGAGGCACTTTGTGCCATGGTTTAGTTAATTAGAAGGGTTAGGTGATAGGTTGGACTCAGTGATCCTAGAGGTCTTTTCCAACTTGGTTAATCCTGTGATTCTGTGACATAGCAGTAGTTCTGCCTCTAGACAAGATAGGATAAAGACTGCACACACTCTACCTGAAGGTCTTCTGTTTTAGTGTGTGTGCTGGGCACTGAGCGTGGTTGCTGTGCTATCTAAAGCAGTGCCTTGCTAATAGCTCCAGGACAGCATTGATGTGATGTGGTGAAGGGCTGTGAGTCACTCAGAGCTGCTGAAAGAGCACTGGCTTCTGGCTGACTTCTCCATTCATCCTAAGAGCCAATGCAGTGGAGGAAGCACTGGTACATCCTTGCAGTATTCTGTACTCGGACATCATTGCCTTCTAGATTTAATTTTCACTGAGAAAATACAATTTGTGTAATGTGTGGAAAGGTCTGATACCACTGTGATGGAAGGAAACTACAGCTAGGAGCATGAGCATGTTCCATTTCAAGCTAATTGACTACAAAAAATGCAACAAGATAAAAAGAGAAGATGGGGCAACATTCTGCAGTTCATGCAGGGATCCTACTAACAGGGAGGTGTCAGTGCTCAAGCGCTAACCTGTGCAGTGTCTCCATGGGCGAACTCATGCTTGCGTGGACACGACTAAGCCTGGCTTTTCCAACAGAGCCTCTCCTGCTCCCTCCTTCCCCTCCCTGCTCCTGAGGGATGCTAAGACAAAAGAGCAAATGCCATTGTCTGGAGCAATCTGCGATTTACTTCCAAGTCAAGCTTGGAGCGTGTGGAACTTTTCTGAGCTGTCTGGCCCTGGCCTGCCGCTGACCTAACCCTGGCCGGCACAGGTCACGCCATTCAGCGCAGAACAATGCCAGCTGCATGCCAGCTCCCTGGCTGGCCCCTGCAGCACCCAGAACGCTACTCATAGCCGATTTTGCTGAATAATGCTGGATAGTGTTGTGAGCTGTGCCTGTGTGCTGCCATGCCAGCCACTGAACAGCCACAGGCTCCGCTCGCTTAGCAACTGTGAGAAGAGGGAGGCCAAAAGCGCTGTTGTTTGGGGCACCCAGCCCTGTCCCTATGAGGGTTAAATAATCCATGACTGGAAGAGAGCTGAAGGGCTGATAAATATGCAAATGCAGGGCTTTTAAACGCCTCTTGGGCTGCAATGAGAGAGGTGGGTGTGCGACAAATACAGGCCTGGGCTCCGAAGTGAAGAAATAAAGTGTGATTGATACCGTTTTAAATCTAGAGGCTAAAATAGCCGACTTGAAAATGTCAATACCTCTTTAAATGTGGGCGGCATGTAAATTGCAACCACATATGCAAAGAGCGACAAAGATTTAGAGAGTGTTGGGGCGAAATGAGTTTACAGGCTTGCGTAAGGGACTGAGCAACACAGAGGAAGGAATTATTTTAACCACCAGCATGGTTAACAGTCCTTAGATCCTGACTCCAGGGTGCAACTTTTTTTTTTTAAACTTCTTTTTTTTTTTTTGGTCTAAGCCCATCTATTTTTAAAGAAATAATTTCAAAATAAGTTTGACATTTTCCGTGAGGAGCTGCTGAGAAATTCCTTATATAACATTCCCTCAGCGAAATATTAAAAGCTTAGCTGGTCTGAATTTGAGTGCAACTGTTTGATCCACTTAGTGGAGTCCCTCCTCTGCCCCCTCCCCCTGCTCCTTTTTCCGTATTGAAAAATAAAATAGGGAGATGGCAGACTGTTACAAATCTAAATTCTGCAGCCGTAAATACAGTCCAAAATAATCTTTTACACCCTCTCTTCCCTTCCTCCTCTTTAAAATGTATTTGAAACACAATTACTGTGTTTAATGATTCAATTTGTGAAGACTTTGTCACTAGGACAATGAAAGCGGCTCAAGTGTGATAAAGCAAACATACCAATAAACCTTGTTTTTATTGATTTGTAGGAAGCTCAATTGTCTGGGAGAAACAGAGAGAGCTGACATCACCCCCTGGTCCCACTGGAATGCAGTGATAAGTGTCAGCCTATTTTTCTTACAGGCAATTTCTCTGGCTATGTGATGTCTGGCTGCAAATTTGAAGTAAATGACATTCCACAATCTGGTAGGGACGGGAGGTGAAGTCTGTGTTATTTGTTTTAGCATTTAAAACAATTTTGTGTCTGAAATTTTCTCCAGTGTCTAGACAAGATGTATTACTTTGCCTGCTGAAAATATGAAAATTTTGTACTGTACAGTCAACACAGCTACTTTCATAGTAAACATACAGGTTCAATTTAAGATTTTTAGACTCCTCTTTGCAGCATATTATATTACTATTATTACCACTGGGGGAACCAGATTAAATCTAATTCAGGTAGGCAAACACAGTGCCACTCTGCACAGGCCAAACTGTCACATCATTTCCTTTAAAAGCCTCTTAAGCATGTTCATTTAAATCTTTTGCATTTTGTTGTCTTTCACCACAAATGCAGCGGTACATCCGATGAAGAAACTGCTGGGGCAGCTGTGCATGCACAGGGCAGTACGAGCAGTGTCTCCTACTTCCAGCTGCTTTATTCTGTGTGTTCCTTTACTTTCCAAAGTCTGTTTGAGAATGCTAGGCAAGCAATTTCAGAAATACAGAAACCTGCCACTGCATAGAAATATCTTTATTGAAAGAATCATGGGTTCTGGTTCTGATTATTCAGGTAGCTGTGTTCTGGCCCAAGCAATTGCCTCAGTAGTAGCTTGTGTTGCATTTTTCATTCTTGGCTTTGAATGTACATGAGAAATGGCTGTGCCTTAGTCTGACACAGGCAAGCAAGAGAGGCCTTCTTTGTTCTTGGCTGAAAGTCAAGGCCTGCATCACCTCATTTCTTCGGCTGTTTTTGTGATGGCATGTATAAATCCCATAGAAGTTGAGTGCTTCTTTCTGGGACATCTGCAGTGAAGTGCTTTCTGTGTTCCAATTTCACCAAGATTTTCTGTAAAAGAGCCAAGACTAGAAACTAGCAGGACCCCACAGATGCTGGATAGGAGCAAAATAAACCAGGCCATGATCACTGAGTACCAAATCTGTATTTGACCTCCATCTATGTTTATTTGACCTGCTTGTTGTTAAGAGGTATCATACTCTATATAGCCCCAAGAGGCCCTTCACTTTCTCCAGTAAACAAAATGGCTTTGTCATGTTCAAAGCATCAAGCTGATAGTGCAATTAAAGGTAATATACTGTAACAAAAATTTGCACAGTTAAGTCACCAGGGACTGTGTAGCTGACTCGTTGACTGAGACAGTAATAGAATTTTGCTAGCCTTTAACAAATCTCCCTCTTGCATTCTTTAGTGTTCACCACATTTTTACTGCAGTGAACAAATCTTATGTCTTTCTTCATGCTTCTTGGTAACTCTCCCTGTTCCCTATTAAATGTTTTATGATTCCAGAATTTCCAAATGCCAGTTCTCAAAAACTCATGAGCCTGACCTTGGGGAAGAAGAAATCATGAGATTAGCTTAAACCAATGTACTTTGAATTCCTGTTTTTTGCTTTCTCTCTTTGCAGTTGTAAGAGTACTTCCACTTCATCTTTTCAGACTTTTCCCGCAATGGTGAGAAGTAGAAATAATTATTTCTTTAAAAGAAATACAATATTGCTTTGAAGAGCATGAATCTAGCAGCTGGGGCTTTAAAAAAAAACAAAATCATGAAATGTTGTGAGACTTGCAATTGTACATAGAGTGCTGTTAATTTGGAGAGTAGTCAAAGGCTGAAGAAACTGATATTATTAACATAAGTAAGTTGCACTGACTTAAAAGAGCTAAGAATGACAGCAACAGCACTAGGAAAATAGGTTTCTGTCTGTGTCCAGGTTTCAGCCTTCGGTAGAGAACACCTTGATGGATGGATGCCAGCAGCACAGCCCAGCACATGTCAACACAGGCAGGCAAAAATGACTTTATTTGCCTTGCCTATTGCAATTCATGCACTGCAGGATGCTCTCAGTAAGTCTGCAGAGCTAATCTGCTGCAGGAAGCAAAGATCAGACAGCAAAATGACCTCACTAGACCTTCAGATTTGGGAACCTGAATGCAGCTTTTGAGCTGCTTTAGATGTTAGTGCTGTTTCCACATTTTGATTAAGTCAAACTGACTTTCTAGTGAGATGGTAATTAGGAAAGATTTTGTCCGTGAGGATATCATCCTTATCATCAGTTCTTCCAAGATGGTCCACACTGTGCCAACAGTACCTGATCCTTTCCCATGAATTAAATGCTACAACCTCCCTATCTTACTTAAAAGAAGTTTTCCCTCATACCTAACTTGTTGAAGTAAAGGCCAGTCTTTCCTGTCCTTCCCACCAGAGGACACATTATTCCTTTTACCTTTGCAACAGCCATTTACATACTTAGAGGAATTCTGTATCATCCTTTGGTCTCCTGCTTTCTGAACTAAGCACTCAGATCAAAGGTGTTGTATTGTACTGTAGTTTAGAACCAGTTTGCACAGAGACCCATATTCCCAACTGGGCTTTTTACTTCCTCTGCTTGCAGGGATGTCCATTGCCTTAGTTAGTATTACACCCTCATAGAAAGGTCAAAAAAGATGCCCTGCCGATGTCCCTGTCTCTGGCACTGGTCTTCCTGCCTTACCACTTTCCACATTCTTAATTTCAAACTACATTCAGGTTTTTTGGTGAGCTTTTGTTGTTGTTTTGGTGAGTTTGTTTTGTTTTGTTTTTTCATTTAGTGTATTTGAACAGAAAAAATACCTTTGAAAAGGAAATACAAAGTTGCAGGGGCTTACATAAGCTGGGTAAACACTGCAGGATTTATCAGCAAATAAATAAGCTTTGAACCTAGGAGTTTCATATGTTGAGATACACCATCGAGTAATCAAGAGGATGGTGCTTCAAAGGAGATGAAGACAATTGGGAATGTGTGTGAAAACATTCTTCAGACCTCTTTCCCTACAAAGGTGAGCAGCTTTACTGAAAGCATGTGGAAGGGTTAGTAGCATGTGCTTTCTAGAAAGGTGCTTCTTCATCCTCCTAGAAAAAAGGACTCCTCTGGGGAGCAGCTTGAGTCATTATAGAAAAGGAGGAACAGAATCAAGGTTAACTATTACTTTTTGAAGAAATTAAAAGCTAATCCTCATTCCTTCACATACTTGTGGGAACAAAATACTTGAGATTGTAACTAGTGACTACTTAGAAGCGACATGACCACCATGGGACTGGAGCCATTTGAAATGTGACAGGTAGGAAATGGCTTGGCAGTATTCTGATAGCTTGTTGTGCCAAGTGCTGTAGACAGCCCAGGGACGGACTGAGGTTAATGAGGTTGTTGTTCTTGACAGCTGTCATTTCAGTGAAAGTTTCGTTGATAGTACCTTTGGAAAGGTACTCAAACTGCCCTTTGGCATGCAGCAAGACCTTCAATCACAGAGAGCTCAAATGCTCATCCAACCTTTGCAGCGTGTGTCCTCTCTACTTTTTCTTATAAACTCACAGTCAACATTTAATGAGGAAATTAATTTCCAAAGAGGTGATAGAGAACTGCACTCGGGGAGTAACTTTTGAGGTTTTGCTTCAAACTAACATATGACACAACCAGAGGACAGGCAGTGTGCTCTGCAGTTATAACAGAGTGCTGCACACAGAGGGAAAAAGTGCAAATAACTTAAAAAACAGAGCTCACTGCAGGATGCTTGAGGACTTTGTGCAAAACTAGAAGAAGAAATTCACAGGATGCTGCTAAATGCTTTGTGGTAGTTTTTTCAGCTTTGCTGTTTTCCCCTTGTTTTTACACAGTCTGTCTGGGATTCATCTCACCTACTTGGAGATGTTCACAGTGTAAGCATCCCTATGTAAACAGTCTTTTCTACTTCTTTTGTACTCAGTAAAGAGAAGTAGACATTTCACAGGTGGTACTCAGCTCTGCTTGCAGCTGGCTACAAAAAGAGTTTGGATGAATCACATTCTGCAAGTGTTGACTATAGCCTATTGACTACAAAGGAAGTTCAGCCAACAAGTTCAGATGGAGATATCTGAAAGTATGTACCATTTCACTCTGCTTAGGTGTCTAGGCATGCAAGACCTTTTTCTTTCACTATTTGTTATTCAAGTGGCTAATGGGCATAGGTGCAGTGGCCCAGATGTTATATTGTGGCAGTCTTGGGTTTGATTTGCCTTTTTAGGATTCCAGAGTGTAGGGAGTACTCCTAGAAGAAAGAATAATAGTGTTGTCCTGCAGAGCCTGGCAAGGCATGGTGCCCTGGCTGACTCCAGTTTTTTGTGCTAGTGCTGCAAATACCAAACCTCCTTCTTGTTCCTACAAACCAGCTTTGGTGTACTGCAGGCACAAGAACTTTGTCCTCACCACCATTTCATGCTTCTCTGAAGAAGCGAAGTCTCCAGCTTACAGCAATACTTAGAAAACTGAAGCCCGGTTGTAATCTGAAACAAGCCTCTATAAATTCAGTATTAAAAGGATTGCTTTTTGCAATATAATTACAATATATTAAAATTATCTTCTTTATAGTTACTGTAGATCTTAAACTGGGGATCATTAATTATTCATTTCCTAATGTAATTGATTGCATAACATTTGAACCTACAGAGGCTCTTATTTATGACTAATGTGTGTGTTGGGAAAAATCTAGAATCTCATGGCTGTTGCCTCCCATTTGCTGGCTGCAAGGCAGATTGACAAAGTCAACTTTCCTGCCAAAGTCCTACTGAGAATCTGCAACTCCCATTCCCAGTAAACCTGGAGTGGCCTTGGCTTCCATGCTGGAACACACCCTGTGAGTCAAGTCAACAACTTGAAAACAGCTTCTCAGGTTCCTTCTTTCCCCGTATGCAAGTCTTGTATCAGGTTATAGAAAGGGTGGGAAGGTGAAAGGGAAAGGTCAACAGTCCTAAGAGCACTAGAGAGAGGCATCAGTAGAATCCCTTCCAGCACTAGCAGGTATGCTCAGATGCACTATCCATAACCTCTCTCTGTTGCCCTGGGAATCCCTGTGTGGGGAACTGTCAGGTCAGCTGATTGGGTCTGCACATTGACAAAGGCCTTGGCACAGGGCTGTGAAGGAAGGAGGTGTATTTCTAACAACCAGCTGCAATCAGGGTCAATTGTGTGACCTTCCCTCTCCACTGTGTTATACTGAACATGTCCAGAGTCATGATTTCAGGGCTGTGGTCTTTTTGTGAGGTAACTGGTTCTATTACTTTGGCCACTGTAGGCTTTTGCTCTCATTTCTAAGCACCGGCACGTTCCTGAGGGGCTGAGGAATTTTTGGCTAGGTTTTTTCAGTAGGACCTTATGGGATGCTCACAAACTATAGCTATTCTGCTTCTCTCTTATATCTGTGGTAGAGTATTGAACAGAAGCCAAACTGAATAGTTTCAGATCCTACTTGTCTCCTTCAGTGAATGCTGTGGGTAATTAGTACATGAAGGACAGTCTGAATTTCACTGAGAAGCTTGTCAGGTTCCAGGAACATCTGCCTTTAAAAATCGCAGGTGTCCCTTGACCTTTCCAGAAAATCAGGAACAGAAATGCACATGTGGTTCATACCTAGCAACCAGTGTATTTATAAAGCTGCAATGTAGATGGATGTGTCTAGTTAAAACATCAGTCTTCCTATAGGACTAATTGGCTTGGTGCCAGTCCGTGAAGAATGAAGCTGTTCCAACATGTAATCAAGTAACTCCTGAGGGCCCCCAACTGCTGCCTTAATATAGCCATACCTGCCACGGTGATGAGATGGCTTTCATTCTCAGCCAAGCAGAACAATCTCCCTTTGGAGAAGAGCAGCTTTGGAGTATAAATATATTTGGAGCTTTCTCCAGCCTTGGGGGAAGGGAATCCTCACACTATAAACAAATGGAGATTCTTATATCAATTGTTTGTGCTTTAATTATTGCAAAGAGTAATTAACTAATCCCATGGGGACTTGGAATGGGTTGTAAAGAATGCAAGAATTCGTCCTTCACTCTGTGCTAGCAAGCTCAAGATTTGTGATGGAGAGAAAAAGCATTGTTCTCTGATCTCTTAGAGGATTTAACCTAGATTTTATTAAGCCCACAATAACTGGGTGACACAGGGCACACCAGCTACTTCTGGAGGCTGTGCACGTCTGTATTTCATTGCAGATGTCTGTCATATGCCTAGATCAAAATTAAAAGACACTGTTGCATAATCAAGGTTGATTGACCCCAACCTCTGCTGGCCCTGGGCAATAGTGCTGTGCAAGTACTGCACAGAGATCATTGACAGTGCTTTGGTTTTGGCCTTAGCTTCAACCTCCTATTATTATTTATTGTTATTATTAACTCTCAAAATTACGAAGACTATGTGAGGATTTCACTGGCAATGTTTTTCAAGAGTTTGTGTGGCTGTCCTATTCAAAAACCTGTCTGTTAACTTGTGGCTTCTAACTTGCTATTCTGCTATTTAGGACCCAAGATGCACAAATAGCAAAAGAACTGGGTCTCAAGGAGTCACCCAGTCCAACACTCTGCCCAATGGCAAGGTCAGCTTTTCTTGTATGACTTGTCACAGACCTTTCTCCAACCTTTCTGAAGTGTTTCCAAAGCAAAAAAATCAATAACCACTCCTGATAATTTATCCACGGTTTTCTTGTTCTTACAGTTGAAAGTTTCTCCCTGGTGTTTATTAAGCTCAGGACTTCGTGCCTTCTTGACAGTGGTTTTATCCCTCATGTTTTCTGCAGCATTTTGTAAATTTTAATTCTTGTGTTTTCATCTTAAATGGAATTCCTCCAATTCCGTTAAGCTTCTGTTTGAGGGACCCTGACCTCAAGGGTACTACTTGTGATTGCTTTCTTCTGGTATCTCCCTAACTGCTCCAAGTTCTAAGTTCCTCTAAGGCATGGAGAGAGTACTTGGCTGGAAGCCTTCCTTGCTTCATTTGCCGCAGTGGCTCCGCTGCTTGTCAGTCCACTCTGATACAAGCTGCCTTCTCTACCACCCCAGATTGTGGGATGCTGTATTCACCGTAGCTATGTCCCACCGTTTCTGGTTATTGCTGTTAAACGTTGTAGCAATACTTTGCACTTACTGAAGAGCATTCTGTATTTCTAATGTGTCCCCTACAGATCCCTATTGTCCTTGTGTCTTCACAGATTTTCTTATTTCACTCTCCAGGATGTTAATAGAAAAACTGAATGTAACTAGACCTAGAACAGGCCTTCCAGGGTATCTCCTCAATGCATTCTTCCAGTTTCACAGTGATTTCTTGTTAAATGCTGTTTTGCATAGTTTTTCAGCCTCTTGCATCCATTGCTGAGCTTCTTCATGACCAAATTTTTTAGCTTGCCTTTAAGAATGTCCTGTGAGTCAGAGTCAAAAGACATGCTTAAAACAAGCCATGACAACTGTTGTTTCTCCTCTACCCTTAAGCCTGTTGTCTTGTCATGGAAAGAATTCAGCTTGGTTTGACATCATCTGTTCCCAGTAACTGCATGTTTGTGCTTACTCATTTTCTTGTTATCTTCTGTGGGTTTACGAATGGTTTCATTTCTTTGTTTCGGTATCCTTCCAGAAGCTGAAATTTATTTGCCAGACAGCAATTTCCCAGTTCTTCATCTCCTGCTTTCCGGTGGTGCTGTGCTGGTCTTCTGCCAGAGCTCTGGCTCTTCACTGTCCCATAGGAGTTCTCAAAAACAACTCCTAACAACTCTGAGATTGCTCTAGCTTGTTTCCAAAGTACCTGAGGGTAAATAGCATCAATGCCAGCTGAGTGGAAAACCCTGAAAGAAAAAAAAAACCAACACCAAAATATCAAGCACTTCATAGCCAATTTGTACTCTGTTGTCACTTGTGATAGCAGTGTTGACTTCTGGGATGGATTCCGAGCTGCAGTGAGCAAAGCAGGTTGAGGTGGGTACCACTGTCCTGGCTGTTTGCCTGTGTGTGTCTTCCACATAGTTTTATTACTATTTCTCTTACGATTATGCTACAAACATCAGAATGCCCTTATTGTAGAGTCTCTGAATACATAGAGAAACAATAGGTATGCACGCAGGAATAGGAAAGTGCATTGACCAATTGGATAGAGTCCTTGATTTAGCTCATTTAATATTTATAAAAGAGGAATTCTGAGTTTAATTCCTCAGTGCTACATTTGACAGAAAAAAGTAAGTCTAGCACCCAACATGTTTCTTAAGATGTATTTCAAAGCCACATGTGAGTATCATTCATGGCAACATCCAACATGCCTGTGCATATGTTTGTGGTTTCACTAATAGACACAGAAGCTAATCAGAACAGTCTGTGCACAAAGGTTTGCTGCTTTGGTTGGTGGGGTTTCTTTAGGGTTTTTTTTTGGGGTGGTTTGTTGGGGTTTTTTTGAGGCTCCTAAGGAGGTATAAAATAAGTCTGGTCTAGCTTGGAAATACCAATTTTACCAACACAGCTGCTCCTAAGAGCAAATGTAAAATGCAGACTCACCCAAATCTTCCTAAGTTCAATGAGAATGAGAGACTCCACTGGGTGCTGGAATAAGCCCCCAAAGACTCAGGCTGCAATCTGAGGTGAGGTAAAAGCCTGTCTGTGAGCTGGTAGACATCAGCCCATTCCTCTGAGTACAGCTGCAGTAGTGTATTTAATGCTGCATGTCAGACTTTCCTTCCAAACTACCTTGAAGTTTAGGAAAAATCCATTAAGCACTGAGTTTCCTCCCGTCTTAAAAGTGAAATCAGTTTAGCCTAGATACGTACTGAAAAGTGAATGCTCTCTAAAGTGTGCATGAGCACCCGTACTATGTGTGTCAGAAGGAGCTCCAGCTTTCTGTTGCTCTGGCTTGTAAAGCTATGCAGAATTGTAGGGGAAAATATGTGCTATGAACCTGGGACAGAGCTGACTTAAAAACTCTGTGTTACTCTGAAATAAAACAGTAAACAATTAGGATGTTAGTCATAAGTGGAAGAGGCTGTTCAAATATTTCAGTGTATGATAAAGATGAGCAGAGCCAAAGTATGCACATGACAGAAGCATCTCCACAGATTCGGTCTGGGTTTTAGAGGATTAGGTCACTTACAAAGTAAAAGAATGGAAAACAGGGCCAAAATTTGGGGAAAAAAAATCTTTTTAGTATAGAGGACTGCAAGATGCCTAATTGGTTCCACAAACCATTCCCTTGTTTTCAGTACCTATTTCCCACAGAAGCACCATCTTCTAGACCCTTCGTCAGGCACTCGTGTTCATGAAGATGTCATGAAAAAGTTCTTATGGTAGGCTGTTGTGTGAATCTGCAGAGCTGTGTGGGTCAGGGAAAAAACTTCTCCTAGGCTTCTGAGATGCAAAGGAAAGCCAGACAACAAAAACACCAAAAAAGCTGGAGATGTTTTGGACATCTGTCCTAGATGTCCTGGATCAGGAACATACAAGTTCCTGTTGCAATCATGTGTTTCAGATGTCCATGAACAGTCTGATTCTTGTGATTCCAGCATGTGTCTGAATCATTAAGACTTTTTTTTTGGGTCTTAAGCCTCCAAATAGCTCTTCAGAACCATGAATACAAGAGCCCATTACTGAAGGCACTAAGTGGCCAGTGATATCTACTGTTATAGCTGTTTGAGTGTGGCATGAGTGTGGAAACACACACATAAAGGGATTGAATCAAAATTTAATCAACATTTTTATTCTGTTCTCCAACTTATGCTCATTGTTTTGTATCTGTGAGCATGCTGAAGCCTGGAGTGATTGAGGGGGCTTGCTGTCATTGCAGCTCAGTCTGCTCTTCATGCTGAGCACTTTATGTTTCTCTGCCTGCAAAATTTCAAATCAAATGTCAGTCTGTGCATTCATTAATCTGCTAACAACTAAGTTAAAGTCCTAAGTGCTTTAAAAAGAAAACATAGATTTTAAGTTCAAGGATACAGGTGAGGTTAAAATCCCTTCCATCTGTCCAGCCAGCCAGCCATCCGAAGGTGCCAGCCATCTTGCCATAGAGGAGTTTGAATCCAAATAAGCCTAATGGAGAAAGTCAATGAGGTTATATTGGTTAGTTTCACAGCAGAAAGGAAGATAGCTGACACAAAGTCAATACTTCTGAAAGACAAAGGAGTTATTGAGTCTTTTTCTTTGATGACATCTGTCCATGTGTCACAAGAAACCAGCACCACCTTTGATGTTCATTTGGCAGCATTGCTGACAATTGTGGATGAGTCTTCATCTTGAGTGAACTCTCACTTCTCCTCAAGGAGAGGCTCATTGGGTCAAATGAGTGAGAAGCTGGCATGGCTTTGAAAAGCCATGTTCAGTCTGTGTTGTGAATGGGCACTCAGTCCCTTGGGAAGCTGTATTAGCTTGGACAGATGCCTACTCCACACATTGTGTTCATTTCAGTTCCGTAAGCACTCAGAAGAAGCATGTACATTCTTTCTTATAATCCCCTGTTTATAGATTCCTCTGTGTGTGTTTGTGTATGCTCCATATTATTATTTACAGCTAACTCTGTATTCCTTGCTATTTCCTTCTCCCTCTTTTGTTACATTATATGCCATATTTTCATGCCATATGCCACTTGAGCTGCACCTTTATGTGTACAAAATGTGTATCTAATTTGCATGCACAGTTACTACCATTGTAGACACAGGCACAGAGTGAGTAGGCATATTTGCATGCAATTATCTGATTTGCTTGCCCAATTGTGGAGATTTGCATATGTAGATTGTGTGCACAGTTGTGCATTTACATGTTTTAAAAACTGCCCTCAATGGTTTATTAAAATAGCTTTAAGCTTCCTCTTATAAAATATTGAAGATCCTAGAACCCCTATGGCTTCCCAGTATCATATTCCCTCAGTAAATGATCTCCACATTTTTATATTCTCTCTATTCCCCTCTCTCACCCAGTACTCAAGAGAGATTTAGTCTGCAGATTTATACATCTATTATTTCAAGGTATATTTGATCTTCTCCATATGCCTCTGTTTAATCCACCTTTGCTGTAAGTAGAGGGGAAAAAAATACCCTTGCTTAACTTTCAGAGGATATTCCACCTATCTGAGCCTGTGTTTTTCATTTAAACTCAGACTTTTTTTCAATGAATTAATTCTGATGGAACCGAAAAGATTCTTTTTCCTAATAGAGAATTCATCAGTTGCTACGGGAAATCCAAGACTCTAATGTGTGCTCTGGCACTACTTGAGCATGAAGGGACCAAATGTGTCTTTGAAAGCATCTCAAAGTTTTTCTGAGAACAGACCAAAAGGAAATTTGCCAGTTTTGTTTCTGTGCCTTAAGGTTTTTCAGACGTGAAATTTGCTTTACCATGATTTCTCAGTCTTACTTCCAAACATCCTGGGACTTAACTTCTCCCACTTGTATGACTAGCAAAATTCTTGATAACTTCACTAACTGGATGTTATCTCTAGCTTGGAATAAATGATCCCTTCGTGCTGCACATACCTCTGATACCTGTGAACCATGCACTGATGAAGAATTCAGATGAGCAATCTGCAGTTTTATCAGACCACACTGAAACCTCAGATATTTCTTGTGCTCTAGACAATTCTTCTACAATAAACAAGAGAGAAAAAAAGAAGTTGCCATCTCAAAGTATGCCAAGAAAGAAGGATAGGATTTTTTTTTCACCATGTTTAGAGTGGAACAGGAATAAATGTTTCAGCTGCAGGGGTACATTTATAACTTATGGTAATAACTCCACCTAAAATTGAGCCAGCAAAAGTCTGTTCATGTTACAGTTATGGTTCAACTCTAACCTACATGAAAACATAAAGCAATCATCTAAGTTACCAGAAACAAGCTTGTATTTTCCTTTCAAAGGCAAAGCTGGTCTCTGCTTCATAAAACTCATCTGAGAAAAACTTCTCCAGTATATGGCCACAGTAGGCCAAAAATTAAACATATTCTGTCTAAATATTCCACAGTTCTGTTGGTGCCCAATTATGTCTCCTGGATAAAGGTTTCCTGCAAAGGTTGCCCAGCAGGGGAGGGAACAGAAAACAGCATAGTAACTGGCTGAAGAGAACAAGTAAGGTCTCTGAGGTTGCACATTCCTCAGCACCAATAGAAATTCACAATAAATGAGTCTTTCCCTGCTTCCCCTTTCAGTTGTCACTGACCCCCTGCGTCAGATTCTAGACTGAGCTTAGGTGTGGTACTGCAAAAGTGGTTTACCATTTCCAAATTGAATTAAACTTGCAAAGAATTTATGGGAATTAGAAGTGAAAATCAAAGGCAAAGCAGTATTTGATTCCTACCATAACTGGCTGCCCCTTTTCCTTTCCCTGAGGTGTCTGACACATGGAGAAGCACAGATGCCAGTGCTAATACTGAAGCCTTAAAACTCAGTAGAAGCAGAGGAGAGAGAAAGAAAAGCTTGAAAATCACAACTTCTGCAGCTGGAGTGAGACAGTTGCAAGTAGGCTCCACAGAGAGCATGGCCTGAAGACTGCAAATTTGCCTGCCATGGGTGGGCTGGGTGGAATGCTCTAGATTCTCAAATTGTCCAGTGTTTTAGTCCAGCATTTAGTCCTGTTCCACTCTATTTTTAGCCATGTGAAATCTCTCCTCAGGCATGGTTTTCAGTCTTGTACACTTCACAAAACACTCAGAAAATTCAGAAATGCACCAGTGCATTTGTCTAAAAATCTTTCACAATGTAGGAAATGCACCTACAGAGTTTTGCATCCTTATACTTACATGTTTACAAGCCTAGGCTGGTATTAAAGCTTCACACAAAAATGTAAATCCTGTTACAGGGGACTAAAATAGCCTTCAAGTAAGAGCATGGACCATCTCTAATTTTGTACATTCAGGTCATTCTGCAAATGTCCAGGAAATGGTGGAGCAATGTTATTTCCTTGCTAAGTCATCTAGTAAAAGGCTTAAACTACATCTTCCAGAATATCTTGAAGAGAGAACTCCGATGCTGGTAATTGTAACACAGATGAACAGTTCCCAGTCAACAGTGAAAGTTGATTGAACTTGTATGGGAATGACTCAGGCCTTCTGACACTGCCAAGAGATTACCTTCTCTTTAGCAAATTCTCTGTGCTGTGTGACAGTGTGTGGGGACTGCATTCATGAGTCCAGCTCAGTCCAGGTGTCTCAGACATGCAAACTCAAAAATAACTTTGAATGCATTGCACTGCTTTGTGAGCAACTTTCATCCAGCTTCACACTGGGTAGATACTACATAGAAGCAGTCTAGTGTGATTAACTTGGTGCCACTGTGTGCTTTTCTCTACTTAGGAGAGTGCAGAAAAAGCCTTTGAAATGAGGTTTCACATTAAGGAAGTGGCTTTCTCCCTTGTCTTTATTTCATGCTGTAGGAGCATCCTTTCAGGCCCCACTGTGCACAGCCACTGAATGGAGCTATTCCAGCAGAGGGCTTGGAAAAATTGTCTTAATTTCAGTTCCCTCCTCCTTTTTTATTTGCTTTAAAAATACATTCCTGGCCCAACCTAAAATGCTAACACAGACATAGGCAGTGTTTTTCCTTGCTATTGTTTATCCTCTGCAGGCTTTTATCAAGTTCTTCCTTCCCAGAGAATTGCCGTCTGCTGTGCAGACAGCATTCAGGCCAAGCATGGGGAGCAGCAGCTGCTTCTGCCTGAGCAGCAGTTCTGTTCTTGTGGAGTGTCACGATGCTGATAGATGCTGATACTCTATAGGTGCTGCTTCTCAGAGGGTGTGAGGAGAGAACTCCTTGCAGAGAACGTGAACATGAGCTACATTTTTTCCTGAAGTGACAAATTCACTTCACCTGCATCCAGGTTCAGGTTGGAAGCTGTAACATTGCAGCCACACTTTCTCCTCTACCCCACCTGACAGACATGCACTGTGGGTGACTTATTTTGCTTTTACTGAGTCACATGTCTTAAAGTTCATTAAAATCAAATTTGAGGGGGTCTATAATGCCAAAAATACAGAAATTACCTGGAAATATCCCTTTGTGCAGGAAATTGTATATAATTACAGCATGTTATTGCCAGTCTGTGCCTGCCACTGTGCATTACTCAGTCCCAGTTTATTTTTGGGTTAGAGGACAGATTTTTGTTGGGTTTTTCTTTTTGTTTTTAATTGAAACTTGATTCTGAAACATTCAGGACTTATAAATCTCTACAGGCTATATGTACAGCAGAATTTTGATCGTATTTTTCTTTTAGGCCTCTTTCCCAGTGCTCTGCACTTTGAACAATCATTTTTAAGCAAATGTCTGCAATTCCCATGGATTTATTCTTAGGAAATGTACCAAGAATCCCCTGGCATCAGAATTAATCATGCCAAATAAAAAAAAATACATTTAAATCCAGCCTCAGCAGGAAAACTGCTTTGGGACAAACCATAAATTCTAGTTTACCCAGAATCCTGCTTTGCAATCCCTACTCCACCCCTAAAAATGAAATGGGCTATAAAAACAACATTGATTTTTATTGTCCAAGGTGAGAAAAAAAAGAAAAAAGAAACAACAACTTAACAGGGAAAGTTTCAATCAGAAGGACATTTTATAATCATCAAAGGATGTTTTAGGATAGTGTCATAGGTAAAGAAATGTCTAAGTTTATGGTATTGTGTGTAAACTGGAGATTGAACACTTCCAGCTGCACTCGTGATCCAAGCATAATCTGCTAATGAAGTAATAATGCACACTTAACAGAGAGCACTTTTGCACCTTCAGGAGCTAATGAGCACAAGATTTTCAATGTGATCTTTATTCCCTTGAAAAGTATAGCAATAGCAGTAGCATCTCAGGTGTGATCCCTCTACTATCCCCTCCAGGGAAAGTGACTCCATCACTTACCTGGCTAGTCTGTTCCAGGGCTTGACAACCCTTTCTGGCAAGAAATTGTTCCTCATGCCCAACCTAAAACTTCCCTGATGCAACTTGACACCATTTCCCATTGTCCTATCACTTGTGACTTGGGATAAGAGACCTTGCTAAAGCCTCATTTCAGAGAAGAGAAAGCAGGTCATAGAGAGTATTCCTAGTGTGTTATTGCATTTCGTGGTGCTTTTCCAAATGAGCTTTCATTTCCTTGGCCACATATATTGGCATGACCTAGTCTGTCATTTCAAAGGCAACAGTTGACACAGAAGATGCAAATCTGTGTGTGAGCATGCACATGTGTGCATATGGTGACTCTGATCTGGATACAAACAATATCACTATTGAGTTGATAGTTGACTGACCACACTTGGCCATTATGTATATAATGGGACCTCTAAATTGTCTTAAAATCTCACCTGAAAACCTCTTTTCAAATTGCAAGTTAGCTGGGTGATGAAGGCTTTGCTGAAGTTAGAACACACATATGTAAATTCTGAGGGTAAAGTAGCATTAGAAATGGAATGGACTAAGTAAGAAAAAGGGGGGAAAAGGTAAGATTTTTTGGTTCTGCTTTGGTTAGATGTGCTGTTTGAGTCTTCATCCACATATCCCTGTCCTGCTTATGTCACCCTCTATGGGAAGGTAATGTGGCTTCTGGGTATTCTTAAGTAATCATTGATAAGGAAGGTGTGCTAAATCAGAAGCTCACTACATCACCGTCACTTTGAAATGGAGACTTTCTATTCCAGACCAACATCTTGTAAAGCTTCTCTTTTGCCTTTCCTTTTGAAAACTCTCACAGTCTATCCCATAGCTTGGGGGTCAAATCTATCCTTGCTGTAACTCCACCAAGGCTAATTTGGCTCATGTTTTTTCCTATCTCTCAGCCAAAGACCCAATTAAAAGAGATCCTGACAAATCACGGAGCAAAGGGAGTTATTTCCTCACTAAATGCTCTCCCTGGGCTAAATCCTTTATGTGAACTGCAGTCTTTTGCCAGCCCATGGGAAGCTAGTGGCAAACACATCTGATGTGTCTGTTCAGTCAGAAGACTTTCTTATTTCAGCAGGAAATATCTGAACCTACTTCTCCTTGCCACTGCCCTTAAATATCCCCTTGTGGAAATCTCAGCAGTTATTTCATGGAGGCAGTCCTGAGAGGAGATTTTTTTTGGCCTTTTTTTTTAATGGGAGACTTCATTTATGCTGAGAATACAGTTTTTACCAGACTGCCTGCAGGACAATACAATAAAAGATTTATCCTTAATAGCATTTCACTGAAGTTTCACCACAGGAGACAGGGTTTTTTGTTGTGCTTTTTTTTCCCTTCAGTTGCTATGAAAGTCTCTGCTCTTAGCTTTTTTTTTTTTTTTTAACAGAGCATAGTCCCTAGATGTTCTCTGCTGCCTTCTCTGAACTGGATTTTTCTATCTTCTTCGATCCTTTCTCATCTCTGACACATTTCAGTCCTTTTTGTTTTGCTTTTTTTCTCCTCTTATGCAGTCAAAGGTAATTAGAAAAGTAACCGATTACGAGCATGGTGACTGAAGCTGTACAAGCAGTCTGTAGCAAAATTAGCTTCAAATAGGAACTCGCCTTTGCTCACCTACAGCTTTGTGTTTGCTTTTGTCTAACTCTCTGACACAGTCTGCTGATTTACAGGCTCTAAGTTACATCTGTTCCTCCCTCTTCTCCTCAGGTCACTGCTGAGCCCAAGTGCATACTCTTCTTCAGAGGTGTCCCTGCTCCAGGATCTGCCTCATCTTTTCTCCAGGTGAGATGCAGACACTTAGCTGAACTTCCAGAGCTTCTCCCAAGAGAGACAGTACCCTGCAGAGGACAGATAGGTGCTTCCAAGCAGAATGGAATTCTCTTGCAAAGCGCCCACCTTTTCCCATTAAGCTTAGCAAGTTTCTATGAGGCATTAAGTGTTGAGTGATTAAATAAAAGAACACAACCCTGTATGGGTGAGTTCAATAACAAATTGCTTGAAGAAGGGCCTACTATCAGACTTCTGCATAGTCCTTCCTGAGCCCTCTGAAGGTACAGTGATGTCCAGTGTGTGCCTACTGGGTTGGCTGGAGTGAGACTTGAGATAATATCCCATCTCACATCAGTTCTCCCTTGTCTGCCTCTTGTTTCTCTGCCAGTCAGTAAGCAGAATGGTACCTTCTTCCTAAATTGCTGCAGAACTCAGGGTGGCAGGGAGCTCCTTGAGCAGGATGTCTCATAATTAATTGTTATCCTAAGCTTCCTCAGGTGCCTGACTGCTTGAATATCTAAGAATTTATGGGCATTTGGTAATGTCTGAAAATGAAAAGAGTCTCTTTAATATGCTTATGATAAGTATTTGCACAATTTTAGAAAGCTATTTTCATTCCACTCAGACACTTGCTAAATAACTTTTTAGAACTTGAACATTTACTGCTCGTTTTATACGTGAAATAAATCAATCAGATTTAACAAAGGAAAGAACCTGATTTGCCCACAGCCCTGTCTGAGCACAGAGGTGCCATTTTGCAATCTAATGAAGCTTTCAGTTACAGAAATGAAAGGAAGGGGGGGAGACTTTGATGCCTAATAAAAATGATTCAGCATCCTCATAACTTTGGCAAGTAGTGTGACTTATAAAACTTCCAGTGCAGCAGTGTAACAAGTCAGCAAGAAATTGTAAGACTAGACCACAGAAGACACCTACCAGCAGTGATGCATCCTCCCCAAACCCAAAAGAGTTTTGGGAAAGGGCCCCTAGCAAAGCAATGATACTATGATACTATGATAATGAATATGAACGGGATATAGTGCCATGAGGGAAAACCATGCCATGGCTTTGGACTCATGGCAACAAAGGATATCTACATGCACTTGGCTTTCATAAATCATGTTATCCAAGTAATGAATAAGATACTGAGACTACCTTTCTGTGTTTGTATGTGCCCTGCACAAAAACGGGACACTACACCATGAAATGGGGCTTCTTTACTCTAACTTAGATATTCTGTAAGGAATTTTGAGAGTAATGCACTTGCTTCAGGCTGCCTAGGTCAAGAGGCATGAGTGGATACAGTCCCAACTTCCTTTAGTGGCAAATATTGAGCCCAGCATCAGTAAGTTTGCAGATGACACCAAGCTAGGAGCAGGAGTCGATCTGTTGGAGGGTAGGAGAGCCCTGCAGAGGGACCTCGACAGGCTGGATTGGTGGGCAGAGGCCAGTGGGATGAGATTTAACAAGGCCAAGTGCAGGGTTCTACCCTTTGGTCACAACAACCTCAAGCAGCGCTACAGGCTGGGGACTGAGTGGCTGAGAGAAGCCAGGCAGAGAGGAACCTGCGGGTACTGGTAGATAGTAGCTGAATATGAGCCAGCAGTGTGCCCAGGTGGCCGGGAGCCAATGGCATGCTGGCCTGTATGAGGAACAGTGTGCCCCTGTACTCAGCACTGGTCAGGTCACACCTTGAGTACTGTGTCCAGTTCTGAGCTTCTCAATTCAAGAGAGATGTTGAGATACTGGAATGTATCCAGAGAAGGGTGACGAAGCTGTTGAGGGGCCTGGAAGGCGCCCCGTGAGGAGAGGCTGAGGGAGCTGAGGGTGTTTAGCTTGGAGAACAGGAGGCTCTCTAATGTTTCTAAACCCATACATTATTATTCCTCTTTTTTTTCTCTGATGCTTCATAGTTAATCAGTACAGAGTTTAAATAGGGATTTTTTATATATAAGAAGAAGAGTTCCTTAACACCTTTATAAATCATCCATACTTCACAGTCTGAGGTTATTACCAGATGGGTATCTGTCGAGGCCTGTCTGAAGAGACTATCTGTGACTTTGATGTATTTCTCCTTTGCTGCTAACAAATGGGTCACAGCCCAGTTACGTGATTATACAACATGTTTGCAACGTCTGCCATGCGAAAGATGCACAGAATATTGCTTGGCAGGAGCCAGGACATGTATCTCGCATGATATAAGTTCTGTCTCTACCTTCCATCTCTCTACATACAAAAGAAATCTGGCACAGACAAAACTTCCTTGCTGTCATATTTGAGTGGGGCTGAGTCTTGCAGACAGAAAGTCTCTCAATCTTTAATAGGCTTTCAAGCTCAGCAACTAAAAAGGATTAAAATTGTACTGCGCGAGGGCTTCTGTGTTATGAAGTATCATCATCCAAACACTTTAAGTAGTATTCTATAACATAGTCTACCATAAGTTCAATTTTCACTCAATCACTTGAAATGCACTTAGGAAAATTGCTCTTTTGCTGTTTTCACAACAGCTCTGGAAGTCAGCCTCTGGTTTAATGATAACTGCTTTAATCACAGTTTGTCTCGTTTCATTTTGACAGCGCCGATGTAACAAATGATTTATTTTCTGTATGTTAAATGTACTGTCATTGCAGCTACCAGAATTTTGTTCCTGGTGCACTAAATGCAAACGATAAGGTTTGCATCTCATTAAGGTAATTTGTGTGCGCATAATTTTCGGTAAACACAGTGACTGAAATCACAAATCTTCTCCACCAAAAGTGTCATCTCAAACTATTTGTGCTCGTTTTAGTAACGGAAGTTATTTTTCAAGCCCCACTATATATAGCAAAACATGTGTTTTCTCAAACAGGAGAGCCAGACTGTAAAGCAAACACAGCATCCTCAAGCAGGAATTGCATTATAAAATGCTGTTACTCCATTAGGCAGAACAAGGCCCCTCTCATTTGCCATGAATCCTTGCGTTCTGCCCGGAGTTCAGCTTCTGCAGGGTATGCAAGAAGGAAAGGATGTTTGTTCCTACACCGTGAGCAAGGGGATGGGGGAATTCTGTCACTAATTTGTTCTGATCCTGCTGCCTCATTAGGGCAGTCTGTAAAAGATGGGAAATGTGCACTATGTCAGTGAATGTGAACTTTCTGCATGGAGCTGTTAACACAGTAAATAGCTCAGGAGGAGGGAGGGAGACAGCTGGAGTACATTGTGTTTCATACAGGCTATACCGGAGTCTTGAATCTTCATTTAACCCATCACTGAGGTGACAAATATCCACCGCTTTGCTGCTGTGTGATGCCACTGCTGCTTGCCTGTTAATTTATCTGTTTTCAGGCTGTCTAGACATTGTTTGGGTCAAAAAGTGCTGTCTCTCCCTGCCGTGGGATTTGCCTGCTCAGCTCTTGCTGCAGGCTTCTGTGCCAAACGGGCTTTGCAGAAGAATGCTCCCTCTGTCTGGATGGCTTATTAAACAGGACTCCCAATATATGAAGAGGTTTTCAAGCAGGCTAAGGCTTCCTACAGATAAAGTTTATTTTAACCTCTTCTCTCTAAAAATACACTGTTGAGGATAAATAATTCAAATACTTTGGGTTTTTTTTCCCCTTGTGATTAAAATCTGCCTAAAAGTGTCCTTGAAATGTTCTCTGACTAGGTTCAAGCAGATTTTGGATGGTTCAAGGCCAGACTAAACTAAATACCAACCTGGGGCCCATGCTGTGCCCTCCCTGGGGTGGCACTGTGCCCAGCACGATGGAGGCACTGGCACTTATCAGAAACCCTTGCTGTTGCTGCCAGATAAATGTTAGAAAATACTTTTTAAATGATACTTCAACCAAAGTAAAACTACTACTGAATACTTTGGCCATCTATTTCTTGGGAGCACTTATAAAAGTGTTGCCCTTTGAGGTCCTCAACTTCAGGGATGTTTTTCATGTACCCAAATCGTTACCATGAGATTCTCAGTTTGATTCAGTAGGAGATATGCAGAAGTTTCATAAAAGCAAAATTCCTGATCACTATAAAACAATGATGTGTTGCATCCTATCTTCACTATCAATACTGATTTCCTAATGTACCTGCTGTGGTCTTAGACTTTAGGAGAAATGTTCTATCTGGCACTTCCTGAAAAACCTCTTTTATTCTATTTTTTGGAAGGAGTTATTTTTTTGACAGAAGAATGGGTTTTGGATTAACTGAAATATTTTGCAAGGACTATGAGAAACATTTGTTGAGTTTTGGAAGAAGTCTCCCACATGAAGTGTATGATGGGAGCTGTAGTTCCTAGTCCCTATATTTCCTGTTCCCATTTAATTGCACCAATCAGTCTGACTTTATCTACTAAGATTTATAGCTTCCTCCCCCCATTCTGTAACTTACCACTTCTTATTGCTCCAATACAGAGCATAGGAATGGTATAGAGAGCTATAGTGAAAGATGGTGCAGGCATCCATGTTGGGGTCCACAGGATGATTCTTATGTGCACGTGTTGCTGTGTGATCAGCAGAAATGCTTGGACATTTTTCCCTACCTTAACTCCCATTTATACACAAATACTTCTGATAGATGAAAATTCTGAGGAAAAGAAATCCACCAGCCCTCTCTCCTGGTTTACAGGCCAGCACATGGGCTCTGCCTGCTTTCCACAGAGGGCTTGGAGATCCCCTCGGAGCTGGCAAAATTCTGCCATAGGTCACGCAGAGAGAAAGGGATGTTGTCACTGAAGACAAACTTCCCAGGATTTTCAGCTGAGTTTTTGGAGGACAGGTCTCAGTTTTCTCACGTCTGTTAACAATACTCAACTACTTGCTGAAGAGCACTGTGAGAAATTCTCTATTCTTACTGGAAAAAAAACTCATGACCCTGAAATAGGCACCCAGACAAGGTGGAACTCTTACAGACTCAATTGACTTCAGTGAGGTTCTGCCTGAACTCTGGCTCTTGGCCACCTGGAGTGCACCCAAGAACCAGGCCCTCAGATGACCAGAGTTCAGACAAGTGTGCCCAGGCTACAGCAATTAACTCTTTGAACCCAGCTCTGTGAAATTTTTGCCCTAGGCTTTTGTGCTCTGCTGGGTCAGCAGTGATAAGTGCCTTTTAAGGTGTTTGCTAGCAAAGCTGCTGAAAAGAGCGTGCAAGTGGCATATGTTAAGATGAACAGAAATTCCTAACAGCGTTTACCCAAGCTAGCTTTAAGTCACTCTCACTGCAAGATTCTCAAGCCTCGCATCTTAATAGGTTCAGAGAAAGAGAATTAACCTATGTCTTCAAGTTGATAGTATAAGGCTATTATGCAGAGGACCTCAAAGTTTCCTATGTAACTCCTGAATTGTGGACTGAGTGGGGAATCTCCCACTGAGGCAGGGAGTGAAGTGAGGTTTAAGAAGAGGAAACTGTGGGGAGTGGGATGGATGCTCAGAAAAATTAAGACTCCTGGTATATTTTCAACCCACACAAACTGCTAACCTTTCACTGTATCACTTACAAGTCTCCTGATAAAGGCATCTCCCAGAGTCCTATTCTTAACTGGATTACAGACCTCATCCTTCACTTCCCCTTCACTATCCAGGCCAAAAATATGCCTCTGGCATTGTCTGAAACTGCAGAGGACTGCACAGCTCAGCTTTAACGTGGGAACCACCTGGGCAGGCTGATGCTGGCATAGTTTCTTCTTAGGTATCTCTTGCAGTGCTCACTGCTGGTCTACTGCAGTCATGATTTTAATGACCTTCATTTCTCTAAATCAGATGCTAAGGGCAAAGGAGTGAATTCCACTTCTCCAATTTGTAATTAGCAAGCAGCAAACCTAAGTCAGGCAGTGTTTTCATCTTGCCTTGGCAGAGACTGGGAGGTGCAACTCTGTTCATTTTTAGGGGCACCCAACAGAACATTGCCCCCCTGAACTCACCCCCTATTCTGCCAGGAACCTGACGAGAGTTTTTGGGACAGCTGCCCTCTACATGAGAGAGCAGGCCAGAAGTCAGGCAGCAGAGGAGATGGAAGAAAGTGGGTTCAATTCCTTGGTCTGCCAGGGACTTCCCATGTGACTCTCAGCCAGATACTTTGTCCTCTTGTGTTTCAGTCTCTAAACCAGGGCAAACAATGACTTCATACTTCACCATGGTACCATGAGGGCACGTTAGGAACTGTATCATCCCCTAAATTCCATGTGGGAGATGAATGAGTTGGTTTCCACACAGGCAAACAGCTATAAGAGCAGGTATGCCTTTTAGTGTGTGCCTATACCAGAGATTTGAGACAGGCAACATGTGTTGTAGCAACAGCGGGCTCTGGAGATGGGATATATTTGGAGCCTGCAGTGTTACTGGGTTGCACGCAATAAAGCATAAGGTTGTGCTTATAAAGCATGAGAGCAAGTGCCTCCCGTCACTCTGCTGTGATGCCTTGGGCAAGTCAGGAGTGTGGGCTGGCAACACTCCCTAATTCTGTCCAGCCCCACAAGGCAGCTGTTCCTTGCTGCCAATATCAAAATTGGACAAAATTAAATGTGGACTCATCTCTGCATACTTTATGTGCACTTAAACATGTACAGGATATTTCCAGTAGGTCTGTGGAGCAGTCTTCAGTCTGATAACTACACTGCATTGATTTTTTAAAAGTAAAGTATCTACCGAAGGCACCCAAAAAGTTGTTCTTCCCTTACCTCAACATTCAGAGGCTGCAGGTTTTAGAGCTGTAGAGTCTGCTGATCTCACCTCAGCAAGTGATTTTGGTTAATTCATCTGGTGCTGTTTCACCTGCTCAGGTTGTCTATAGCTTGCTATCCAGCAAGAGCACATAGATGGCTTATTTGTATTTGGGGTAGGTAGACTTGGTGCCAAAGAGACTTCATGGAGTCTCTTTCATCTCTGCTGGGCTTATTTTGAATTGGCAACCCTCACGTGATGTAAGGTGGCCTTCCAGCCCTTTTGCTCCTCAGCATCTCAAAACAGTAATAGTGCTGTGGTGACCTTTACACCTGAGAGGACATAGCAAGTGAACAGTTCCATCAGAACTTGGTGAAAGTTCAGGAAAGTGGAAATACAGCACAGTAAGAAATATTTGATCCTGCATCCCCCACTGGAAGTTGATAGAACAACAACAATAAATTCTGTGCAGACATGCAAATGTTTCAGGGCACTGGTAAAAGCCCCATACCCATTCAGAGTTTGCTATATTGCCTTTAAGTGTTCTGCTGTCTTTGATGGATTGCAGCATGCAATCTTTTTGAGATGAGGTTTCTTCATTATGCCCAGAAACTAGATCAAGTGGAATACAAATACAAGTAGCTTTTGCTACCAGGGTATTTTCTTAGCTGTACTTTTATTGCAGTCCATGTCTCAGTCTCCTATAAACACCCTTTTGACTTGTGATGGACTCTGTGATGGACAAACAACAAACTGGAGTTCCAAGCTGCTGTTGCTCTTAGCTGCTGATAATTTTGTTCCTTTGTTTATTGCATTTGAAATCGGTTTATAGTTCAGCCCACTTCTGTTCCTGTTGGAGGTTTTACTCCATAAACTGTATGTCTCCCTGGCTTAAAAGTCAACACTTTCATTTCCTCCTGGGAGGGTGAATCATAACTAAGGAAGGGCTGTAAGACCAAAAACAAAAGGAGAGAGAACTCAGCAGATCAGCTTCTTCAAACTATGTGAGCTCCACAGGATGCCCTTTAGAAATGCAGTCCATGAACTGAACCTGAAATAGTTTCCTTCAAAATGGCTGAAGTAAACTGACCCTTGAAGGTTTGCTTGGTGATTCCAGTCAGATGAACTTGAGCTTTCTAAGGAGAACAGTCTCACAGTACTGCCCTCCCTGATTCTTGAATGTACCCTTTTGTACTCAGCTACAGCAGCAGCAGATGGGCCTGATGACTTAGAAGGACCTTCCATGCCTACCTCCGTGGCCTCTGAACATTCAAAGACATTCAAACAGGTAGCAGAACATGAGCCCCAGGCTGGGACTGTTAATGCTTGTGTGCAGTGTGGAGGTTTTTTGAATCTCTCCACTTCGAATCAGCTTCTACACTGAATGAAGCTGTATGACCTGGCTAGGAACTCTCCTAGAAAGTATCTTTGGAGGGCAAAGCTGCCAAAGCAGTGGGATTTGTGACTAATTTCCTGTTAACATAATTCATAGCTGTTTACTGCTTATTTTGATAAACTACTTCCCCATGCCAGCAAGGTAGGGCTGTGGTGGAAGACCATGCTATGTCTGACTTATAGAGAAGAAAGGAAGGCAGAATGGATGTTCAAATCAACATATAAATGTGTGCATGTGTTTAAAGACTAATAATTGAATGGAAAATGTGATTATAAGGAAAAAAAATCCATTTTCTTTGATGTTTTCTTGTGAAAAAGGATTATTTCCTGGTCAGCTTCAGAGTTAGAAATATCCTGAAATTTATTTTGCTAAGAAATTTGCTTTGCTTTCTTTTCCCCAATGCAATTAAAAATGCAAAGTTGGAGACCTGGCAGGAGTTTCAAAACAAATGGGTGTTCATCTGAGACTCTGACATATCATAAAAAGGTGTCCCATGAAAGTATTAAATCATCAAATTGCACGGTGGTGTGGGCACACAAAATTCTCCATCCAAGGAGAGTAGGCATCACTCGTGTTTTTGCTTACTCCAGTGCAAAATGAAGCAGTGTAACTGTACTGCAGGTCAGTTTGTGGTGAGTGTCAGTGCAGAAATAATTTGTACTAAGGGATTTTAAGTCTCCCATTTTGGACCTCCAGGACATACCACCTTACTTGAACTTGCAGTGTCTCTGAATTTTCTACTGTAAGTTAGTCATGGAACACATGCTCAGTAAATGGAGGTATAAAAACTTGGCATATGTTTGGGAAAAGATGTTCTGCAGTTTGCTGAATTTTGCTCATATTTGAACCCTTTTTTGTCCTCTGTGGCTTGGTCCAATGCCCACTGGTGTTCATGGAAAACTCTAGTTGAACTGGATGAGTTTTGCAGATCCAGTTCTGTAATATGACAAGTTTCTTCCATTCATGCTAGAAAGAGTGGAAAGTGCTAAACAAACTGTGGGAGGTGGGTGACCCTTCTGTGTGCCAGGTCCCCAGGTTCTGCTGATGGATACTGAAAGAGAAGATAGAAGAGAAAAGCCACTTTCCCTGCAAAGGTTGAATTCTGACCTGAACCAGCTCTGATGCTCATGTAGGCTTTTGAAAAACTGACATTTTACCCTATGAATCACATGCGGAATAGTGGAAAGAATATGACTCAGTTGTATTCTTTTTATGAATTGAACTCTATGACAAGATAGGTTGCATGGTTTTGTCAAGATTCTCTGCTCCTCTCCCTTTTATCTCCTCCAGCACCCACTCACCCAGAGGCACACACTTACTACCCCTTAGTGTACCACACACTCCCTCCATTCCTTTGCTTTGACTCTTCTACTGGAAGTTGTTTACTGCTTCCTATTCCGTTCAGCAACAAGTCACTGCTGTTATTACTGTATAGTCATTATTATTTTTGTGCCAGCCACTCATCTGGACAGGAAAGCTTTAAGAACCTTAATTATCTTGTGGCCAGACATGGAGCTATATTTCTAAAAGTAGCTTTTCTTTTTTGGACCAAGTTCATTTCCTACAGTGTCTGGTTTTATGAGTTTGCAAAAAGCTCTCAGGAACCCCCATACCTTCTTCTCAATGACAGGAAAAGAAGTATATATAAAAGGAGCTGAAAATCTGCAACAATTAAATTGTTTGTACCTCTCATCAATCACCTACATGGGGTCATTTGCAGTTTCACATACGTACTCTTCTTTCAGTTCTGAACTAAATACCTCTCTAAAATGATCATTGTGATTATTGTGTGCTACAGTTCAGGGCCCTTCCAGCTGAAATGTTCTACAGACAAGCTCACTGTTATTCTTGAAATGTAATTTCTGGCACTCACCACCAACTATGTTAATTTTTGTATTTTTTTAAAGAAGTGCAGCAGAACTGGCAGAGAGATAGTGAGTAATTCCCTTCAAGCTATGTCCCCACTGATTTGATTTTTCCTTGACAGCTTATCCATCATGCTATATGCTTATTTAGACAAATAAATAAGAGGGCTGTTATCTGCCAGCCTGGCCTGAGGGCTTTTAGCAACACCAGAAAGTCTGCTGGCTTTCCTTTCAACGTTCAGCAAGACGATTAGGGAATCACATTATGGTAAACGTGAATACTGCATGCTGGAGTGGGAAAGGAAGAGCCGGTTTGAAACCTGTGAATCCATGAGAAGTCCAGCGCCGATCGCACAGTAACACACCTCTGACCTCCAACTCAAAGAAGGACCCTCTGAGCAGACTTAAGGAAAACGTGGACCTGATTCTGTGTGAAGAACAGAAGGGCTCTGGGATTTATTGCTAGCACTGGGAGATCTATTTTGATAAAACATCGTGCTCTGAAGCAAACAGATCTGGGTCAAACATTTTGTGAATTCATGTTCAACTTAACAAGTTGCTTCATTCTTAAAATTTAAGCAAGTCAAAATGTTCCCTTTCAACATTTTCACATGAAACAGAACATCTCTCAGAAATGTACCTAGCTTTATTTTTTAAACGCTTACAAGTGGAACGAGAAGTCTCACTTCAATCTAGGTGACATATTTTACTTACCCTAAAAGACTTGTTTCATTTGGCTAAAAGAGTAGGAAAAAAAAGAGCCAACGACGTTTCCTTTTGGATTAATCCCAGAATATTTTTCCACAATATTCCAAATAGCTTCTTCCCCTTCATGAGCAACATTTTAGTGCATCCACAGAAACAGCCATTCCTCCACCTGCTCTCCACCTGCTCTCCAAGGGACATTTTCTTCCTGTCTTTCAGTGAGAATAAACCATCTCTACCGCTGGTAACTTGAGGGCAGACTAAGGGCTGAAATGAACCTACTCAGTCCTTGTGCTGTTCTGTTACCTGACTTAACTGTCTTAACACAGATAGGCTTGGAGCTTCTTTCAGTCAGGTAAGTGAGGGATGAAATCACAAACAGGTATTTGCTCTACACTGCAGGCTGAATTTTTACAAGTTAGGCAAATGTATTGCTGCAGCACTATGTGCATGTTTACAAAGTAAACTTCCAGAGATGTTGACATGAAATTATAATTAGTAAGAAAATCTCCTAAATCGTAGAATCACAGAATCATAGAATGGTTTAGGTTGGAAGGGACCTCAAAGATCATCGAGTTCCAGCCCTCTGCCATAGGCGGGGACACCTCCCGCTAGAACAGGTTGCTCAAGGTCTCATCCAGCCTGGCCTTAAACACTTCCAGGGAGGGAGCATCTGCAGCCTCCCGGGGCAACCTGTGCCAGTGTCTCACCACCCTCACTGGAAAGAACCCTTTCCTAAGATCTAGTTTGACTCTCCCGTCTGCCAGTTTAAACCCATTACCCCTCATCCTGTCATTACAAGACCTTGTAAATAGTCCCTCCCTAGCCTTCCTGTAGGCCTCCAGTGTTTCAGTATAGCTCTTTCTTTGGTTTGTGTTTTTGTCTGTGTTGCATGCAAGCATCTGCCTTGCATGTGCAAAGAAGGCCCACATATACTGTCCTGATTTTCTGCACAATCTAGATTTTTCTGCACAATCTGTCCAGGAGGTTTTCACAATGTGAGATAATAGGATAACTGAATTAGGCAGAAAATCAGGTCTGAGACACAGCTGTAGTGTCTCTGTGAGACTGTGCATCTTCACCCAGAAAAAAAAATTCCAAGCTGAACTAAAGCATGGAGCTGTGTCTATATTCATATGGGTGTCTGGAGAAGACCTGATCTCATCTGGCCTGATGAAACATTGCCACCAGCTTCCTAGGGCCCTGATAAATAGTAACTTTCCAAGGATGACTTCATTTCTCTCAAAGCTGGGTTGGAAAGCTGGAAAAACCTGCCTTATACAAGAGAATGGTCTCACCAAAATAAAGATCTTCCCAGATTTGAAGACCTGAAGGAGTAGCAGGTTGTATCTTCCCTCAGTTTTTTTAATAAATTCATTTCATTAGGGAAAGTTTAAAGTGACAGCTTTTAAAAACCACTCTTCATTCTTTGGCTGTTTTCTCTTTCAACAACACAATTGCACCCCAATTAACTAACTGTACTGCTTACAATAAAGACCAATGATCCTCCACTGGCCCCTGCCTCCATTAGCATCTTCAGAATCCCACCAGAATCCCAATTAACACATTGATTTGCTTAAAAGGAAAATAGTGATCTTTAGCTGCCCATTCCACCAGCTGTGTGTTCCATCACCCAGTCTCCAGCAAGTCCATTGATTTCCTTAAAATAAAACCAGCAAACGTCCATTAATTTCCCTCCCCTAGCTGCAGGGTCCCACTCTGATTCTTCTTTTTGCCAGACTTCACTGGGACATTTCATCTGAGAAGCTTAAAGACTAATATGCTGTGTTTCTCTCCTGCTGACCCACCGGTTCATCAAGCTGATTTCAACTGACTGCTGGAGTAGGACTGAAGGAAAGCGCTCAGTGAAGATGTTAGCTGCATGCTGCCAGTTCCAACTTGGTGAAGCATCCAGATAAACCGGGTAAAGAAAAGGGTCATGAAAGCCTGTGTGTTAAGGTTGTGTCCTCTACAGTCAGACTCTGATAATTAGACTTTGTAATGAGGGAGCCCTCATTATCGGAAGCTATACAACGAGTCTGCAAATGTTATTCTTGAGGCTGGCTGGAGGTCAGGAGGGAGCACGTCCGCAATGCTGACTTGCCCTGAGGCCCAGCAGAAGAGTGTCAGCTCTTGTGTGTCCAGCAGAGACTCTGTTATGGGTTCCTCATGAGAGAAAACAGCAGAAGTTTGATGTCCAAGAAGTTTCCTGTTTGAGATGCTCATCATGCTGTGCAATACAGAGGTTATAAATAATTAGGAATGAGTGCCCAATTTGGATAAAAGAGCCAACCTGCAAGCTCTTTCAAGCACTTGCCTTCTGCCTGGGCTGCACAGTGTTAGAAACTTCTGCACAGTGTGCATGGAACAATATTGCAGATGGCTTTTTTGAATACATGACACCAGGTGTCTTTTGAGGTTTCATCACAACGTAGAGGTTTCACAGATGGAAAATACCAGCTTCCACTGGCCACCTAAGTACCTGGTTTTCACAGGCAGGCTACAGCAGCAGAAGCTTGCTCTCCAATTGCTAACGCCAATACCCACAAGACTCCTGTAGTAAAAAGTGCTATAAAAAACACTGTGAAATAATAACCAAGTGATAAAATTACAAGTAGGAACACATAAAAAAAAATCACATGCACTGCAGGAACAATGATAAAAGCCTGCCTCTCAACCTGTCTAATCTCACACGCAAACCACACCCTTGGGTATTGCCAACCAGCCAAAAGCAAGAGCACGAGCAGAGGAAGTGAAACCACATGAATGTGTGATATGTAACAGCCCTTCTGAATGTGTATTACAGTGTTTTGATTTTATTGCTTATATGATATTTCTTGGGAAGATTTCCTCCATGAATGGATTTGGGAGCCAGAGCAAATGGGCCATATACAGACATCTCAGGATAGTCCACAGTATAGGCTGGACATACTAAAGAGTTCTTAACTGAGAGCTGCATTGTGCCAGATGACTTGTGCAAGAGGTTGATACTTCTCTTAGGAAGGGTTAGGCTGTACTTTTTTTGACATATCCTTCAGGAGATAGCTTCTCTGAAGGGGAGGGGACAGAAAGCAGAGGAAGTCTCAACTTAACAGGTACAAGTAATAAATAAAATAATGACTGCCACAAAGTAGGTCCTATGGATTTTATTGTAAAATACATTTTCCTCTTGCTTTTCTTGCTGACCATCCAGCCAGAAATTAAGATCTATGTTAACTGCCAGTCAGAGTGGAGTCAGCCTTAGGATCTTACTTTATATCTCTTGTCTCAGTTTAACAGGTTAAGGCATAAACCATCAAGCAGTGGTATCTTATTCTTAATGAAGTCCAAAAAAGCTTTGCTAATCTCTTAAACAAAGTCAAGTTTTCACCAGCCTTGTACTCCAGTCTCTCTGAATGCAAATTTCTTTCCCTCCAAGGTGATCTGAACATTCACCTTAAGTTTTTATGGAGAATGCACACGGGGGACAGGCCAAAGCATACATCTTATTGAATTCAAAACCAGTACTTGCATCAGTTTTATTTGGGTTCTGGGGAGGGTTTTTCCCATTCCTAGCATTTACTGGACTTCAAATGCAAGCACAGAAAATGTATAAGACCTGGCTGCATTCATCTTTTCAATTAGAGAGATTGTTCTGCATACTGAAGGAGATTAACATGCTGCAACTTGAAAATCTATGCAGCTTTTAGGTTCACTACTGGATGCCAGCATACTACTAGAGATTTGGAGATAACGACAGGGCATTAGACGGTCTCTAAATCACAGCAATTATTTCCAATGAGAATAAAATGAAGATAAAGCTGAAAATAGCATTGCACTTTCAAAAGAGTGATTATAGGGCCTAAAACCTGGGCAGCAAGGAATATGTATTTTAGCACTATGCAAACTGAATGTTAAGCAAAGGTTTGCATTTGTCAGCTTTGCAGCCAAACCCAAACCCCCATGGCATGCACATTTTGAAACTTAGCATTTTAAGGGATTAATGGGAGGGGTATGATCCTAACCACACTGAACCAAACATAGGGTTTTCTTGCTTGGTGGATGAAAGTGCACTTCCTGCTTTCTGCATTCTTCTGCACACCCTCATCTAAAGCCTACGTGTTCACCAAAGTGCCAACTCCAATTACTAAGGCCCAGCCTCTCTCAGAGTTTGCCAGTATACCTGGATCTGTGTCTGTTTCCTTCTCACTCTTTCTTCTCCTCTTTAACACTAGAAAATTATTGCCAAGTGATTAGCATTTGCAGTAAGAAAATGGTTTGGTTAAACAATTCAAGTTTTAATTCTCTTTGAAAACGTGATCATCTGCAGAGCTTAAAGAGAATTACAAACACTAATTGAGTCTGACAGTGAGCGTGTGATGGCAGAAGAGGAATATGGAAGCCATTTCACTGATAGGTAAACAAAAGTAGGTAAAAGTAATACAATTTCCCTGAGCTCACACAGAAAACTCTGTTATGAGGGTGAGATGAAAACTCAACATTTCTGATTGTCTGATTTCATGTCCAGTGTGAGAGAAGAGCTCTCCATGAAATTGCAATCTCCAGTTATTAATTTCTGTACTGTGAGGTCTTGGGATCTTGTTTTCAAAATAACATCTGCTAAAACGCACAGGCTAATAGATACATCTACATTCACAAGGAATAATGTAGCTCCACATTCGGATTTCCACATGCAAATCTTGAATTAGTCTTCTAACAAGTTCATTATGTGAACGATGTCTAATTTGCACATGCTGTTTTGGCAACTGTCTGTGCGATTTTCAACACGCAGAACTGCATGCCTGCCCTTTGGAAACTGAAGCTCTTTAGCAACCCTTCATGTAAAATTCCCTCTTTTTCTTTCATTGAATTAAGCTGATCTGAGAACTCTGAGCTATTTTTTAATTTACTTTTTTTTTTATGATTATGATTTCAAGGGAACCAATAGAGAATATTACAAACAACCACCTTAAAAATGAATCAAGAGTATGACTGACTTTGAAATCACTTTAGTCTTCTAGTTTTTAAAGAGGTTTATTCTGATTAACTGACCTGAATGTTAACAGAACTGGAATTTTAATTTGTATTCAGACTGTAAGAATATCATCTACACAGATGAGACACTGTTGTTTAATTAGGTCTAGTAGTTAACTCAGAAGAAAGTAAATGTGCTGCTAGGGGTTTGGAAGACTGCTACGGGCTCCTGGGATTTGCAGGAGTTTGGAGAAGCTTAAAAATAAGAAGTCAGGAGTTTTAGGAATTAGAAATAAGTGCTTAGAAGGTATCAGAAAGGTTCTGCAAAGTCTGTAGTCAGCACCTTTTAATCTCGTGCTTCCCATTAGCATAATGACCTTGGAAAGATTTAAAATTTGCAATCCAATAAATAAACTAAATCATACATATAAAATCCTGAGATACTGTGGTAAATGTGGTATCTACGGTATCTTCCACAGGATTCTTCACGTTTCACTTCTGATGTGAATGAGCTGTGAAAATTAGAAGTAATGTATATACCAGAGACGGCAGCAGCAATAGGAGGGTATGATCGTTGCTAGCTTGAAACTTTGCAGCTTTCTCTGTAGTTGATAAAATACATTGTACATATTCTTTCAAATTACCATGCCCATATAGTTTAATACACTGTTGAGCCTTAGCTTCTGCTTGTTGGGGGGTTTGCATTTATTTAGTGAGTTGTTGCTATTATTTTGGGACATTTTGTTTTTAATTGAAAGAAACACTGCAAATTACAGCCTGACATATTTCTGATGAAATGACAAGGCAAGCACAAAGCCATACAGAGTTGACAAAATGAGACAGAAAAGAAGGAACTTCTTTAAAGTTCTAAATGTGAAAATTGCTTCAAGAAGGCTAGCTGTTTTCAATTTTTATTACAGTGTATTTTAAGGACACCCATGTTCTTACAAACTAGGGTTTATGTTCTGATATGAAAATATAATTAACACTTAAATTGATGCTTTATGTCCTGTGGAGTGAAATTTTTCTGCTCTCAAATGCAGGCAGTTTGTAAAGAAACATGGTGGCAGTAAAACATCTACACTTCTTAAACTGGTCTGTGCTCCTGTGGGAGTCACTGGCATGGATGACTTCATTCAGTCTGCCAGAGTAGCTTTGGGCCAGCCTGCACCTGGAGGAGCAGGGCTGATCCATTGGATGGGTATGGCTGGGAGTGCCCAAGCTCCAGGGGCTGCCACAGAAAGGTTTTGTGTGTCACCCTGTAGCAAGTCATCTGCAGACACTTTAAGTACCTACAAAAGGCACTCTGGGGACAAGGCTGGAGAGTGGTTGTGAGCAGGCTGGAATTTTGGATGGTTAGTGTGTGTGTGGCCTACCAAATACAATGTAGAAGAACCAGTATTTGCTAGTATATTTTGAGGTCTCCACTGGACTTCCCTGTCGCACCAGAAGGGTATTTGGAAATAGTCACTTTCTCAAACCCCCAGTTCACCTTTATTCCTCCTGTTCATGTGTGTTTCTTGTGGTTTGCTGGCTGGCTGATATGAAAGCCTGTGCTGCAGGAGATAGTCACTGGGCCAAAGGCTCTTTCTCAAACTGTTTGAAGCAAGGCAGCACAAACCCCCTCCAAACACAGCAGTGACTGTTACTACGCAAATGCTGAGAAGCTCAGCTAGCCGAAGCCACAAGGGAGCTGCATTTCTTTGAACCACACAGCAGCCACCCTGCGCAGCCACGCCTGAGGTCTCTCTAGGCAGTGGGCTTCAGCACAGCACATGACTTGTTGCAACAGTAATTTTCCAAAGCCAGGGCAAAACATCTCTATGAGAGCTAGAAAGGTCTGGAAGAGAAAAGGTATTCTTGTTGCTTGGAAAGAGAACTGCAGAATCACAAAGTAGGATTTCATTGTCATTGCATTCTCACGTCACAAGCTTCTTTGTCAAAATCCATAAACACAGTGCTAAAACAAATTGCACAGTGGGACTTTTTAGAGTCAATCTTGTGTGATTGTACAGTAACTTATTGTAATACCTCTGCTCAGGTAGCAGTGAAATGATGCACAGTTGCCATCAAGGTAGAAAACAGGTCCTTATTTTGCTGAATAGCACAAGGAAAGAAATAAGAAGTCAATAGCAACAAAGTGGCTGGCAAAAAATTTCTACTAGCTCAATGCAGATAACAAATACAGGTTTCAAGTGAGAGGGCTGACCAAGATGACCAAAGACAGGCTGCAACCCATGCATTAAGAAGAACAAAATTAGCTGATAACACTTCAGACAACTGCAGCATACAGTGTACTAGAATAGTGCCCATATGTTGCAGTGGCTTGCTACTGAATCCCTCCCTTTACCATGTAATGACAATAATCTGAACAACATTTTAGAGACATTCTGCCCTCACTGCACCGGAAGGTCACTACAGATGAAAAGGTAGCAAACAGAATGTCCATCTGTGTGTTGAGCTGTGAAAGCACTGAGCAAAGCTACAAGAAATGTTTCCTTCAGGGTACACTGTGCATCATTGCTCCTCTGGGAAGCTGAGGAGGTATAATATGGGACTGTTTCTTCTTCCCGTAAAGCATCTCAAACATGGACACTTTTCCAGGAAAATACCGTTAAGCAGGAGACACCCAGGGGATGACATTCCCCTCCCTCACTTTTATTGGTCTGTGCTCAAAGAACTTGTTGCTCCTCTGGCATGTGCTGAGCAGCAGGACAGTGTGGTGTGTAGCTATCTGTTGGTCAGGAGCACAACACAGAATAATAGAATTGTTTCAGTTGGAAAAGACCTCTAAGATCATTGAGTCCAACTGTTGACCTAACGCCACTATGGCCATTACAGCCGGTCGCTAAGTGTCATGTCTACATGACACAGGAGATCCAGTTTTGGAAACTTTCAAAAAATAGAGACAAAATCCCAGGGAAAGGATGACAGGAACTGTCTGAAATTAAAGTACTGTGAGGGAGAAGAAAAAATTGAAAGAGTTGGATAGCTTTCATCTGGGGAAAAAAGATTAAGGAAAGACGTGACAATAGCCTAGGAGTCTGGAGAAGGTTGATGGTCAGTTATTTTCCTTCCTCACTGGAGGTAGGACATCAGTTTGAGAAGAAATAAGCTTAATTTGCAGCAAAAAAGCCCCAGGTTTAGTTTGGATATTAGGGAAAGCTTTCTTCATTTTAGGAGAATTAGGTAGTGGAACAGACTCTCCAGGTTAGCTTTAGACCTCATTCTCTGAAAGGTTTTTAAAATCATGTTACAGAGATTAAGAGTACACCAGGGATGGTCCTTTGGTAGAACTGTTAACACGTTAGATGGTTCAGCACTAGGAGAGGACATGCAAAGTTTGCCTCCGTCCATCCTTGCACTCTTATCAGAACTGCAGGTAGTTTTGCCTAGGGAAGGTGTATATAGCTGGTCAAACATGCCACTGCCCTGACCCAGTTTCACTCAAATTTTAATTTGATTTCAGTTTAACATGGGAAGTGACTGAAAAAGTTCCACTTCTGGAATTAATTCCTCCATTTTTAATTTTCTATATAGTAAATAATACATTTTTCCCCACGTCTCTTCAAAATTCTGCATCAAAACATGCTTTTTTGTTTTATTGAAATATAATTACAAGCCTAAGCAAAAAAAAAATATTTTTACCCATAGTTTTCAGGGAATGTCAGGATTTTAAGTTCCTGCCCCTGCTTGGAAAAGAAGCAAACCTCAGAAGTGCTAAGTCGTTTGTATCTTGGAACAGCTCTACTCTCCACAGCAGTTGTGTGATCTTTGGCCTCTGGCAACTGGCAGGGCTCCTCGGGGTGCCCAGGGGAAGTACAGGAAACTGCACTGCTCAGAGCTTCCAGAGATTTGTGGGCTGGATCGAGCTTCCTGTGCTGCTGCCTTGACCTCGACAATGCCTGTGTCTCCAATGCCTGTATGTCCAGGGGACCTGTGGAAGACAGCCTGAGAACACCTTCTGAAGTTCCTGTGTCCTCTTCCCTGTTTTGAGAAAGGCTTTAATCATTCTTGCATGTTTTGTGAGACTCTATTTCATTTAAGAGGGATGACAGAAAGGGATGAGAATCTCAGAGGAATCTGTGACTGAATCATGGCTAAAGTTCAAACACACTCCTTAGTGCACTGAAGTGGCTGGGCAGCTTCAAGAGCTGCAGCTGCATTCCTGCAAGTCCTGCAGCATGAGACCTTGGCAGGCAAAAGGTGTTCCTGAGCTGACTGACATTATGGTGGTTTAAGCAGATTCCTCCAGAGCAAGTCCAGACTGGAGAGGTTCCTTTAAGACATCATCTGCCATCTCCTCATGAAGTAATCAGCTAAAGAAATAAGACTGGGCAGATGAAAACCTGGGAAGGTAATAGAAGCTGGGAGAGTGGAAGTTGGGGCCTGAAACAATTAAGAGTTCAGAGGTGAGTCAGAGAAAAAACAACTGCTTTTTATTAAAAATTCATTTCAATTTCATGGGCAGGCTGGAGAAGTAATTCCAGCACAGTCTGACTCCAGAGAAATGCCTCCTGGATAGCAGGTTACAGAACAGCTAAACAGTACCAAGACATAAGACAGAAGTATTATCATTAGACCAAACTTATAGCAGCTAGACATGCCCTGGCTGAAGAACATCAGAGATCTGATGTGAAATGTCCTTGATGAAGGGAAAATTACAGGCTCTTCTGCAAAATCTCCTCTCACCAAAGTCTCCAAAATCATATCAAGTCTAGTTTCTCCAGAACCAATGATGCACCACTTTGAAGCATTACATCACCGGCACTCGGTTTCATTGGCTGGTCCTACCCTGAGGACAAGACATTCCTTCTTGCACCTTTTCAAAACTGCTGCTTCTCAGGAATTAACTCTCTGAAGGGTGTCATCTAGGGACAAATCTACATTTTTTGAATGATACATATAAATATAATCACGTCTTTAGTACGAGAGATTTTGTTAGCCATGGCGTGAAACTCCAAAAGAACAACCATGCCTCTTCAGATTATTTCTCAACCTTCGCTGCAGAAAAATGAACTATGTATTTTCTGTCCTTCAGGGGAAAAAAATCGTTGTCAGTAGGATTATAAAAAGCAGAATATGCTGAGTCAGGAATACTATGCAACCTTGGTAAATAAGGAGTTGGTAATGGAAAGAGAATAGCTGCTGCTGCAGCGTAACAAAAAATTCCTCTAACTGGTTAATTAGATTAATCGGTGGCGCTGCAAAAAAAGATGCTGCAGATGCAGGTTGGCTCTGCCTTGCTTGAATTTGTATTGCTCTATTTCGGTTTGCATCCAAAAATAGCTGAGAGATATAGACGGTGTTGCAGGAAAAAGAGTGGGGTACATCTGTGTGTGCGTATATATTTTGTGTGTGTTCGTTCCCCATTCCAAATTTCCAGTTTGCCTTGGAAGTGTGAGAAATCAGTTCCGTAAGATTGCTGCCCAAAATCAGCTGATGAAACCCACTGCATTCTAAGTAATTTTTGTTATATAACTTCTAAAAAAATAAAAACCTAACCAACCAAACCCCTAAACCCAACCCTCCAAAAAACCCTACAGAAAAAAAAAACAACAACAACCACACACACAGAAAGATGCAAGGAAGTTAAGGAAGTTTCTGGAAGATAATTTCTTGCCTAACTTTTTTTTTTTTTTTCCTGAAGAAATGTTGTTCCAGGGAGTGTCTGACTAGTTCTGCAGCTTGGCAAAAAAGCCAGACGTTACCTCATAGCTGCGGCCAGACAGCCCATTTCTATGCCAGGCAACCACTGCAGAAGCACACAGCACAGGGCCCTGCTTGATTAGCACTTCTGCTGTTTCAAGAGTCCTGGAGTGTTTTGTTCAAGGTGGGCTGCTGAGTAGGGACTCGGTGTGCCTTTGTGCAAATGAGCTTGCAGGCAGGGGGAGGTATGTGGGGTGCGGAGGAGGGACACTGGGGGAAGGGGGGAAGGGAGGCCAAGGGACACAATAGGAGAAGTCTGCATTAATATTCTGCATTCATGTTATCTTTGGGAAACAGGATCTGTTTGATCTGACCTCATAAAACAAAACAAAACAAAACCAAAAAAAACCAAAACAAAACGGACTCACGAAGTCCCACATCCTAAAGGTCAGAGTGAAAGAAAGAGATGAGGAAACAAAGAGCCATCGTGACAGGGCAGGTCAAACTGAATTAAATGTTTAATTGTCTCCCTTGTGCCTCGTCAAATAACTGTCTTTAAAGCAAGAGGGATCCTTTCTTCTAGCAAAAAAAATTACCAATTCATCAGTGAGCTGGAAGGTGACTAGTGTTTGTAAACATTACAGTCAATAGCATTTTCTCCTCCTTTCCCTCGTTGTTGATTTACCCTTTTAAACTGTGTCATTTACCCAGTAAAGCTGTGTCTATATGCTGTAAACCATAAATGCTGGGGTTCCTGCACAAAAATGCAGCTGCCCAGCGTTACCCTTTGCACAGGAGATGGGCAAATAGCAGAGCATGCAGTGGGCAGAGATGCTCAGCCATGCACTACCACACCTCCTCCTGGCAATGTCCTAGGGTGACTTCTTCCAGCAGCTGAGATGTGGTTCAGTGCCCTGGAATGGAGACAGTGCAGTGGGCTGGGGAAGGAGGGTCGTGTGTCCATGTAATAACCCAAGTTCACATGCTCCTGTTGCACGTAGCTGTGGGGATGCTACAGAGCACTGGAGCTTCATGACCTATCCAGATGTATTATTGCTGCTGTGTAAATGTTAGTAGAAATGTCTGCTTGGAAGAGAAAAAAACATATTAATAATAATAATGAACTCACCCTTCTATCTGAGAGCACTGCATGATTGTCAGCAAATCTGGCATCAGAAAATGCATGGGCTTGGATTATCTTGAGTAGCCAGTTTTCCAGATGAGAAAGTTAGATACAGAGGTAAAACTAGTTTGGTTTGGTCACATATAAAATCAGTGGTAGGATCAAACCATTAACAGCTCTTGACTATGAGTCTTACATTTGACTCTTCATGAAAGATGTGCACCCACAGGAGACGTGAATTTGTCCTTATTCAGGACAACTTCTTCTAAAACTTCTTCCAAGCCCTTTTTTTGTTTGTTTGGGCTTACAAAGAAAAGGAGATTCCCAAATTTTTAGGACTGTTAACTGGAAATTAGAGTGAGAGGGACTACAGTGATACACTAATGGACTTGGGATAAGTTTGATCCATCTAACCCAGTTAAGAACAAGTCCAACTGCTGTATAAGGTTCAACAAAATGTGTCAAGGCCAGGGAGCTTTTCCAAGATTTACATGAAGAGATGTGCTCTAGATCTTCCCAGCTTCACACAAGTGGGTTAAGAGGCTGGTCATCCCAGTCCTCTTTCCAGTTGTACCACTGGAGTTCAGTGGCTAGTCTCTAATTCTGCTCAGGATGTCATACACATCTGCTGGAAGGCTGTGCTGTAGCAGTATCACCTATGTTGTGTGCTTGCTAGGTACAAGACAAGTTCATTTGGGCCAGAAGAGGAGATGGGGATTCCAGCATTACCAGCAGCTCTATCATCACACAGACAGATGTGAAGCTATTGGGCTTTGGGTCTGTGGTGCCTTCATAGGCAGAGTGGCAAGTTCAGATGTCATCCAGTTTGTGACACCAGGCCCATTTATAGCTGGGAAACTGGAAGAGCCCATGAGACAGAGGCAACAGTGGACACTTGCTGTATTTGGTTTCAGGGATTTCCCAGAGCTGTCTGTTACTACACTGGCCGCTTGGCCGGGTGTACATAGCATGGCAGTGCTGTTTGTGGGTGTCTGTATCAGCAGCAGCCATGATGCAAAGAAAGTTTTCCCATGGTGGAGAAGAGAGCTGATTCCCTGCATTCCAGGGAGCCCCACGGGGATATGTGGACTGGAAACTCCAGTCATAGGACTGCAAAAAAAGAAAGGAATATAAAGGAATTATTTTTATCTTTCCTTTTGGCAAATAAGTTATTGGAGCATTAAGCAGAGTGGATGGATGGGTGCTGTGAATGAACTGTGCTGGCTATATCCCACTGCATCCCTCCCAAAGTCTTCTCCAGATCATTAATACAAACACATTTAAATCCCATTTTACAGTCACCAGAGGACTAAATAATTTTGGGGCCAAATTTCTTTTTAAGCATAGTTAATCTTACTGTAGAGTAGATTTCCTCCAATTTTGGCTTAGTGCTTAAAAACACAGTATTACCCCTTGGCACATGGGAGTGAATCCTACACCACTCCTATCTCCTCTGACTTTTTCCCGTGTGAGGGGATTAGCTCTTTTTTACTGTTTCTCGTATCAGTGATGACAAAAGAATGTGGGAGTCTCAGCTTCCAGGGCTGTTCCGGACATCATTTGAGAGACTCTGGACTTTGAGTTGTTCACGAACTTCACATTTGGCTACTTTAGGAAATCTTGCTGAGGACTCCTTATGAGGAGTTCCTGTCAGGTTGAGCACATGAGGGAAGTTCACAGCTCATACTGCCTGAGCTGCAGCAGCCTTGTACAGATTCAATGTAGGAGATGAGAAGACATTTGGTGACACCTCTCCATGGGGTACATGCAAGTGCTACAAGGGGTGGATGTTATCAATGTCTATGAATATCTGAGGTGTGAGTGTCAGGATGAAGGTGATGGTCTCCTTTTGGTGCTGCCCAGTGACATGTCAAAGAACAATGGGTACAAGCTGGAACACAGGAGGTTTCACTTCAACATGAGGTCTTTACAGTGAGGGTGATGGAGCATTGCAACAGGCTGCCCAGAAAGGTGGTGGTGTCTCCTTCCCTGGAGACTTTCAAAACCTTCCTGGATGCAGGTAGAAAAAGCATATGAATGATATCAGCCTGCTGGGGACTTCTACAGAATAATTTCTTCTCCAGAGGCTTTCAACACCCATCAGGATATGTTCATGTATGGCCTCCCCTAGGTGATCCCAGGGGTCCTAGCTGATGGGAGGTTGACCATGAGCCAGCAATGTGCACTCATGGCCAGGAGGGCCAATGCCATTATGGGGTGTATTAGTAGAGGTGTGGCTAGTAGGTCGAGAGAGGTTCTCCTGCCCCTCTGCTCTGCCCTGTTGAGCCCACATCTAGAGTATTGTGTTCAGTTCTGAGCCCCGCAGTTCAAGAGGGACATAGAACTGCTTGAGAGTGTCCAAAGAAGCACAAAAATGATAAAGGGAATGGAACATCTCTCTTACAAGGAGAGAATGAGGGAGCTGGGGCTCTGCTGCTTGGCGAGGATAAATATGTAAAGGGTGAGTGCCAGGAGGATGGAGCCAGGCTCTGCTCAGTGATACCCAATACAGGACAAGGGGCAATGGGTGGAAGTTGAGGCACAGGAAGTTTCATGGAAACATGAGGAGGATTTTTTTCACTGTAAGGTGACAGAACACTGGAACAGGCTGCCCAGGGGGGTTGTGGAGTCTCCCTCTCTGGAGATATTCAAAACATGCCTGGATGTATTCCTGTGTGATCTCCTCTAGGTGATCCTGTTCTGGCAGCGATTTGGACTGGATGAGCTTTTGAGGTCCCTTCTAGCCCATGACATTCTATGATTCCATATATCCTACTTTGGCAGGAGGGTTGGACTAGATGACCTCTAGAGGTCCCTTCCAGCCAGGTTGGACTGTGGCAAGGGAGAGTCCAAGACCTCCCTCAAAGCTGTATTTTCCCCCATAAGACAGTAAGTACCTGAAACAGCTGCAGACACCTGGATAGGCAGAAGAATCTCATGAGCTACGAGTCACTCTCCCACTGCAGCAGAAATGTGTGCTAAGGAAATGCAGTTGGAGGGATTTAAGACATTGAAGGTCAAGGTATGCAGTGAAAATCTCAAGGGCAGTTTCAACCCCAAGCACTAGTTTCATCTTACCAACCTACACCACAACACAGAGGGAAGAATGGTTCCTACATAGGACTGGGAAAAACTAGTTAAATATATTTATGGGAAACAGTGGAAGAAACACATTAAAAAGTAGAAACCCTCAACTTTAACCAGATTCTTCCTTCCAGACAAATTGGAAGCAGTTGGTGGAGACTTGCAGAGTAAAAGAGAGAAATAAGAACCAGCCCTGCTTAGCAGGAATAGCAAAGCCATCAGACCCAGATGCGGTCAGGAAGAGGTTATATTTGTACAGGGAGCAGGATCAGGAAGATGCTTATTGTGTCTCGGTGTGAATGCCAGGAGTTTAGCTGAACACGTAGGCGTTGCCCATTGGGAAATAGGTATGGATGGAGCTGCACTTTCCTTAGAAGATAACAGAGGTATTAACATTAAAGAGTAGAGATTGTTTAGATTGTTTGGGGAAGGAGAGAAGGCAATGAGAGAAGAGAGAGCCATTTGAGAAGGAAAAGGATTTATTAGCTTTTGAAAGTAGGGATCTAAGAGAGGCTGGAATGGGGCTGCTGTATCATTATGGGCTGCAGTTGGAGATGTTTCAGAGAGTAAACTAGTAATAGAAATATTTTATAGGCCACCTGACCAGAAAGAACAACTGGACTGTGAAATCACTGTGCAAATAAAACAGGCATGTAAAAAGGAGAGACTGGTAGGAATTGAAGATTTTAACTACCCAGGCATAGACTGGAATACATTAAGGGAAGGGAAATAAGGCTGCAGGTATGTCTGCAGATCAGACATGGACCCGCTTTCTAATTCAGCCTGAGCATCAACTGCACGGCTTGGGTATTACAAAGGGACAGTGTGAGGACACGCACAACAGTGGAGAGCCCTGGGGAGGCAGCGTTGACAGGCTCCAAGGGAAAAAAGGTGTTAAAATTGGATAGGGAAGCAAAGGAGAAAGGGGGGGGGTGGGGAGAGAGGAAGGAAGGAAGGAAGGAAGGAAGGAAGGAAGGAAGGAAGGGAAGGAAGGGAAGGAAGGGAAGGAAGGGAAGGAAGGAAGGAAAGAAAGAGAAAGAAAGAGAAAGAAAGAGAGAAAGAGAGAGAGAAAGAGAGAGAAAGAGAGAGAGAGAGAAAGAGAAAGAGAGAGAGAAAGAAAGAAAGAAAGAAAGAAAGAAAGAAAGAAAGAAAGAAAGAAAGAAAGAAAGAAAGAAAGAAAGAAAGAAAGTAAGTTAGTTTTGCACCAGTTTTGGCCTTAAAGATTGAATTTTAAATATTCAAGTTTTATTGGACTTACAGTTCCACAGAAGCCATCAGTGGTGTGTTTGCAAGTGTCAGATAATGAGCTGCCAATGAAGTAAACCCTTCAGTAACCCTGCTCTTCCCCAGGTGAAGCACCAGTGGTAAAATGCAGAGGTGATTTAAGGAGGCCAAGACTTCATGCCTGATGCTCATAATCTCATTATGCAGGAGGAGGATTACGGGAAGTGTGAATATAAAGCTGTTCTGAGGAGCCAAGGAGCCTCTCCAGTGGGTTTCATCACCTGCCATATGCACCTCTTAAAGAGTCATCACAGAGTTAGAGACCTGCCGTTAAAGGTAAGGATTTCAGATCACTAAGAGCAAAGCTTGCGACCGTTACTGTCTGCATCTCTGGGAGCACAGACAAAAGAAACTTGGCAAAGGTTAATTGACCAAAAATGGCTTAGGGGGCCCTGCTCCAGGCACTGGCCTATGTGTTGCTGGAGATGCAGCCATCTTTCTGTGCAAAAAATGAACACTGAGTCTGGAGTTATCTGGTGCCTACAGACTGCACTGCTAAAGGGTCTTGCTTCTTCCTAGGAAACTCTGAAGTAACTTTGTAGGGTCAGAGGCACCTCCAAAGCTTCACTGGTACAGCCCTTGTGACCTGCTCCTGTTTTAACTTAGAACTGTTAACTGCTCTGAAAGTAGGTGAGGGGTGAGGGGGCTGGAGCACAGCCCTACAAGGAGTGGCTGAGGGAGCTGGGGTTGTTCAGTTTGGAGAAGAGAAGGCTCAGGGGAGCCCTTATTGCTCTCTACATCTACCTGAAAGGAGGTTGTAACCAGGTGGGGGTCGGTCTCTTCTCCCAGGCAACCAGTGACAAAACAACTGCGTTAAAGGCGGGTTTAGGCAGGACGTTAGGAGGAAGTTCTTCACAGAAAGAGTGATTGGGCTGCCCAGGGAGGCTAGATGAGGCACTTAATGCCATGGTTTAGTTAATTAGAATGGTTAGGTGATAGGTTGGACTCAATGATCTCAGAGGTCTTTTCCAACCTGGTTGATTCTGAGTTTGGTGGGTTTGGGCTTTTTTCACCATAATTTTGGAGACTTCTGCCTTGCTAATTGTTGGCTGATTCAAAACTACTGTTACCAGCTACATATGAACGTGATAGATTTTTTAATTATTGTTTGGGTTTGGTGGTTTTTTGTGTGTGTGGTTTTTGGTTGGGTGTGTGGGGGGGTTTTTTTGTTTTTCAAATCGGGGGAAAATGGCTGTTTCCTAGGCAGGGTATTGTGTATGTACATATATAGAACGGACAAGGAATAACTAAGTTTTGAGCATTGTAGCTCTCATGAATCATACAGTGATTTCTTATAGCCCATATGTTTCACTTCACCTCATTTTGCCTATCTGATTAAAAAATAAATAGCATGGTATGTAAATCTGAGAGATTTTTGGAACTTTCTGATGAGTCCAAAATAGCTTCAGGTATGACACAGAAAGATACGAATTTTACTATCATTGCCGAGCTACTGCCAAAAAATAGCCTTCTTATTTTATTCCTTTGAATTTAATAAATAAATATATCTGTTTAGAGGAAGCAGAAAGAAGAGTTTGTAGAGTGAAGAGAAATCTGAAGCCCCAGATATCAACAGGTGCCAATGAATCACAGCTCTCTTAGTCACTATTACTGGCTGCTCGAATCAATAGAAGGCGCTGACTATTGAATCGGGATTCAGTCTTTGTATAAAACATTACCTGATAACAAGTCAGTCTATATTCAGTGTATGTCTCATGAAAGTCAGGCTGAGACCTCCAAAGAGAGACAGCTCAGTGCACAATCATATAGCAGAAGCAAAAGCTGAATTTTAAGAGTCTTTATTAAAAAGCAATAAAAGACTCTGCTGTTATTATAAACATAATTTAAGTTTCTAATTGAATGACAATGAACACTCTGGTAAAATTATTTGGAGGACAAAGGCTACTGGAGAGAAAAGTAATTATATTTATGTTGCCAGTGTTTGCTTAGCAAAATGAAGCTTGCAGTGACAGGATCCAAATTTTCAGGGAAGCTGCAGGTTGTGAGTGATTTGGATTGTAGTGCAGATGATGAAGGCAGGCCCCATGCCCTGTGCCAGGCAGCTGGGTGCAGAGGTGCATCCAGAAACCCCATGTATGCGGGCAGATTCTGCCCAAGTCCCCAGCCTCAGTGCAGCTCTGAATAGCAGCAATCCTCAATCTAAAAGCAGCAATTGAAACTTTGAGAGATTGTATTTGTGGACAGCAATGGATGCTGCTGGTGTCCAGGGCCAAGGACACATCCATTGCAACTACTGCTGCAAAAATGCTCGGTCTGATACAGATGCCTCTTCCTCCCCAAACTCTTCTGTTTGGCAGATGAAAGTCTCATTCCAGTCCCTTCTCAAAGACTGCTGAAAATTAGTGACGATTCAAACAGATTTTCTTTCAGTTGGTAATACGTTTTGGAGGTGAGGAGATGTGCATTTGTTCATTCAAACGGAGGTTTTTTTCAGGGAGAACAAACATGATCTGTGACAGTTGTCTTGGAGTTGTTAATCCACTTTTCCACCTCCTTCTCCTTTAACATTTGGTGCAGTTTTCATCCATTTTCAGTAAAGACTACTCATTAAATGAATCTTCTAGCAGAGCTGGCAGGGTGCAATAAAAAGATTTTTAATCCCTTTTTACTCCAAACAACATAAGGGAGACAGATATTTTCAGTTTGATTCACCTGGAGTTGCTGTGGGGGCTCTTAAGAATCTGGTTGCATTTCTCAAGTCTGCTCAGAGGCTTTTTAAACAGCAGCTGATCTCCCAGTTTCTAAAATGTAATTTATGACAATGCTTTTGAGATGCTCAGACTTCCCAAAAGGCCCTGACTGCCAACTCATAGTTAGAGAGGCAGCTCTGTTCTGGCTGCCATTGTTCATGGTGCAACGTGGGGTGAGCACTGCTTGGGCTGGTGCTTGCAGAGACCTAAATCCTCTTTGGCTTGTGCTGCTTCTGCTGCAGCAAGAGCTGCCGGGGTGCTGCAGTCTGTGAGAGGGATGTGTTCTGCAGGAGCCAAGCGCTGATCTGTGCTGCTGGTGCTTCGAGTAATTAAACAATAGAAGCAAAATGATTAAGAATTTTTTTTTTCTAAGGCATGGAGAAGGCTGAAGGCCTGGAGAGGGCCCACTGAATTTGACTAAATAAACTTAGCAGAATAGGAAGATTTTTAGCAATTATTGGCTTAGTTTTTCCTCAGGCTTTCTAACCCGTCGCTTTAACTTACTGGCTTAAGACACTCCTTACACCCACATCACATTTTGCCTTGGGCCATTCTGCTGCTCTTGACAGCTGTCTAGGGCAAAAGGAAATCACCCGACCACAAATATTTTCTCATAACTTCATAACAAGGGGATCTGAAGAAGTCAAAACCTTGGAGGTTCAGGCCCTGCTTTGAGAAGTGAGATAAAATTAGGACCTGAAAACCAGGCACTGCCGTCTGCCACCCTGGCTGTATATCCAATTGGGCTGCTGTGTACACAGATTAATGGCAATTACCAGCAATCTGACAATGGTTACCTGAAGTGCTGAAGGTGATAATTAGAAGCCAAATCACAGCCTCTTGGTGCTGCTGTTTTTGTGCCTGGTCTGCAATGCAGATCAGTGGAAAGCTCCGGGATGAGGCAGGAGCCGAGTCTCAGCTGATAGATGGGCAGTGTCTGGGGACAGGGCTTGTGAGCAGCGTGCTCTGCCCTCTGGCAGTGCTGGGTGGCCATGACAGTTCGGTTGGGATGATTAGTGTTCAAGCTAAAGCTAAACCCTGTTCAACAGCGATCTGCCTGCTGACCATCCAATGGTAGGGAAAAGAGAAAGATGCCTTTGAGCCTACCCAGCCCTTGTGAACTGTGCCAGAAGATGCAGAGCCATGGTCACACACCTTGCCATGGAAGCAGGTCAAACTGCTTGGTTGTCCTCATTGTGCATATGAGCTGGTTTCATCGGTGGCTGCGGATGTGCCTCCTGCACCTTGAAACCTGCTCGTCTTAGTCCTGCCCACAGCACAGCCATAGCTGTGGGAGCTGCTCTTGTGGCACATTTCTGATACTTAGTGGAAATTTCAGTTGTTGAGGGTTTCTGTGCAGTATCACTTCTCTACTGTAGATGTTCAGTGTTTGCTGTGCTGTGCAGCTGAAACATGCTGAGTAAAGGGTGTCTGTGAAGGAGTGACATCAAAGGGACCAGGAACAGACACATGTCCTGACACTGCAGTTACAGACTTTACAGTTCAGTGATGTTCAGCTTGTGCTTCATCATCTGCCGATGGTTCCTACAACAGGTGGATCAAGTAATGACTAGAAAACAATGAAGTCCTGCTCTGTCTTCCCACACAGAAAAGCTAGCAAAGAAACTGGGGGCGGGGGGAAAGAAATGCAAATTAATGAGCAGTTGCTGTTTAGGGGGTTTTGTTTTGTCTGCAAATGGGTGTGAGAGACTCTTGGGACTGCTTTGGGAAGGTCAGAGGTCCTTTGAATGTCAAAAGCTTGAAGGATTCAGCTGGATCTCACTCATATGGTCCTGTCTGGAGACAACATAGACAAGGACCTTCCTATTAATTTCTCCATGTTTTATTTAGACCTCTTCTTCCTTCAGATCTGTTTAGAAAAGTCACTCTTCCTGTCCCCTTCCACAGAGAGGTTGTTGTGGTTTTAGTGGGAGTGTGACTCTGCCTGTCTGAACTAGTAAGAGATTAAACATCTTGCCCAAAGTTACAAATAATTCTCTGACTTTCCCTGTTGATTTTCAATACAATGTGTGGTCCAGTACAAGTTCTCTTTGGAGAGCTTGCATTTCAATCTTACTGTGGCTGCCTGTATGACTTTCCCTTTTTTGTGCGATTTCGGCTGCTCGGCCCTATAGTCCAGTTTGGAGGAATCTTGGTATGCTGCTGCAGATTTAATAATGGGAGAATCTGGGCCTTCCTGTCTTCAGTGTTCTTTCTCCAACGTGTGTTGGAAAATCTTGAAGAGATTTTCTTGTGTCTCTGAACTGTACTGCCCAGTCCTGATTTTGGTCTATGACATGTTATTTTAGACTGGATGTTAGGAGGAAGTTCTTTACAGTGAGGGTGGTAAGGCACTGGAACTTGGTTGCCCAGGGAGGTTGTGGATGCTTCCTCCCTGGAGGTGTTTAAGGCCAGGCTGGATGAGGCATTGAGCAACCTGCTCTAGTGGGAAGTGTCCCTGCCTATGGCAGGGTGTTGGAGCTGGATGATCCTTGAGGTCCCTTCCAACCTAAACCATTCTATGATTCTATGTGGCTGTGAGCTCAGCGGCACACATCCTGACCCCCTTGGTAGCTGTGTGGTCAAACTCTGAAACTTGCTCAAAGAACAGTTGGAGGCTCATGGCTCTGCTCCATGGTGCATCCAACAGGGACAGAAACAACTGCAAAGCAGTAGCTACTGGCTATTAAAAAGCATAATTAAAATTTTAATTACTTCTGCAAATAGTAGTGTCACTGGCTAGACATACAGATCCCACTGCAAGCCAAGTAAGAAATGCAGGTTTCCAGAGGAACCCTTGTTGGGTGCACTTACGAGGGTGGAGTCAGAGGGTGGGATCCCAGTAAGACAGGCCATGGGTGCCATACCTGTCCCAGTTAGGTCACCCTCTCCAAACCTCCTTGTGTCCCTAGCAGTCTGTCTGTCCGTCTGTCTGCCTCCCATTGCTGTACTTATCTGATGGTCGAAGTCACTTACTCTTATTTGCATTGCCCACGGGGCATGTTGGATTGGAGCACATTTCCTCTCTTGTTACAGCAGATGAATGCGGCCCTATTAAAATATCATCTCATCCTCACACGAGATTGCAGTCTAAGATAATATGTGTTTTTTCTGTATCGTTTATACAAGAAAGATTATGTTAAATGCCAGACCCAGTAAATATTTCAAGATCCACTGCATTGCTAAGAACAGTTTCTCCCCGGGCATATGTTTCAGAGCCAAAGAAAACACTTTGAAAATTTCCTTCCTGTTTAATTTTTTTAAAGGACATTTTCCCTATATCTCTTGCTGAAATGACAAGTTGTCATGCTCCATGGTCTTATTACAGTTGCAGATGTAACTCAGCAGGGAATCTGCCTAAGTTTACATTTAAAATCATAAGACCTTGATTCTGATCTTTTTTCTTTCATCTTCCTTTTTTCTCCTTCCTTTATCAGTTAAAATATTTCTGTGGCATAGGACTTCCAGCTTTACCTCATTGTAATCAAGATCAGAATTGCCCCTAATTATAACACTTAACTCTTGTATAGTGCTTTACACTTTCCAGGCTCTCTATGTTCATCAAATAATTAATCCCCAAAGCAATATTACATTCCCACTTAGAAACATGGAAAACCAAAGCATGAGGGTGAGAAAAATTTGACAAAAGGCAGAGCTGATGGAGCTGATGCTAACATCATCAACACAGTAGCCTGGGTCCTCCTTGACTCTTCCCAGCTGTCCTCTTCCAACTGAGCTGTCACATCCATCACTCAGAGGGTCCTGGAAAGGTGCCACAATGAGATTTGAGTTCCTCTGGATTTTGGAACTAGGTGATGGTTTAGGAAAACAACAACAGGAAAAAAAAAGGCGTAAAAAGCTTGGAAAAGCATCTGTCCTAGAAGAGCTCCCAGAGTGTCTCACGGAGGTCTGCCAGTCCCCTCTGCATTACTGAGCTTTTATCAGGAGGGGGACAGCGGACTCAAAACCTTCAACCACTGAAAGCCACCCTTAGAGAGGGAGAGATACCTCTGGCAAAGCACATTTAGTTACTAGCCATACATCTATAACCCTTACAGATCTGTACACCTCATGCAAGCAAAGGTGATGGTCCTTAACTTCAGCAAAATCAATTTTGTCACCTCTTTCAAGCACTTGCTCCATGCTCCAAAGACCTCAGTGTCCTAGGCTGATGTTAAGCAAGGTTAACAACAGTGATGAGTGAAACAGGTCAGGGAGGAAGAGAACAGCCCCAGTTCTAATTCCAGTATCTTTTTGCAGTTCATTCTCTCTGAAGTCCTTCCTTGGTGCATTGTCCTTCCTAGCTGCCTGTGCAAGGAGATTTCCTGGGCATAGTCATGTCACAGTAACTGCTCTGTGCCAGCTTTGTCAGGATAAATCCCTGCATGGGTTCTGTAAATAAAAGCCATGGGTGCACACAGAAATGCTTCCAGAAAAAGAGAAATTCTATTCCAAAATAATACCAAGGCAGGATATTTTACTGGCTAGTGGATTAATTATTCTAGTGCAGCTGTACTGAGAAGGTATTTCCCTGTAGACAAGCCCATGGAGGGTAAAGGGGAAATGTGAGCTTGTTGAGGGATTAGGCAGAAGGGTGGGATGTTTAAGGGTTCAGCTAAGCTTCAAATAAATCAATTGAAACCTTTAGAGGTTCCCTTATCACTTCTCATGGAGATCAGATCACATTTATCAAAGAAAGAATAAAAATGACTGAGATGCAAATTCTTTCTTCCTAAGTTGCTGGAGAGGGAAAAAGAGAGAAGTGACTTCAAGAGGAAAAGCAGGTTACATGGACACTTTAGATTAAGTGAGTTGGGAAGGTGTGAGTCACTAGGAAAGAAGGCTGGGGAGGGGAAGGAGGGGGGAAATCCTTTTCTCTGGTCACTATGCAGTAATGCAGAACAGTTGTTCCTGTGTTTATTTCTGTGTTTTCCAGCACGGCAATTGTTGGCACTCACCATTGTGAGAGAGGGATTGTGCAAACTCAAATAGAACAGCAAATATTCACCAATATGATAGCAGCTGATGCCAACTGTTACACCTGACGCAAATATGTTAAACATATCTGAGAAGGAGGGATTATGAAATGAAACAAGTGTTCTTTTAACTTTCATTTCTTGAAGGGTTTTTGTTTTCTTTGGAGTTTTTTAAGAATAACAGGAACAACTGCACTGAACTGGCACTGCACGCCAAGTAAGGGCAGAGAGAAGAAATCTTTGGTTTCTCCTTTTGCATTAGAGTCTGAAAACAGAAAGGTGCTTCATTAAGAATAGGAGCAGCAGGAGATTGAATGGATTATTCTTCTTACTGTGTATTAATATTTTGAATCAATATCTCATTAATGTAACTCACTCTTACATGTCTTTCTACTTTTTCTTGAGAAAAATTGAAAATCAAATACAAGCAAGACCAGCTTGTTTGTCTTCCTCCTAAGATCCTCTCTCCTGTGCATGCGGGTCTTTGTCCCTTTCCCCCATTGTATTTTCGTTTTGAATCATGAGGTTGATAAAAGCCAGATTATTATCAAACTATTTACATCAGTGCCTACACTAAAATCAGTCCTTCTCAAGGAAATTAGCTTAAAAGCAGCCAAGTCTGCTGACATGGTATCGTCTGATGAAAATGCCTCTGGTCATGGCTGCTTCTCTTAGATTGATTACAGGTACAGGAATCGTTGCAGCATTTTTCTCTTGCTTTCTCTGACCTTGCTTTTTCATTTGTTTTGTCTTTGAGATTTTTGAGCAGCATCACAGCATTAACCTGGGCTGCCCAGCAGCTCTTCCTTCTGCTGGTACACAGAGCCTTTGGTGCTGTGGCTTCTCCAGGCCCTGTTAAGGTTCATATAGCTGTGGTGGCTGTTGCTTGTTGTTGAGCATCTCTGTGGCCTCCTGCCTGTGCACTGTCTGAGGCTGCAAGCTCTGAAGCTGAAACAATCTTAGCACTAGCCTCTTCTGTATGGCAGCTAATGGGTTAGCCTCAGCATCCTGACCAAGAAATTCCTGCTCAGGTTGTCGTGTCCTTGGTCATTCTCTGTTTACTTCTGTGTACGAGGGCACTCAGTGCAGAGGCAATCTAAAGCTCAGCAGGCTGAGATGGTTTGCTCAAGGACAGGAATGCAGCAGTTCCTCCTCCACCTGGTCCACCTTTCCCTTGTGGCTTGTCTTCCTGTGGCTACCTCCCTGGGGAAGGCATCTGCTGTGCAGACTGAAAGCTTGTCCTAACCCTGGGTAAGGAGAGAGCTGAGAGCACAACTGAGAGCTCTCAGATTCTTCTGGGTTCAGCAGTGGAGACACAGAGTATGCAGCAGGAGAACATCTGCCTGCAGGGAGTACTGTGGAGAACTTGTAATACTTGAATCATTTTTGTCTGCTCCTCTGGTGCAAGATGGACAGATCCCAACCCAGCACATAGCAAAGTCAGATGCTGGGTTCTCTTCCGACTGAAAAAATTGCCCCTGACTACAGCTTCTGCCTATCCTGGAGGAAGCCTTTGCTGTGTGGATGGCAGAGTGGCAGTGCAGCATTCAGGCAAGCCGTGTTGTAAAGGACCTCTCTGTGGAGTTGTGCACCTTGGCAGTGCCCCCTATGTTTGGAGGTTTCAGACCCAGCGTGTTTGTCTGTCCCCAGTCTCATGAGAGGGACAGGAATGGAGCTCAGATCCAAATACAGATGTTAGTCTCCTGGATAAGGACAAAAATGATGTTTGGGGAAATTTCTCACATATCTAATCCCAGCCTTGAACTGTCCTTCTGCACCCCACAGAGTCACCCTGTCCCCAAAAATGGCTGCTTTTGTTTTTCACTGGTCCTTCAATACCTGCATCTCTTCTCTCCCAAAGTTTAAGTGTTCTATATGCTTTCTGTATGCTCACGGTGAGGCTAGCAGAGCCATTCAGACAGGCTAAGAAAAGTCAGCCAAGCAGGTCAAAGAAAATAAAGCCTTCATATGCTTTGTGGATTGCTCTCATGGTTGGTGAGACTGGCAGGACAGGGGAAAAAAATGTGTTTGTCTCTGTGTGTATGTGGAAATCTTTGTAACTCCAGTCTAGACCTTCCCTGCTGTTCAGGGAATGAGGGAAACTGCAGCCGGAGCAGCAGCACTGGGTGAAATCATAATAGTCCCATTGACATCAGCCCGCGCCCAGCGGACGTGCAGACCCAACACCCTGTCAGGGAAAATGTCTCTCACCCGCACTGACGCCTCTTGTGACTGAGGGACCCTGGCTAACACCACTTGTGCTGCTTTCTCATGCAACGGCCAAACACCAATCGGGACACTTCCTCCGAGCTTTAAGTAGCTCCAGGAGAACTGCAGATCAGATGTTGCGTAAGTAAACAGCACTTTAGCACCCCGTTTATACTGGAATGTGTATGAGGTACGTGAGAGTACGTTTTCCTTCCATAGTGCCATCAATGCTCTCCACTTCTTATGTGAGAAAATCACACATGCTACCCTGGAGACTGAAACACGCTGAGATTGGCCAGAGATGGTGCATTGAGCCATATGTTGACCCAAATCGTCAGGAGAGTCTGTGGGTTTCGTGTCCCAGCTTTGTTGCGTTCAGGCCCTCTCTTGTGTTTGTCAGGCTTCCAGGGACTGATGTCTGGCGTTCCCACCCTGTCTGCCACCCAGTCCCAGGGAGCTTTTTGCTGGAAGAGGAGCCTTTGATTTTTTTTAATTTTGAAATAACTTCAGGGTTTTGGGTTTTTTTCCCCTGGGTGTTTTTTAAGATTTCAGATTAAAAGAACAAAAAGGCTGTATTCAAAACAAAAGCTTTTATGCTGGGAGCAGATTAAATGTTTCCCCTTTTTTCTTTTCTCTCCCCCTTTCCTTTTTCCTAATTTGATAATGGCTTAGGACACAAACCGGAGTCAACCAGAAATGACGTTACAGTGCTATTATCTTCACTTTCCTTCCTTTGCTTGGCACTGATGCATCCTGACTTCCCCAGAAGACACTTCTCAGGAGCCTCTTTTTCCTTAGAACTCCAGCCCCGGCTCCCCAGGTTGTCCTGTATGCACCGTATTAATGACATCAACTCCACCAGTCTGTATTTGCGGCTGCAAAAATAGCAAGGTGGTGACTCAAAATGAAAAGTGCTTTCCAAGTGGTTATGTTGTATTTAGTATATCAACCACCACCCCTCGGAGTAGGCGGCTGAATGTGGAGGAGGAAGAGGTTGTTTTGGAGATTTTGTGTGAAACTTCGTTTGACTGACAGCATTCTGTGACAGTTCCCCAAAGCAGTGCTTTTTACTGGCTCCTGAACTGGCTTATCTCTTGGCAAATCTCCTCCCCAGCCTGCTGCCTCCCCTCCTTGGGATACTGAGACATTGTAAAGAAACAACAAAAGACACACCTGGCACACGTCCCTGTGCCACAGGGGTAGTGGGATGAATGCAGCTGAAGAGTCAGGTCTCAGCAGATGGGCTCATAGCAGAGCGATGGCCCCTGCAGCCTTCAGGGTCGTTCTGGCCCGGGTGACCAGAATTTTGATCATGTGTCTCTGATTATTTTCTGAGCTGCTGCTGACTTTTAAGACCTACTGCACGGCTAACTGATGGAAAATAAAACCTTTATAAGCGCTACCGGCAGCAGGGGTGGGGGAGGATCTTATTATGAAAGCCATCTATGGCAGGCTGGCCTATGCTGTAGCTGTGTATTTCAATTGTGTGCTCTGCAAACTTTGCCCCTGCAGACTGATGGAAAATGGCTAGATGGAGCATGGATTCATTTTCTAAAGGAAATGAGGATATAAATTCATTTAAGAAATGACATGCCAATTTTTCTTGTTCCGTTTTCCTCTCATAATAAACAGTACAGCTGCCAGGAATTTTTGTGAAAATAACACTTGCTTTCTTCTTTATTATTTTTTTCTTTTAAATTATTTATTTATTTCATTTTTCTCTTTCCATCCTGGCCAAAGCCATATATATCATATTTAAGATCTCAGCAGGGGTAAACCTCACTAAACAAATGAAGATCTGTCCCTGTCACCATTGACTGCTGACAACGATAGCAGCATAGCAACATAGGCTGCAACATTACTTCCTGAAAACTTGGGAGAAAATATACAACCCATTTAGTTAATGGACTGAACTATAATGTCATCAGTTAAGTGAATCCTGTGAATAAAGAACAAGATGAAGTAATTGCTTCCAAAACATTTCTGGAATGAAGTAAAGCTTCACAGTGACTGGTCTCCTGGGGTCTCATTGATAACCTCTTTTGAGCAAAGTTTGTTCTTCTGTGATGGAGAGACCCCCTTTCCCAGGTGGTATTAAGGACTTAATTCACTAGCCAGAGTTAAGAGAGGCAGCTTGATTTAACCACACTGTGACTGAGTTTGTGGATTGCCATCTTGGTTTGGTTTAAAACGTAGCAGCTGGAATAAAAGCGCACTCTGACCACACTGATTAAAATTGTTGCAGAGGCATAGTGCCAGGTGCTGTTAAGCTTGTAAGAGGATATAATAAAGTCTTAATGCCTCCAAAATACGCTAGTCTAATGATCTGAGTACAACTCCAGAAGTCAGGCCGCTCAGCCTCTGTCCCGTGAGCACTGTGCAGAGCTGGGAGGTCATTACTGCTATGTGTACCCCATGCTGTGTGGTGCATGCATGAAGTACCCTTATGAAGTTAGTACTTGTGGCAGTATAGATCATCAGTGGAAAAGCCATGGATCACCACCAGAGAAAAGCGGCTCTTGTGTCACTATGATCCCAGCCCATACTTCTGTGTGGTGGGCACCAGGGCTGTTGGCTTCAGCCTGCATCTGTGCACTGTCCTGGGCTGCACACTATGGCTACAGCTCTGACCAGCTCCATGCCTGCTACTTATTACTCTGCCTATGAACCCCTGCGTGGCCAAATTCTGGGCGTAAATGGAAGTGTGTGAAGTGGTATGCATATTGATCTCTTCATCTGCATTTCTGGAAGTGCTGAAGTGCTAAGCACCTGTACATCCTATGTACAGCACAGGCAAGAAAATACACAGAAAGCTGGGGTGGATGTCCCAGCTGAGACAGTTTCAAAACAAAGGAAACTCTGCTGGTCTAATGTTGCAGTCATCACTCTTCAACTTCTGTGGGGAACCAGCAGAAGCAAGGTCTTCAGGGTTTGCAGGTTATCCTTCACTTGGCTTTGACTGTTTTGTTAAGAGGCAGATTAACTGGAGAGAACAGACTGGTATGGCATCCCACAGTAAAGGCAGAGAATGAAAGGCTTACCTGTCACCAAACTGCTTGACCATCTGTCTACAGAGACCCTCTCTTTGCTCCAGGATTTCAGGAGTGTTGAGCCTCTGAGATCTAGATCTTTCTGATAACGAAGCAAAACTGTTGGAATCTTGGTTTTGTAGTCCAGAGGACAGAAGAGTTGTTTTCCTGGATCTTTGCAGCTTTTACTGGTAACAATAGGTTGGAAGGGACATCTGGGGGCCATCTAGTCTGACTGCCTGCTCAGGGAAGGGTTATTTTCAAAATCAGATCAGGTCAAATAAAATAATCAGTTTAGACTTTGATTATAATTTTTAAAGGTTTCTGACTCTGTAGCCACACAAAGAGCTATTCTGATATTTGGCACAATGAATTAGGCAGAAATTTCCAGCTCCAGAGCAGAAGCAAGACAGAGGTAGCAAACAGTTGAGTTAGGTCAGCTGCAGACAGGATAACTTATTCCTTTGTCTGTGGCAGATCATTTGGCAAGATTCCCACCCCTGATTCCCATCTTCCCTCCTATCCCCACTGCCTGGCTGCTGAAGGTCGTGGGACCTTCAAGGTTGTGCAGAATGCGAAACGAAGCATTTGTGCGGCTGTGCTCCGGGGGTCAAAAACCTGGGGGAGAGTGGGCAGGAATGGGAATGATAATTGTTCACCAACTGTGCTCACAAAGCAAAATTAGCAGCCCTCCCTTGTTCTAGCCCTCATTCCTTATCCTTTGCACAATGCCTCTCTCTGCCCTTCTCATGTGATTTTTGTATTTCCTTCAGCAATATTATTTGCACAATATTTTTTTTTCTCCACGTGCTTATTTTTCTAGCCACTTCACACTGGCTGCAAAGTTTAGTTCTTTCCATCTGACTTAGAGGTTTCTGGTCTTACAATTGCTCTGGAAAAATGTAAGTGCTTAATTAGCATGCAACTACTGCAAGGGAAGAGAAAAAGAAAATATACAATCACATTATTTTTGTTTGTACCACAGAGCCCTGTGGTACAAAACACACAAAATGGTGTTTCATCAAGAGATCTAGATTCTCTTCCCATCCCAGTGCCTGGTGTGATTTCCAGCCAGTGCCTGATCTTTCTGAGCCTCCTTGTCTACCTCCTGCTATTGTGTCCTGCTTTTCTTTCCCATTCACTTATTTTCTTATCTCTTGGGGTAGTGAGCAGCCTAGGGCAGGCACCATCCAACCAAAAATGTATCTGTGTCAGCTAGCAAGCACCTGTGCACTCATCCATTTGCACTCATTCGGGAAGAGGGGCACCTCGGAAGGATTCAGATCTTAAGTGGGATAAATCACAGCTCTTAGAAAGCCTTTTTTTTTTTTTCCCCTCCATTAGCTGCGCTAAAACCCCAAAACTACCATGTTGCTAACCTGGACAAAGAAAAGCTAGTGGGAGCCTGTGCAGGCTGGAGCATATGCAGTGTTTATCACAAGCAGCTCAGCTGAAAACTTTAACACCTAACTATAACAAATTCTAATGCTAGGGAAAGCTACTTGTCCTGGGTTTCTTTCACACAAAGAATCCTGTTGCTGAATATCACTATCAAAGAAAGCAGAGCAGAAATGACTTGAGCTCTTTTTTTGTTGTTGTTGTTGTTATAGCAATGGAGGACTGTAAGCAAAATCAAATACTATTCCTCTGGGAATAAAGAAAAGAGCAGAGATTGGTGTTAGAGCAACCCTTATGAAAACTTAGAGGAAACTTTGTTTGCAAGAGGAAAATACTGAAGATGCAGCTACTAGAGTGGGGAGTTTGCCCTGACAGGTCATTCTTTAGTGGAAATGAATATTCTGCCTAGCTCTGCATGGTGAACAGACTGCCTCATTATAGCCCATGTAGCTGGAAGAATTACTTTGAAAGAGAAAGGAAGCTACCTGGCTTCTAAAGAAAAAACACCAATCAAACAAACAAAACCCCCTCACCTTGTGGAATTAAGATAGCAAAATTTTGAAAACCCACAGAAAATCTAAAATGTTAAAGAAACACACACCCCCAACCCTTTGGGTAGGCCAAAAGGGGTTTTGAAATGTGACATTTTATCCAAGGATTGAAATGAGTGGGACATGGAAGGCAGTAAGGGGGTTCTGAAGGCAGTTGCAACTACTGGGTGTGAGAATGGAAGAACAGGTCTGTCTCAGCTGATCTGATGGAGTGACCTTTCTTTGCCCACCCTTGTCATTTTCCATAGATCCATGATATCCTCTTCTCCCTGTCCTCTCCCCCCCTTATCTTTGCTCCCATTACACCTCTTTCCAGTTGGATTATTTTTGACAGATACACGTTTTCCTGAAAAAAAGCATATATTTGTGAAGATAAGCTGTCATTTACCACTATGGCTTTCAGTGGTTTGTTTCCCTTCCTGCTGTGTGTTGGGGTCATCTTTAGCTTTAGCTCTGGAAGATAAGAGTTATTTTTTCTGTTCCTGTTGGAACCCCACAGAGCTCTGTTCTGCTGCCATAAACTCTATGATGAACCACTCCTGCATGTGCTGAGTTGTAGGACTTGTCAGCCAGCAAGTGGGTGACAGTCTCTATGGCAGTTAACATAGTCAGGGATTAGACAAAATAGCAATAAAATTGGAATAATTGATGTGCTAAAGCCTTTTTCATGGACAGATTTCTTGCTGCAAAATCACAACTCGGGCACCACCATTTTCAGTGGTCTGTTCTCCGACGGATAAATGTTTGCCACCCAACACGGTATTGAGTCCATTCCCTAAGATGTGTTAGGTATTTATGCAAGCACCATGTTGAGGTGGTGTTGTTATGGTAACTCTTTTGTATTAGCCTTGATTCCACATATAGTGCAATTATGAATGCTGTTTGAAAATAATATGAGCTGTCTCCAGTCCAGAGGGCCAGCATTGCTCAGTAAGACCTGCACCTCCACACTGAGGCAGAACTGCTTTACCACGTTGTTAAAACAAGAAGTTGATAAAATAACACATCAGAGATATTTCTGTGGAAAATCAGTGGAGAAGTTCACATTTGCCTTGAACTGTTCTCCACAGCTACAAGGCAGACACCAACTTTTTAGTTTTGTTGTTTTGGGTTTTTTTTAATGAATTCATCCTTGATTCTCAGGGAATCACATGAGTTGAAAAAAGCAACTGCACTGCACTAATTGCAATGATTATATAAGCTGTGATACTTACACTGAGATGCTTTAGAAAAGCCCCAAACCCATGCCAGACCCTTCCCAAAAAGTGAAGGGAGGGAGCTGGAGAGGGGAGGGGCACATGCAAAGGGATGGTGGCCTCGGGAGGTTACTCCCATGGCCCTGGTGTGAACAGGCAGGGCCAGCTGGAGGCCCAGCGCATGGTAAAACCCACTGACCCTGAGCACTGCACACAGTGGGAGAAGGGATGTGCTTCTGGCCTTCTTTAACAGCCACTGACTCTGCCCCGGGGCATGGTGTGGATCTCAGCAAGTGCGCCTCAGGAATTGCTCCCTCAAACAGCATCTTAACTTGCAGTGTGCTCAAGCTGTGAGCAGTTTCTTCAGATCAAAGTTTGAATTTGGCATCTCCAAACTTCCTCTTTAACCTACTGCCTCCAGTCCAAAGCCTCTTTATCCTGGCCAGTGGCTACCTCTGCCACCTTGGCCACATGCAGACACCTGCTTAATGCCAACACTGCCACAGTGGCCTACAGTGCAAGGGCCTCATCTTGCACCTCTTTGCAGGTGCAATCTGCTTTTCACTGTTCTGGCTGTGAAGCATCTCAGATCTCAGTGTAATATTAAGAACACCCAAACCCACTGAGGGCTGTGGCTCCAGCATTTACAGTTTGCTTCAAGGCTCCAAAACATTCCCTGGATGTTGCCCAGGGGACTATAAATCCACTTCTATCTCTCCAGACTTTGAAGGACAGACACTTTCTCTTAAATAGACCTTCTCTGTTATCATTCTCTTATTTATCTGCATCTGACACTTTAACACAGTAGAAGTAGCCGGCAACTATAAACAAAGAGAAACTCGAGTCCTTGACTTCTACTGAGACTTGCAGCCTGTGTTTAAGAAGAAAAAAAAATTCTAACAGATAAAGCATTTCTACAGATTTGTCTCTTTGGCTTTTCTAAAACCTCAAGTAGGCAGAGCAAAGATTAGCAGTTCCTACTTCATAAGGTACTAGAAAAAGGAATAAAAACAGTCACAGAGTACAAAAACAGAGGAAAGAAATAGAAAAAAAGATTCAGTACACAAGGTGTTCTTTGGGCTTCTGGGGAAAACGAGTGGCAAGGCTGGAGGTTGTTTGTCTGCGTCGCCAACCTTCACACTGAGCTTTTGAAAATGGTTTCATTTAACTAGACACTCGACCCTCTCTCTGCATAATGGGCCTCCAGAATGCAGGGAGGCAAGGGAGAAGAAAGGAACTGTCTTTGCTCCTATTATCTTCAAAGACTGAAACATTTCTGCAGGGTTTCTAGACAAACTGTGAAGGAGAGCTCTCCCATCCTTCCCACCGCTCCAGGAGGCTTTGTCCTCCGCTGCGTCTGCTGGAGGACTGATTTGGCTTTCTAACCATGCGCTGCAGCACGTTTTACCAGGCCTCAGCTGCAAATCAAGCAGACCACCCAGCTGGGCTGGCCTCAGCAGACAGCATTGCCACTCCCAAAGGCTGAAATCAAGGTGCTTCACTTCACCTTCAAGTACTGAATAAGGCAGAAACCAGTAGTAGAGGAGGGTGCTAAGACGGCTGGACAGCCAAAAGGCCTCCCAGCTGTGTGGTATCTTACTAGGGCAGTTTCCCCTTTTTGGGCAGCTTTGGGTGTAAGTGCCCCATTTGCTGTTGCTGCTAACAAAACGATGGCTGCCATAGGTGTGAGCACTCCTAACTCCTGAGAGAATGCAGGGAGCACTTGTGCTCTCTCAGGTTAGTTAGTGGGATCGGAAATGAGGAAAGCAACAGTCAGAGAGGGAGGCAGCTGCAAAGACATAACTCATCCCAAGAGCAGTTTGAGGAAGTCTGGAAAGCGGTTTGGATGTTGGTTTTGCAAACAGTGAACTAGTACCAACAGGCCTTGCCAGTCGCTTCCTACATCAGTGAGTCTCCATAAAATCCAGACACTTAGCGAATCACTCAGATATGGAGTTGGTATTTCAGGCAGGCAGGTTTGAAGCTCTTGGCCCTGGCCTTGAGGAGATAGATGAAGCTGGTCTTCACTGTCACATAGAAGACGGTTCTCACGTAGGTTTTTCTGTCGCCACCATGTGAGACTGGCGCATGCATGCAACAGGCACCGAGCCACAGCCACCAAACACATCCAGACTGCCAGCTGGACTTCAACCAGACATCCAAAGGTGAAATCTTATCTCCATGCCTGAGAGAAAACAGGAGGAGATGCAGATGGTCCCAATAAACCATTGCAGGAAACAAAGTACACTTGATAAGGAGCAAGGGAAAAGGAGGACAAGAATTCCTAATGTCAGTGATTCTGTTAAAGACTTTGACCATGCCTTATGGGAAACTGCAAAGTTAAAATATAAATAAACTGACTTTAAAACCTCAATATTGCAACAGTAGCGGCTGAGTTGAATTTAAATTACCTTCTGTAATTCTTGGAATGTCTAATGCTCTAAGAAAGTGTGATGTTTTTCTTACCTCTTACATAACTCTTTTTTGGTCAGATTTGGGAAGCAGTGTAATGATTTTATTTTTTTAAGGCAGAGATTATTGAGCCTGTTATCAACTGCTTACAAATACCATGCAAGGGCTAGACTTAAAGGAGGGAGCTACCAATGCAAATAATAGGGGGTTCTTCTGAGAGGCTGGTACAAGGTTACCAACCCTTTCCTCAAATGTTCCTGAGTACCTAAGATAGATATGGATGGAAGCATCATATTAGTGACTGACATTTTATTTTATCTGCTGAGTGCAGTGCAGAGAGGGAATCATTTCCCATCTCTAAATTACCATAGGCCTTGTCCACAAATAGGACCTAAGTGCTCCAGGCTACATTGTGCATTTGCTGTTTGCATTCTGAAAGAGTCTTTGCCTTGAGAAAAAGACAGTTGTGTGTCTGCTCATAAACAACGAAAACCAGACAGTCACACATATCAGATCTAATTTGAAGGTTTAGTTTTGTCTTCACTATAACAGTGAGTATTACATCAGCAGGAGCACAGTCTGGCCTCCTCAATGGCTCAGCATTTTGGGTAAGTCAGTGCAGACCTACAATATTCTGTCTTATTGATTACAATTAATTGAATAATACTATTATGACTCTACTGAATACAAGAAGGATTCTATAAAGCCTGGTGTTTTTTTTTTTCCCCTGCCCTCCTAAGACACTGTATGAGACAAGTAAACCTACGGGACACTCTTAGACTGACTGCTGATTCATTTCTGATTCATAAAAATAAACAGATAGCAAGACATATGTCTGAGCCAAGCAGCATTTACTCTGTGGGAACATGTAAATGTAATAACACTCTTTAACGGGGTTAAACAATATTAGCCCTCTGATTTGTCATTATTAGTGTCACTAATTCTAGTTTCATGAACATCACTGAAAATATATGGCACACAAAAAACAACTACCATAATGTGAGCACATCCATCTGTCTTTCCAGAAGAAAAACAGGCTTGGCAGGGACCGCAGTTCTGCAAGGATTTGAAACAACAACTTTTTATTCATTAAAATGTGGTTATGGTCTGAAAATGGACTTGGGGGAGAGGAGGAGGGAGGGTAAAAATGATCTCTCATTACAGACAGCACTTAACCATTCCAGTTTGTCTTCCATTGGCAATCTGCACTGACAGATAAAATGGCTTATTGCTGCCCCTATTGAAACCAATGGAAAAATTCCCTGTTGAATTCAGTGGGAGAAAGACCAGACACCAAATCTGGACTTCTGTCAACAGTGGGGAGCCAATGTCAGTCTAAACAGAGCAAATTTGGTTTCTCTTCTGCCCCACGTGTCTTCAGCAAGTTGCCAGCTAAGTGTTGAATCCAGACTCTTTATAGATTTTGAGGAGAACGACTGGTCAGGCTTTGCCAAGCTTGTGGAGCTAAAGGCTTTGTGAATCTTGTGAAATGTTTACTAGCTTTGCAGAATGTGATGGACTTTTGCAAACCAGTTCTCCTCTGAATTCAGGCTAGGGCTCACCTCTTACCAGGACGTCTGGGTGTACATGTGCATGTGCACATGCAGGCAGTAGTCAAAATACGCCACCTGCATGGAGATGCATTTCTCCCAATCCACAACCTGGACCAAGCCTCTTCTCCAGCATGCCCCTGCCTGGCTGACCCTTCCCCCATTGTCTGCTACACTGACTGTTTGTTCTGTGCCCATTAGCCTCACTTTGTGCAGAGCCTGATAGAGTGGGGTTTCCCTTCCAGCTGTGAGGGGGTGACACAAGTAAATAACAGTCTTCTGAGAGGGAGGAACTCCTCTGCTGCATGGGAAGTGCCAGGCTGCGAAGAAGCACTGAGCTGGAAAGACAGAGTGAAGCATCTCTTGCCTCTGCATGTGTCAGTGGTAGCCGCGGACTGCATGAGACCCAGGGGGTACGTGGGAACCTTCTGAGAACAGAGATCTCTGTAATTGTACCCCGATGGTGTTTCCCAGCAGAGAGCTTCAGCTTTTTCCCTAAGTCTGCCAGCAAGAGGACAGGAGCTCTTCAAGGAGGGATAATAGGTGCACACAGTGGGTGTCACCAGCAGCAGCTGGCTACAGGAGCTGAGCACAAAGCAATAGGAGATGGGGCCAGAAGGCGCTTTCAGAGGTACCTGCCCTCTGTCATGTTAACCTGCTCTGAAAGCCACCAGTGCCTTACAGAGTCAGATGCAGGATTTCCCTGTTCCTCTGTGGAAAGATGATTTCCTACTGCCTAATCTCAGTCATCTTTGCTGTAAATAAGGTGATTTCTTAATGATCAGGAAGAGCAGCTGATACCTGTCCTCCTTATAACAAACTTCTGCATATTGGAAGACTTTATGATATCTTTCCAAATTCTTTTTTAGACTAAACCATCCCAACACCTACAACCTTTTCTTGCAGGTTGTGTTTTACAAATCTCTTATAATTCCTGTTTGCTCTTCTCTGGCCTCTTGCCAGTCAGTCTATGTCTTTCTCAAATTATGATGCGCAGATCTGGACATTCTGCTCATATTTTGCTGCTTTGGATATAGGAGAACAGTGAAGCAAACAGAACTGGCATGAGATGAGGAGCTGATTTTTAATCCCTTCCATTATCCCTGAGCTGGATAGCAGTGCTGCAGGGTTTTAGGAGAAAAAAGAGCCAAAGTGGGAGCTCACTGAAGCACTGAACATCAGATTACATCAATTCCTAGTTATGAACAACTCTTAAATGATGCCAAATCCTAATTAACTCTGAGGGTTATTACTTTGGATAAATATTCACCTGTACATTCACCTCCAGTAGGATTTTGGGGACAACCTGGAAAGTTTGGCTTGCTTCAGCTCAACTCCTGCCAGCATCTCTGCCTCTCCTCTGTGTCCCTGCAGTCCCACCGCTGAGTGGATCATGACAGATATTGCTGTGCTGACTGCGGGAACAGGGGGAGGACACTGTTGTCATGTCCATGTTCTATCTGTCATCTACTGGTAGCTATTTATACTGCGCTTATCGCTGTGGTGGGGATGAGCATGGGGTAATGGTAACGCATTAGAGAGCCTTTGAAGCAGAGAGCTGAAAAAAGAAAGATACTGTTGGTTTTTTAATGTGCTAGACTGAGCCTGGGAGGGAACAGCTACCTGTCACAGCACAGGGACTGCTTCACAGGCACAGCCAAGTGTCTCTGCAGACCCATGGCCTTCCAGTGGCACTCAGCATCCCTCAGAAAAATGCAAAGCCCTTCAGGTCTGAGCTCCAGGGCTTTAATAGCAGCATGTTTTATTCAGCCTGTTTCCCCTGTGCTATATGCTATCCTTTATGTGTTTTCAATATTTAAAGCCTGTTTTTCATGACAGTGTCTCCTGGCATTTCCACCCCAAATTTCTCTCTTTCTGTGCCTCTTCATTCCAGAATAGGTATAAGCTTGTGCACTGTCCTCCTATAGTTGTGAAATATCTGGGTGTCCATTAAGATGAAAAGACTGACAGAAAATTAAATTAGTTTTATTATCTGTGATAGCAGAGATACTGAAAATGCAGGAACTGCATCTGTTTGGGCTGTGCAGAACCAGAGAGCAGGACAAAGCAGCACTTGGGTTATTCACCTTGATTTTTTTCTTAAATCTATTTTTCCCAATTGATCTGTACGGAACTGTGATAGTTTGGGTGTTCTCCATCCCCACATGCACTTTGGAAAATCACCCAGTCTAGACTCAGCAGCTCTGGAAACTGAAAGAAGCTTTATATTTACAGCTTAGCACAATATACAAGCAGATATTTACACTATATACAGAAGTATACAAGTTATAAAAGTAATACAGAAACACAACTTCCCTCCCAGGAACCTGAGTCCCCAGGAGGGGCTCTAAACCACCCTTCCACCTTCCTCCCACCCCTCTACCTTACCCAAGACTTTGCCTTATGCTCAAAGTAGTTTGGAGGGTCAGCCAAGGGGCTTAGGAAGCAGATGGATTAGTCACCCTGACAGCAGGTTAGGTTAGAGAGAAGTTCAGCCCCAAGAGACAGAGAGCGACTGTTATCTGTGTTTGTGTTCTTGTTCTTATACATCTCAGCAAGCCTATAAGTGCTTCCTTTTCACAGCCAATGATCTAATTCTTCTCACCAAAACATTCCAGCTGGGCACAGGAACCATCATTGCTTTTTACTGTTGTAAACTAAGCTGTGCAGGAGGTTTCAAATGAAGCCATTTAATTTTTAATCTTCCATTTCTTTCATGAAAAAAAACATTCCCCAACCACTACATGTTTGGTGCCACTGGTGGTGGGAAATCAAGGACCATTTTAACACAGATTGGTTTCTCCAGAGAGTCTTGCTCTTGACAAATCCAGTTAATAATGTTACAGAATTTAGGTAACACAGAGAAATGTTATATCTACTCATTCACCTGCAGAGTAACTTAACACTGGACATCAGCATTTGAAATGGATTGTCTGTAATTAGGCTGCTATAAAACGTAAGTGTGATGGTCACAGACAATAAAACTCAAGGAAGTAGCTTTGCAGGATGTCTGAGCACAGGCAGTTCTACATGACCATGACAGTCTTTCACAGGAGAATCACAGGGAAAAGGAATAACATATATATGTTTGTATACACAGGCATTGACACACAATAGGGAGTAGATCTGTTGGTCTTATTAGGTGCATATACTCCCCAGTGAAAATGAAACTTGGGTTTGGGGAAATTCAAAGGAATTATTTTTAACTGAAGAGGATTACATCTATGTCTGTGATCCTGCAAGACACTGGGCTTTCTCTGTCTTCTTCAGTGTTTTCCCTGGAGACCATGTAGGAAAATGAACAAAGCAGAAATGCAGAGATCTGTGGCTCTGAGAGAGAGGCAGCCTTTTGTACAGCAAAGGAGAGGAGAGACAACACTCCTTTCCATCAGGAGTCCAGAGCTCCTTCAGAAAGTCAGATGTGCTATTGCTCTGCCAATGCAGAGGACATCCTTTGAGGGTTCTAGGGGCTTTGGAATCACTCTGCATGCTGCTGCTGGCAGGTTGCAGCCCCGAGTTGTTCTGCCACGACAACACAGCTGCTTATTCCCTTTGAAACAGGATATCGAGAGGTGGTGAGTCCCAGAGGGCAGCAGTGTCAGGACTCTTGGGTTATGCGGCCAACAGCACAGCCGCACCTGAGTGCTGCAGGATTTTAGTTCTCTCCTTTGCCACCCTGATGGTTACCGGGCACGCCGGGGGCTACGGAAGCAAGTGCCACATAGGTTGCTTCGGCTTTGCCTGGTGCAGAAAGGTTCACAGCATCAGGGTGCTTAGCCTTGCTTCAGACGTGTCTGGCTGCAGCTGATCGACAGCGCTCGCGTCTGTCAGCTGCATGTTTAATAGCACCGCTCGCTGCAAAGATGAAATAGATGGTTGGGCAATAAAAGAAAAGCTGGAAAGAAAGATTTATAATTTCCCCCCTAAGCCTGTCATTCATGTCATTAATATAGATGTGATTTAGGAGGGCAACAACTTTTTCTTCTTTCTACTTCTTTTTCTTTCTTTTTTCCCTTTTTTTTCCCCCTTCCCCTAAAAGCTTTGTGTATGTACCCACAGTCTGACAACCAAATGGGTCTTTCTTTTTTTCCCCTCCACTGTGTGGATTGCTTCTAATTCTGTCAGTCAAAGGGAGCAGCAGTTTCGGGAGGGGAGTGATTAAGGCTCCCTCAGAATAAAGGACTGCATGCTGTGCCTCTGCTATTCATCGGGGCTGGAGATGGAAGGGCCATTCCGGGCTCCTAAATAACAGGATTTTTTTTCAAACATACAAAACACACCTTAGAAATATGTATAAACAAAGTTCAAAATCTCCAAGTACCGTGCTTATTTTCAGTTTATTTCTTTATGCACTGTTTTCACTTTTCATGCCTCAGGACCCCACTCAGCCCAGGCACTCACTCAGTGCTTGACTGCAAACGCACTCAGCAATGCACTTGGCAGTTCCTTCATTTAAGTCTGTGTTTAACTCACTAAAGTCTAAGTCTAAGGATCTAAGCTTGTGCCTAAAGTAAAACCTTTTATTACACAGTTTATTAAAAGAAACTTCCTGATTAGAACTAGATGCTTGGGGTTTGTCATTTCTGATGGCGGCAAAAAATGCGGAGTAGGTGACACTGCAGCATTTCCCTACCCAGTATCAGTTTACCACAATATTTGTGTAAGGGAAAAAAAAACATTGTAAATGGTGAAATGTTTTTGAAGGTGCTTCTAAGCAAAATATTTCCGTTTTTGCAAACTGCCACTTGCAATGTGAAAGTGAAGCTTTTTATTTATAGTCAAACATTATCTTTTATTTGACCTCTGATATTTTTTCCTTTTGATTCCTCAAAGGTTTTGGACAAACATTCACTTCAGGTTCCTCTGAAACAGAAATACTGAGTAGTTGTTAGACATATTCATGTATTTTTTAAAAAAATAATTAATTTATTATTAACAATATTTATCCTCGACTACCAGACAAGACTTTGCTTCTTTAGTTAAGCTGCTCCTTGAAAAACAATACAAAAGCACTGGTGGGCATATAGAAGCAGGGACAGTGTCTGTTGGAGGACCTGCACTATGAGTTTGTTGTGTGCACTGAATGAACTCAGAGCTGCATCTCTCTCCAAAGTCAAAGAGATGTTTCAGTCTTCATTTCAGGCTGGGAACCCTGCAGCCTCAGGAGCATTTTCCAAAGGAAAGGGAGAATAGGGGAGCTACATGAAAACAACCCCCCAGAAAGAGTAATTTCTCTACATTAGAATTAAAGTGGGAACATGGACTGATATTTTTGCTTGCAATTCGTTTGAAAGATAAGCCACATCTTTTGTCACCAGATACAGTTGTGATTCAGGGAAGCAAGGAGGTACCTGTCCTGGCAACAGGGCTGTGGATGGGCTCCAGGCAGAGGATCAGAGGCATTAGTGGCTTGTTCCACAGATGGGAAACCAAATGACCGTGACTTATCAGGGGAGTCAGGGAGTCTGTTGCAGAGGTGGTAACTCATCCACGGTCCTCCAAATATCAGTCCATCACCACTGTCATAATACTATCTACTCCATGCAGTTAGGATAAAAAATAGAGGTGACTAGAAATTGCACTCCTACATACCAAGTGTGTCAAATGGATGGTGGAGGTCCTCAGAGACCAAGTGTTTGTTGAAATGCAAGAGATTACATCCTGATTCCATGCTATGTTTTATGATGTGGCAAATTTATTATGGAGATAATATTAAATGCCCACACTTAACTGCATTTAAATCCAGGAGAACGTATCCAGGTTTTTTCTCATCATTTTTAATGGCTGCAAACGTCCTGCACATGTGAGTGACTGTAACAGCATGTCTGCTGTGTTTGCTGAGGTACAATGGAGTGAACACTTTGGTACAACATGGTAAATGTTTCATGAAAAGAGTATCAAATGGACTGTCTAAAACCCTCAGAGACTGTCTGCTCTGCACTCAAACGCAGGACATTATTTCATGATTCCCTGTGATCCCTTTGGCATTGTAATTCTAAACTGTGCAAAGAGAAGTGGATGAAGGCGGATTACAAATTCTAGTCCATATAAAGAACCTGTAATTATTTGTTAAACTGTTGTGTTTAGTCTCCTGTTCTGCTCTCTCCAGACTGGGCTATGCAGTATTTTCCAGTTTAACTCCCCAGCTCTATTACTAGTTTATAAGAACTTTGTGTACATCCTTCTATTTTCTCACAGGCCTGTAGATAAGATTTCTCCTCCAGATTCCAGGCTATAGCCCAAGCATGTCTGCGGGCAGAGGATAACTGCCCGTGGGATACAGGCTCCGGTCCCATGCTCTGCAGGTGGGACACTTTCTGACCTGACAGCAAGCATTTCTCTATGATCATTTTATATGTCTTCATACATCTTCTTGTAGTTCTTTTTTTTCCTTTTGTTTATTTTCCCCCAGACATGAGAGGATTTGGTTTGCCTCAATTCCCCCTAAATTTCAAGAAAGTATCTGCTTCTCTGTCCAGCCTTCCTTTCTTTCTCAGAAGTGCCCCCTGCTTCATCTGGAGATGTATGTGTGTCTATACCTATATATATAGATGTATCTATCTATATTCATATCCTTTTGTACCCTGTTCCACTGTGATTTAAAATAGCAACGCTTTGCCAGTCTCTTCTCTCCCACCAGAGACAGGTAGGGTTATTTTGGAAGGTGCGAGGGTTGTTTGTTTTAATTTTTCTTTAAGTCACCAAAATGGTGTTAAATATAATTTCCATGAAGTGCTCCAAACCCACCGCGTTTGCCAGAGTGTGTTGTTTTTCAGGCTCTCTCCCACCTCTAATCAGCTATGATTCGGCACAGTTGGCAGTCTCTGCTCAGTAAGCAGACTGTCTGAATCACAACTCAGCCCTAGAAAGGATGGTCTTTCTAGGTCAGGGCTAAATATACTGACTATGGGGGTGAGGATGGAAAAGTTCCCATTCCAGCTGCTATCCTGCACTGAGTCTGTGAGGATAGAACTCCCCACCTTGCCGGCACATTGGGAAGCTTCATTCACTGAGATTTGACAAGGAGAAGATGGAAAGTCCTGCAGGGTTCCTGCCCTGGCAGCAGAGATGTCCCCATGGGACGTGGCATTAAGAAGTGATAAGAGCAGCCTTACCATGGCTCTAAGCTGGATGGAGAGAAGGGGAATCAAAGTAGCCACTGCTCACCTCAGCATGAACTAGGGCCATGTCTAAACATCACTCTTTCTTAGGACTTCCAACTGTGGTGGTAGGACCAGGAGGTCTAGGTTCATGTCCTCTCTGTTCCTAGCTGGGTAGGGTGCCCTGAGAATGCACCAGCCTTCAGGATGCTGCTCATTCTCCAGTGGCTGCCCATCCTCAGGCATTGATCTTGTCCTGACCTTAAGGATACTTGCAGGCTGTCTAGGTGGCAATGAAAGCAAGCTGAGGGAACCTTTCTGAGATCCAGCTGTGCTGCAAAGGGCAGGGTATGCATGATGTTCAGTCATGTTTGGATGAGGATGTGCCAGCTAGTTCACAAAGCACCAAGGCCAGCAGTGCAGGGAGAGACAAGCACTTTCTTCAAGGCTGACGTTTGCATGATGCCTTCTGAAGCACGTCAGCTATGGAAAGAGAACACTCACAGGATCTCCCTCCAATCCAATCCAGTTATTCCTCCAGCCCATGGCTGAGACTTGGCAATCTGGCTGGAAAAAGCAGAGCAGAAATTCATGTGCCGATTGAAGTCAGTAATGAAAGAAACTCCCTTTCCCAGGAGTGGGAATACATTTCCATTGGCCCCCTCCTATTAATTCTGTAATACCATCTTTCATTTTTATATAACACACTAGCCTCCTGCAAGAGTTTTCTTTCCTTTTAGAAGATGAAGCTTCAAGATTGTTACAGTTGCTAGAGGCAACTATTCTGCAAAATCTTTTTATAAATGTATTTATCTAATTAAAAATCTTTCATCAGCACTGTGCCTGTAGGATCAAATATCTCATTTATCCTGGCAGGGCTGGGGCAAGTGTTTGCTGCTTCTGTGGAATCACAGATAAACAGGGACCAGAGTGGCATAAAATGGCTCTTCCAATTTTGCTAATTATAATGCACCTTTTTCCAATATAAAAAGTGGGATCTAAGAGCTCTCTGGTTTATTATTGGAAGAAAAGTAATGGGGAGGGGGGAGGAGTAAGCTTATAATGGAGTTAATTCAATGAAGTTGGCAACAAGAGCAGAACAGGCTTACATCAGTGACATTTTCCAGTGAAACAAACCTGTTGTACAGAGAACAATTTTTAATTAACTCTGTATCTCATGTGTTGAGGAACGTGAGCAAACTTCTTTATGACTTTACTTTTGGCTGCAAAGTATATCCCAGTTTTTATTCTCCAAGAATAGATTCATGAGGTGAGTGGCAGGGAAGAGAGGGTTTCTAAATATGCATCTGAAACTCGGTACAAAGCAACTTTGCAAGCACTTTATTGATCTTTTTCATCTGCTGCTTTTACATGATGTAGAGTATGGTGTATTAAGTACAATGATACTCAAAGAACCTTTGCACAGGCAGGGCTTGGTTTAAGTCAGTATGGAGCTTGGAGAAACCAAATACTTGACACTCAGCTTAGACAAGAAAGAGCCCAGGTGGCCAATGTGTCCCTGTCAGTGTGGCAATTCTGCTGATCTGCTGTGACACCTCTCATGGCTCAAGGCAGTAGCCTAGGAGCTGCTGGTGACCCAGGGTGGACATCTCTCTGCTCTTCTATCACCACTGCAGGGGCAGCACAGCAGGCAGCCTGCTGCAGGCCTTGCTTCTAACTCCAGCCTAATGAAGGGTGACAAGCATTTTCTTTCTGATGGTATTACCCTGCCCTGGGTATTTGGCACATCTCCAATGGGGCAAGAATGCTGTCTGGTAAAATGTGGGGGACTGGGGTACCAGAGGAGGTGACTGTTCTCAGGTATTGAGTTGGTGTGAGCAACTTCTCATATTTAAACATTCAGGGGTAAAATGAGGAAGAAACTGAAGTGTCTGTGACATGGCAAGGTTTCTGCTGCAACACAGGAGCCTCAGTGAAGCACAGTATGTCTTTGATGTTTCTCCACAAACTGAAGCTACCAAATCACAAAATGAAACACTTTCTCTGTGGGTTTTTTTTTCCTGTTGTTGATTTTTTTTTCAGCCTATCCTAGCAAAATAACTTATGCTCATAATGAACTTAACCCAGTCATCAGCAGAAACCCATCATTGCTAGCTATTGGCATATCTGCTTTGGCTGCATTACTCCATGTCACACAGAGCTCTGCAAGCAGGAGCAAGGCAGAAGCTTGCACTGGCTACAATCTGAACTGGTGTGCAGGCAAAAAAAAGCCAAAACAAAACAAAAAACCCAACCCAAACAATAGAGAATGAGTTTTAAAAGCACATAAGCATGCCTTTGGCTTTGCACACCTTTTGATATTCCAGGAGCATTGTTCAAAATATAGATTGCACTTACAGCCACAAAAGGAGGTTGATGATTTCCAGTCAAGCTGAAAAAAACCAAGTATTTCATGGTGTGTTGAAAAGGAATTAAAAAGTACTATCTATAAACCAATTGGTTTCACTTTCGGTCCCGAGGCTTACCAGAGCTCAGGTATTTGTCTCAGTGGGGTTCCCTGCTTGGCCTGTGCTCCCCCACTGCTACTCCCACTAATATGTATAGATTAGAGCTGTGTTGCAGACATAGTAATGGCATGTTAAACAGCACAGATCATAGGAGAGATGAATTTGTATGCTTTACCACAAATTAGATTGCATTTCTAAAATCCTAATAAGCATAAAGATGGATCCAGAGGGATTGTTACAAACCAAACTAGAATAATAAGCTCATCCAGAATTTACCTAATGGACAGAAGGAGAGATGGTTCTCAAATAATGGGCACATCAGCTGAACCAGCTCAGTAAGGAGAAATGTGATCCTCTTCTGGGATGCTGGGGCCTGCAGTGGGACATGGAGAAACTTTGCAAGTTGTAGCTAGATGAGTGGATAGCAGATTCTCTGTCTTGAATGCAAGGGTCACAGAATCACACAGAATCAGCCAGGTTGGAAGAGACCTCCAAGCTCATCTAGGCCAACCTAGCACCCAGCCCTATCCAGTCAACCAGACCATGGCACTAAGTGCCCCATCCAGTCTTTTCTTGAACACGTCCAGGGAAGGTGACTTCACCACCTCCCTGGGCAGCCCATTCCAAGGGCAAATCACTCTCTCTGTGAAGAACTTCCTCCTAACATCCAGCCTATACTTCCCCCAGCACAACTTGAGACTATGTCCCCTTGTTCTGTTACTGGTTGCCTGGCAGAAGAGACCAACCCCCACCTGGCTACAGCCTCCCTTCAGGTAGTTGTAGACAGCAATGAGGTCACCCCTGAGCCTCCTCTTCTCCAGGCTGAACACCCCCAGCTCCCTCAGCCTCTCCTCATAGGGTTTGTGTTCCAGGCCCCTCACCAGCTTTGTTGCCCTTCTCTGGACACGTTCCAGCACCTCAACATCTCTCTTGAATTGAGGAGCCCAGAACTGGACACAGTACTCAAGGTGTGGCCTGACCAGTGTTGAGTACAGGGGAAGAATAACCTCCCTCGTCCTACTGGCCACACTGTTCCTGATACAGGCCAGGATGCCATTGGCTCTCTTGGCCACCTGGGCACACTGCTGGCTCATCTTCAGCCTACTATCCACCAGTACCCCCAGGTCCCTTTCCTCCTGGCTGCTCTCCAGCCACTCTGTCCCCAGCCTGTAGCGTTGCTTGGGGTTGTTGTGGCCAAAGTGCAGAACCCTGCACTTGGCCTTGTTAAATTTCATCCCATTGGCCTCTGCCCACCCATCCAGCCTGTCCAGGTCCCTCTGCAGGGCTCTCCTACCTTCCAACAGATCGACTCCTGCTCCTAGCTTGGTGTCATCTGCAAACTTACTGATGCTGGACTCAATCCCCTGGTCCAGATCATCAATAAAGATATTGAACAGGACTGGGCCCAGCACTGATCCCTGGAGGACACTGCCAGTGACAGCTGCCAAGTGGATGTGGCATCATTCATCACCACTCTCTCGGCCCAGCCCTCCAGTCAGTTCTTGACCCATATCAGAGTGAATCTGTTCAAGCCATGAGCTGCCAGCTTTGCCAGGAGCTTGTGGTGGCAGATGGTGTCAAAGGCCTTGCTGAAGTCCAGGTAGACTTTCAGTATGGATGAATAATTGCTTTTATGAGGCCAAGTCCTTTGTTGAAGCTAATGAATAATGGTCTTGTCTGTAATAGAAAGCCAAAAAAACCTAAACCAAACCAAACTAACCACCAAAACCCTCAACCCCCACCAAAAAAAAGCCAGCATTCACAGCAGCCAAGAGCCTTCTGCATGGATCTAGGAGCACTGTACTTGGTGAATCATTTCTCTGTTAGATGGAGCATTTGTTCTGTTCCTGATTTATCTCCAAGCAAATTTAGACTACTCAAAATCAATTTGCTCATTATAATTTTTCAATGCCTATGGGCACACTCTTGGCTTCTGCTGTTTCCTATTGTTATTTCTGCTGAGCCATTGGTTGCCTGGCTCACATGGCTCTGCTCTTCCTCCCTGCCTGCATGACACAGTGTTAGAGAGCTGCTAAAAATCACAGCTACCCATCTTGCACAGAGGTGTGTTGGCATAGCTCAAAAGTGCTCTGTCACACCACTTGTTACAGGGTTAGTCCCCAAATTCAAATTTTAAAGCAATTTGGAAGCACCTATTCTTTGAACTGGATGTATGTGTTAGCAGGCCATGAAGGGAAGCAAAGCACATAAGGTGGCATCTAGGAAGATCTTAAAAGGGTTTTCTTGGGAGAGCCATAGAATCAGGAACCTGGATTGGAATTTAAGAGGAAGAGACCTAAAGAGTATTATTGGAGAGGATGCTGGGGAGCCTGTCAAGTCTTAAGGCAATATCAGCCCAGTGTCAGTACCTTCTATGGACACTGCTGCAGCCTTTCTGTTTTCTGGGTAGGATTCAAGCAGTAGCTTGGAGAGAATTTTACAGACCCCTGAACTTCTCTGCCAAAGATGCTGCTTACCCAGGATCTTGTCCAAATTTCATATAGATATTCCTGTTTGGCCTTCCTGTTTACAATTTCAATTACATTTGGCTCTTCCTCATCCCATCCAATTCAGTGTTGTTCTTCACTGTGTGCTCTTCAGCACTCCAAATTCAGGGGCACTGAACTATCCTCTAGCCTCCATCATGCTCAGTTCTTCTGAAATTCTGGGGATTTTACAACCCTCCTTTTCCCAGCAGACCTTTCCCAGGAGTTGTCCCATTGCCAGAGCAGATCCACTGCTACTAACCAGTATACAAAGCTCTGTTCAGGAGCATGGTCTGCAAGAGCAGCCCAGGCTTAGTTCAGCTTAGGTATGTACAAGATGCTGTTTCTAACTCACATGAGTGACTTACAGGTTTGTCTTACGTCACACTAAGCAGCCCATCTGATGCTGGGTTTAGCTGTGAGCCATGGTGCTTTTACTGGGATCCTTTGTTCTTGCAGTACCTTATACCAAAGATATTTTTTTGGAAACACTAAAGATTTGCATGATATTAAAATGCATGTTCCATTGGGCTTTCCAGTTAATTCTTTCTTTCTGACTTTTCTTTTTTTACAAAATAGGGCTCACTTTTGCCATTGTTCATTTTTTTTCTTTTTATTTAAGCAAAATTTTCATCCATTCAGTGCCTCTGTTGAGATTTTTTTTTCTTTCATTACTTTATGGCAGATGAAAGTTAAGAGGTCCAATTACTAACATTTTATGATAGCACAGAATATTATTAAAGCACTTAAGAGGTTATTAACACCTTTTATGTACCTCATTATTTAAAAGCCTGCCATATTTAATCATTTTAGCACCATTAAATTGGCATTAACAACAACCCTATGACTTACACTCAGAAATGTCACCATTTGACAACATTAATGCAATAAAACATCTCAGAGAAACCTGGAGGCACCCTGTGAACTATAATGCTTCACAAAAATGGGACTTTTCAATGCCTTTGTACTACAGGGAGCTGCAAGGAGGACCACGGGGGGTCCCCACCTCATGCTGTAGGCAGTGCCTGCTGCCAGAGAACCCAGAATGAGCTGGTGCAATGCATTTGGCAGGAAAGCTGAGTTTGGTAGAGGACAACATGCAGCAGGTGAGGAAGGCATTGAGTGGAATTTCCATGTGCAGAGGCACAGGAGCTAACCCTAATTCACTTCTCTGGTGTCCAAATGCAGCCGAAGGTCACAGGTCTTGGTGGTCCAGTGTGAGTCCTGGGAATCCCTTTGTCTCCCAGTGGGTGCTGTGGCATCTTTGCTGTCTCTCTGTGTCAATGCCAAGTCACAGGCACGGGCTTTAAGGGTCCTTAATTGAGTGACTGTCACACTCCTACCTGTGCCTGATGATGGATGACTAACTTTGATATCTAAGCAAGGGAAGAGTAGAGAAGCCCTTCCGATTGCCTGTCCTGCTGTTTATAGGAGCAGTTACACATGTAAGACTCCCTCTTGTAAAGCTGTAAAATTACTTCTGCTGTGACCTTCCTCTGGAGTCCCTTTTCTTTTTTCTTTCCTCACTCCCTTTGCTGTGGAGAGCTGAGGCTGACACACAATCTGGTGGTTAGCAATTACACACTCGGTATTAGCCTCTGCCCGTTGATTATCAAGGACAAAAAACAATAGCTGCAGAGTGGCTAAGTGGAACATCATGTTAATCAGCTCAGAAATATTATTTTTACAGCCTCTTGATTATTTCTAACAACCTGCTAAAAGCCAGTGGGACTGGGTGGGTCAAAAAAGCTCTGGCGACACTGGGAGCATTCCAGCCCCTGTTTTTCTGCTTGCAAGCTGGAACTCCTGGAGCAAGATTCAATTCATATGGGGCATTATCCCAGCAAAATTAATTGTGTTGTCTTTTAAAGGCTTACAAAAACCCAAACCAAAACAAAAAACACAAACAAAAAAAGTAAAAACCTTTCCCATGATCATTATTTTCATAGATGAACATTACTAACACATTTTGGCTTTTTAAAGCACATGCTCATCTTTACTCTGTCTGTGCAGCTGAACACAGAATCAGGTGAATCTATTCTGTTATTTATCTGCCCAGACTTCAGAAGCATTCCTTTTCTTTGTGATTGTCTAACAGAAAAGAAAAAATGGGAAAAGTCTCCCAAGCCTCAACTTAGGGGCCATACAAGGCCTCCTGAGTTGTTTTTCAGATGCTGGCACTCAGACAAGTGACTGTGTCAAAAACCCCAACAGGTCTATGTGCAAAACCTATCAGCCCCATCAGCTGGAAGGATGCCACCACTGCTATCAGTATATTAGCTCAGCCATTTGGGGAGAGTAAATGTCAGTATTTGTAACTCAGAAGGGTCAGGGCTGCTGTTAATGAAGCTGCCTGTCCACAGCCAAATCCCTCCTGTGTAGATGATCTGCAGGCACTTCCCTGTTTCCATTGCCCGTAGAGGGATGGATTAATATTCCAGCCCAGCCACACTTGGGTTTGTTTTGCTGTTTGTATTACATCTCTATCTGCAGCAGTTAAATGCTGGTAGGTCTTCAGGTCTGTTAAACAGATTATAGGAGGCTTTAAACATCATGTGCTTTAAACATGTGCTGGGTTTTGTCCCCCACAGCCAGCACACAGATCTGCTCAGGTGTGAGTAGAGACAAGTGAATAAGGCTTCCTGCAAATCCCCCTTTCCAGCAGAGTAAACTCGTTGTTATCTGGGAAGGTGGGGGGGTTAATTAGCCTGTATTAGTGGAGGGTTTAACAGCAGTGCCCTCACCCTGAGGGCAGACCTCTGTCTTGTTTTCTCCTCCAGGTCTAGTCCCTATCTCCCCAGGTGCCTCCAGTCTCTCTGGAGTTCCCTGCCCCTCCTTCCTGCAGCTCCCCCACCTTCTTTAAGGCTTTTTTTTGTTGCTGTAGCATGCTTTACTAGAAGACCCACGATAATAAATGCACTGAAGCAAGAGGGGAGTGTAAGGCACTTTATTTTCCACAACAGTTTAGGGGTGCAAGTTTTACTGGGATTTGAGCTCTTAATTAATTTGTTCCATTTGAGAAATGTCCTTTTGGGTAGCTCAGAGGATTCTTGAGCCTCCCACAGTGCTGGTTTTGATATGATTGCCTTTCCCTTTGCCAGCTCTGCTGTGGCGATGGAGCCAGGAGGTGTCCTTGGGACCTGTGCTATGGGATGCATACCTACTGTGCAGGACACTGGGGAGAAGGAAGGCTGTGGCTGACATCTCTGCCGTGGCTGCCCTCTCCATGTGCTTGTGTCAGCCGAGGGAAGAGTGTCTCTGTGGGGTTAGCAGCAGGTGTTGCTTGCTAGCTTGGGCAGTGTGGCTGTGACGCTTGTGCTGTGGCTTTAGCTACAAAAAGCGTGAGCAAAGCATGTGACTGGACACTGAGGGAGACCAGAGGTGAAGAGCTGGTTTATATTACTATTAAAATAGCAAAGCCCAGACTCTGCCTGTGTGAATGTTAACCTGCTGTAGCAACACATTTGCAGCAACGTGTAGCTGTATTGTATGCAGTGCTGCAGAACGGCTCCCGGCTGGACTAGCTCTCGCTGCCAGGAGAGCTCTGATTTTGATTTGGTTTTTATGGTCAGATAGCTGATACATGGTAACTAATTTACGGCAAAAGCCAGTGGAGACAAGACTGCAGACCTAATGTAGGCTTGCCAGGTGAGACTAGCCACAGGCCACTTAGCATTGCACAGGTGAAATGATTTTGTCCCTGCCGTTATTTCAGACTTTCTATTGCTCTTTACCTGGTGAGTTAACTTCAAAACCTGTCTCAGCACTTGTTCTGCTTACATAAATTCACTTCACTGGGACATTTATCCCAGCCTGTGTAGCCAAGCCAGCAGAAGTTTCTAGTTTAGCTTGTCCTTCATCAGTTGAGGGGACTGTCTCCTCAGCAAGCAGAGCTAGGCAATTTGGCTGTGTTTTGTTGAGTATCAGCCCAGGCTGGTGCAAACCCAGGGTAATTTATCATCTGGGTGTATGATGGATGAGGTGATATGAATTGGTGGCTTTGGTCCATTACTGTTGGAACCAACTGATCTCCTTATTGGCAGCCTCAGCAGAAAGTCTGTGAAAGAATTTTTGTGCCCTGGGGCACCTTTCCCTCCTTGGAGGGAGCTACTGCCCTCCAGCAGAGACTGAGCAATTCACACAATGCCCCGGGAGATTCTGCTGCCTCTTCTCTCTGGAGCCCTTCCCTACTCTGCCAGGTCTGGATGAATGTTCCAGATTGCCTGCTGCAAGGCCCAGAAGCTGGCTCCCCTGTGACTTACTGCCCAGGACCCACAGGCTGGTGATGCAGATCCCACAGCTGCTTTTCAGCCTGCAGTTTGTATCTCTGCTTAGTGGCTGGTTTGCAGCACCGATGTATTTCTATTTGTGTGCCTTTTTTTTCTGGCCCAGATCTCCAGAGAGCTCTGCTCAGAGCTGCTGCCTCTTGCATGCAGCACAGGCAAGGCTTGCTGGCTCCTGCAGCTCACCTGCTGCTTGCCGCAGATTCGGCACTTTAAGTTAAAAGTTAGTCCTGGCTTTTAAGGTCTATTCCAACCCATTTAACTCCTGAGCATTTAGTGAAAAGCAAGATGGGAAACAGAAAAGCTTACATCAGCTCCTGTAACTTGCAGAGTGAATGGGAAAGCTGCAATAAATTTATAGTCAGGAAGAAGAAGCACTGTGCTTTATATAACTCATGCTTTGTTCAAAACCAATTGATTAGCAAAGGATAATTTTAGGAGGCAGTTGTTGCTGGACTGTTTTGTGCTGGTTTTTTTAAATATTATTTTTATTGTTGTTGTTGTTATTGTAACTTTTTTGTTATACAGCATGCTTCTTGAGCAGATGCTTAAACAAGCAAGATTGGCTTATCATCCCTCTTTAATTCCTCGTCATGTCACTTTGGAAGGGAAATGGCTTGGTAAAAGCCAGGGAGTTCAGATAGGATGCTGGCAGATCGCTATGAAATATTCACAAGACATTTAGTTTAACTTGGTGCTAATTGAACGCTGACAGCACAAGTTACTCCTGCCTGCAGCAATAGTCTATCACGTTTAGGCAAGTGGCATTCCTTCCCCTTTGGTGCTCTCCTAGATAACTGTGCTCCCTCGAAGCCTCCCAACAACCAGTAAACACTTGGGTGAGCAGCAATAGAAACAGATCCTGCATTCATGGTGTGGGGAGAATCCTCCAGAGCTGATGAAAGTTTCTTAGCACAGAGGCTGTGATAAGGCTTCAACTCTCTATGACAACACTCAGCATTATGTGAGAGGTGAATTGAAAGTCATGCAGACCTTTTTTGTTAATAGCTTCCTTAGTGAAGATGCTTAAAATCAGAACTATTTGCGAGTTAGCTAATGTCATTTTTCTGAAGCCATGGCCCAAAAGCTCTCCTTGCCCTGAGATGAGAAGGTTTCTAGGGCAGTTAGAACTGTGCTGGGGTAACAACCTATTTTTCTATGGAGACATAGCCTTGTTTACTACTTCTGGGTTTATTTCTATAGCTCAACATACTGTTTGCTGATATTTGTGAATTTGTTTCTTATTTGTCAGTTCAGCTTCCCTGTGGACATTTAATAACAGGAATTTTCCTACCATTTTAATTGTCTTTTATTCCAGAGCCAAGCTGAGTTTGAATGGAGTATTAATGCCATCATTTTAGTCATCAGACATGATGTGTGGTCTAAACAGCTTGGATCAAAACTCAGTATCCAGCTTTGCTTGAAACCCTCTGCCCATCTGTGGTTTAGATGCAGTCATCTGCCTTAGGTGCCTCAGTTTCCCATCAATGGAGAAAGGCCAAGTTGTTAGGCAAGAACTTTTCTCCCCATTTGGAGGAATTTGCTCCAGGCTTCTGAGGGCTAGCACAGGGGATGAGAGTGTAGGAACAGCTGCCTTGGTGGGGACCTTGCTTCTTCTTTGCACTGCAGTTCATGCCAGCCACATTTTGTGTGTAGCCAAAATACTAAGTGACTTCTGTGTGCAGTAATATGTAATAAAAGTGACCCAGAACATTTTTCACCTACCAGGGGAAGTGTCCCCATCTGCCCAGTTCACCTGTCCTGAGAAGTGAAACTGGAGAAGGTATTACTGAAACAGTGACTGAATGCTTAAGTGATGATGACTTAGATGACATCAGTTCATCTAGCAAATGGTGTGGAGCTCTGACATGAGGCTGTAGGAAGGCAGGCAGTTGTGCAACCACCATGGGTGACCAAAGTAGTCATAGTAGTACAACAGCTACTAATAACCACTGAAGAGCTTCAGCAGTGAAAAGCCTGCACAAAGGCAGGGCAAATGGGCATGCCATTCCCCGCAGTCCTGATGGGAAGCTACAGATGGCTGTAAACAGCCAAGGAAGATGAGTTAAAATGTAATATTGCAGGGACAGCAGCACACATGGCTGCTGAGGCTTTGTTTTCCCCTTTTACACAGAAACCACTGGAAAAGGGGAGTGTTAAGAAAGGATTTAAAGAAAGTAGCTGTGACTTCTTTGAAGCTTGGTGGAGGCTGAAGGGTGTTTTCTGAGCTGCATGGATGGGTTGGAAGCAGCAACTAATTACTTTGGAGTGATGTCACACATGTCCAGTGCTGGAGGACTGGTGAGTGAAGAGAGGATCACCCTGAAAGAGTTTCTGTCTGAGATGGGGGACATCCAGCTGGGATTGCAGTAATGGGTGACCAGGTAAATATAAGCAATTGAGAGAAATATCTTTTTTTTTGGTAGCAAAAGATTTATGAAGCCCAAGCAGAATCTGGATAGAGGAGCAGAGCTGAGCTGAAAGCCTGAGACACTGAGCTTGTCTGCCCTAGAGTTTAAGTGAGTTGTCTAATGGCTGTAGATAGCAATCTGCTGTAAAAACACACCTTGCTTTCAACAAAGACATGGTCTTAAATGTATTTTCCAAAGCCAAGTATGTAATACTGAACTCAAAGAGCTCCCAGGCTTCCTTCCTGTGAATCCCCTGCTCTTGGAATGCTGAATATTGCTCTCCCAGTAATACTGTCCTTGGAAAGGCTGAACAAACTTACAATTCCCCCGTGTCTGTATAAAACACCCTCACCAGCAGGAGCAGAGGGAGGTACATAAAGTGTTTCATCCTCCACAGAGTCCTGCTCCAATTGGCTTCCATAAGCATAGCTCTTAGGGAGGGAAAATAAATGAGGCTTTCAAAATTGTTTTACTTGATTCATTTCATTTTGGACTAGAGCAAGGCAAATAGACAGTGGGAGGACTTCACTGGTAAAGTTTTGTTGTTTTGTTTTTTTTTTCCAAAGCAGAGAATACCAGAAGATAACACAACAGCAAATTACTGCATATTTTAAACCCTTGTAGCTAAACATTCCCTTTTGGGGCTGCGCCAGGTATCTTGTGGTGCCAGTGAAAATGGGATACAGATGTTCACTTGTTTGGATGGAGACACTGCAATAATTCATGCCTGCTACAAATGATAGGATGCCTCATGCTCACAAAAGAATACTCTGATCTTTTTGTCAGTAATAAGAACATATATCCTCTGTATTAAGGGAAATAAGGCCTGTAAAAAAATGTCAAGGCTGTGTCTGTCAGTTTCCAAAATGTAACCCCTGTTGTAGTGAGGCAGCTGTGCTGGTGAAGGTGCTGCAGCCTTGATACCAACTCAAAGTGTGTCAGCACTCACAGGGAGTGAATCTGTGTCTGGGACAGGCATGCAGTGTGAAATACCTTCTGCTAAATGTGAATGATCAGAGGACCCGAGCTTCCAGAGCAGTGGAGGTCTGGGATGTTGTGTCTGAGACTTTTTTAAAAATAACTTTAGTTTTTGAATTCTTGCTTATTTTTGAAAGATAAATTTAGGTGTTTTTAAACTCTTAGCTTTGAGTTTGAACTTGCTTGCAGTGAAAATTAAAGTCCGTGGTAACAGTGTTCAGGAATGTGCTCTGTTTCAATGGACATTATGGAAATGGGAGCTGTATGCCCCAGAAATGCAGAGATGAGACAGGAAGAAAGAACAGCTGAGCTTATCACACTGCAACATAACAGCAGGGCTGATGCTCACCTTCTGCTTTTTCATGTGCAGCAGATAACTGCAAAACTGGCATCTGCCAAAAGAATTTGTTAGCATACCTGAATACCTGCACCGCTGCTTTCCCCCTGTTGTGCTCCTGTCAGGAGAGGTACAAAGAGGTTCACACCTGCTGTACAGCTGCAGGTTGAAGGAATACATGTGCAAGTTTGGCAGGTAGAAATTGCACTCTTTAAATTAGACTCCACTGCTTGAAATAGGAGCTCTCTGCTTTCCCTCACTGCTGCTCTATTTTTCACTTCTTGCAATGCCCATATTAAAATGAACTTCTTTTTTTTTTTTCAATCTTAGTTCATTTAATGGTGGAGCTGCAACTGAATCCAAAATCACACTTCTGGAGTTCCAGCACCAGAGTTGGATGAAGGTCTTAAAGGTGTGCACACTTTTTTCTCTTGCTTCTCCAAATTTTACTTTCTCTGTAATTTTTATGAAGTGGGTTTGGGCCTGACACAACTGGCAGAGTTTGGGCTGTAATGACTTCTTGTTTTTTTAGGAGGCATTTAACCATTTGCTCACCTTTCTCAAGTTGTAGGTTGGCTTTTAATTGAAAAATCCCAGCTTGAAATGAAAAAAAAAAAAATCCATCCTGAAAATCTCATGATTTAGTAGCGCTTAAGTGTGGTGCTTTATATCCCTATTTTTTAAACTGTTTTTCTTGGCTTCAGCCACTCACCAGATTTTTTCCAATTTAACAAAAAGTTTTGGCATTCTGAAATGGCATCTTTTGCAGGACTGTGAACTGGTTGTTTTTCACTGATACTGTACTACATGGAGTTTTTTATATTAGGGCAGATGACAGACAACTCTAACTTGCCTGTATATTAGGGTAGTGATTTTTCTCCCTAGCTAGCCCTATCTATTTGTGATTTTTCAGTCCTCATCAACATGCAAACCATTCGAAACTTCCCATGGGAAATGTGGACCCCACGTAGTAAATTTTAGGCTACTAACAGATGAATACCTTTTCTTACACCTCTGTGGACCCCTTGAAATCCTCAGGCCTCCAGGAGTTCACAGAGCAAAGCCAAAAAATACCTCAGGTTCGCTCCCACTTGCTCACATAATGTAGTAGTTTAGCAAATACGCACTGCCCCACTGGTATTTCTTCAGTGGAGCTAGTCTCAGCCAGAAATAAAGGCAGGGTCTATTTTTTTCTTCTGTAAGTATGTTCAAAACATGAATTTCCATGAGTTTCCAACATGAGACCTATATCTGCATGGTAAGTAGAGTCACTTTCACTTGCAAATGAGGTTGGATCTGCTAAAAAATCTGCTAATTTGCAATAAAAATAGCATCCATCTTTTGCTCTGCAAATACAGCCTCTTTGAAAACTGTCCCATTTTCAGAACTGTAGCAGCTTGTAGGATGGGAGAAAGGGGAAGGAGGAAATACCTTGCATTTGAAGTCACTTTGTATTTCTCCAGAACTATTTCACACACCTTTAGTCATTACGTTGCATTTTGTGTTGCCACATTAATTCTCACAGCAACAGACTGATCCAAACAGTGCGACTTCAGTGCAGAAGCAAGGGGAGCAGGACCGGTTGGGAGGGAGAAGGATTTGTTCAGACATAAATATCTCCTGCCATATTGAGGGGAGTTTAAAAAAAAAAAATGGCCAGCCAAGAAATAGCTTTTTTTGTAAGAACGTTCTGTTTCTCTCTCTCTTTTTTTGTAACGTGTGCTGCAGTGTGAGAGACCAAGAACAAGGGGGAACCAACCAAGTGGCTACTTAATGAGTCTGGGATGCTGAACGCAGCTGCTCTTTCAGGTGGGTGAAACTGCAAGGGATGGAAGACTAGTGAGGTGAATGTGTATGCAAAAGGTGGTATTAAATAAGGAGGTCTGGTCATGTAAGGTCTTGTTGGGGAAACTGCTGACTTTCTGGCAGGTTAAATGCTTGAAGGAATTGCAGAGTCAGGCTCCAAGAAAATGAGGGTTTACACCAAAAAAATCAGCACCTCAGCACACAAGCAGGTGAAAATACCAGGTGCAGAGAGGAGAGCCAGTGCAATACCTTCTATTCCAGTCATCCTGCACCCAATGAAGAATGCAGATTGAAGAGAAAAGAGCAGATATTGTTGTAGCTATACCGCAATACCTACCTGGCCTTTATCCCCTACCTACCTTTTATCCTCTGCATATCTGGTTGCTATATGCATGTCTCTAGGACTCCAGACTTCCAGAAACCTCCTATAAAGGCAGGCTGAGGTAGATTTCTTGCTACGTAGTTTCCCATCTCACCTGTTGGTGATGTTTCCCATGAGGAATATGATGCTCACGAGACTAGGAAATGTGTGGCATTGATCTAGAATTTCAGAGTAGCATAGAAAGTACCAGTAGTAAGGTTATACAATTGTATTTGTAGGAGTTAAGACCTCCCCTGTTCCCACTTCTGCAGTGCTGCTTTGGGCCTGCCATGGCCAGTGTGATTCAATGCAGGCTGGAAACATTCCCTGTGCTCTCAAAGCTTTTCCTTTAAGGAGGGGATGAGAGGTGCCTCAGCTTTGGTATTCTGTGTTGGCACTCATCACTTCTGGAGTATTTTGGGCTGAGCTTGTGAACAGTTGTAAGAAAATAAATTCACCTGTAAGGAGACATGAGAAGAAGTCCCAGTATTTGACCAGAAGTCTTGCCAGTAAGGTTGGGATGGGTTGCAGCTCTCTCTGTACTTCTCCTGTGCTAAGGTCAGCTGTGGTGGCTCACACTGTGTTTTGCATAGTCTCTGAGCCTTAAACTGAGGTTTCCACTTGATAAGTCCAAGCTTCTGACACCAAAAGCCTTGAGTGGACACATGCTTATATCTAGATGGCTTGCAGCAGGCAAAACTCATAAAAGAAGAACAGCTAATTGCATAGTTATAATGGCACAGTATTTGAGAGAAGCCCTTGATTTCTACTGTAGTGGGTCTGCAAATTCACCTTTGGCCATCCTCACCAACTTCTATCCCCAGTCTCAGAGGAGCATGGATCAAGAGGAGGATTTTGGCCCTCTTCCTTTGAGAAATAACCACTAATTTCTTCAGTTTGTGCACATTATTAGTTTTTGAACAGAAGAGCATGATAGAGCTCTATACACCAGTTGGAAGCAACATGATTTGTGTCATGAGTACCAATATGCATTTGACAGTATCCTATAAATTCAACACGTTTTGAAGAGCGTTAACAAGAGTTGTAGGAACTATACTTAAATTCTTCCCATACTTTTTTTCCCCCCCTCCAATTAAAAGAAAAGGAAGCTAACAAGAGTCTGTATCCAAAACAAATATGGCTTGGGTCACGACAAGACTTCTGCACGCCGTGCTAGACCTGCATCTACAGCACATTCATTGATTTTTGTCTCCATGAATCACCCTAAAGCTATAGGCAACAAAAGCTGAAGCTATGTAGATGTGATTTCTAGTTCATTTGTTGTTCATTAGAAAGATTTTCTCTCTCTTATTTGCAGCACCCCTGCTGCTGCGTGTTCATTAGGAGAATGGAATGTATTCCAAATATTTCCTAGCTCTGGCTGGGCAGATGGTGGAAAGTAATTTTCCAAACATTTCTGGAAAAGAGGGGGATAAAACACACCCAAATAACCCCGAGTCACCCTCTGCACAGCAGAAGAATTTGGCATTTCTGAGTGCAGACATGCCATACACTTTCTGTCTCTCTGGTTGTACAGTGCTGTGTGTCGGAGTGGTGGGAAGTGTGTATGAATGGGAATGTATCACATTACATGTGGGATGTTAGCAAGGCTGGGATTTTTTTTCACAGGAAACTGCATTTGCAAAGAGCACACAGCAACATGCAGTACCCTAAAAGATGTGTGTGAAGGAGTGAGCAAGATTGATTTCCCTAAATCTTCTGGGTAACCCAATGCCTAAGGGAATCCCAAGGAGGGAGGACAGAGCCTGGGCCACACTCCAGCAGACGCTCTGTCCCCATCCCCTGCCCTTCACCAGTGAGGGCAGAAGGATGTCCATGTGCTCAGACAATGGTGGAGGAAGCGTCTCTGGCTGCGTTTCCCTTCTGCTCCCTGGAGAATTGGGAGAGCACACAAGCCAGGGCCAGATTTAGCTCTTGGATCCACATGAAACACCTCTGTGCCGACTGCTCCTTTCCTTCGTGCTTAGCCTCTTGTCATGGGAGTGGAAGTCGCACGCACATGCACAAGGGGAACAGAAAAGCCAAGTCAATATGCAGCAGGCAGAGTGGGGAACACAATGAAGGCGAAACAAAGAGCAGGGCTGTGTTTGCTGCCTTTCTGGTGGCATTCATTTCTCATGCTTGGCGCTGGTTTCCTCTTTTCATGAGCCTCTTGACCTGCAGATCCCTCTCCTCTACATTCAGACCCCAAAGCCCTGCAACTGGATCCTTATGCCTCTTCAGATCAAACCAGCAAAACACTCTGAACACAGAGCCTGAACTGTGTGTTTGCATCGAGGCTTTAAGCTCCCTGGTGCTAGCACCTGGGGTTCCTATTTGTTTTCCAGCTCCTGAGCACAGCAATGGTTCCCTCTAAATCAACACAAACAAACCAAGAGAGGCTTGAGGCAGCACGGCAGAGCTTACCCAAGCACGGCCGTCCCATGACTGAGCTGTTGCTCTAGTCTGTGGAAGGTGCCTCCAGCACTGATTTGGGCTATCAACTCAGCCCAGCACCCCCAAAATCTCTCACACAGAATCCTGGCAGGACAAAGAAACTTTCTCAGAGAGGGGCATCAATTGCCTGTGCTGTGCCACTGGGACAGTCAGCTTTGGAGGGAGGTGCAAAATCCCATCAGAATTTCAAAGACCACTATTAGTGATAGATTCTCAAGCCTCCTTTTTCTTCAGGCACTCCATCATGGGAGAGTGCATGGGTGCAGGTGGAGGTGTTGAGGCCTCTCATCTGAGTTATTTCCTTAGCTGTGGTTTCAGATGCAGATGTATGGACACACAGTTCCCAAGCAGATGCTTGAAAAGGCACTGAGAACAGGGGCACCTGCTGAACAAGAGGCAAGAGACCCCCCCCCGAGCTTGCTCTCAGCTTTAAGACAACTCTATCCTGTGGCATCCGACCTTTGCACAGGCTCAGCGAAGCGTTAGCACAGTAGTGCCGTGCACGTTATGCAGCAGCTTTGCGGAAGCAGAGTTGTGAAACATATGCCTTCTGTAGCTGCCATGACCTTAAAAACCATTGCTTGGTCACCCAGCAGAAAAACACTGGAGAATTCCTTCCACACAGACAGGTGCTGGTGTCCTTTGGGAGCTGGCTTTTCCTCTTTGGCTAGCCAGACCTTCCACCAGTCAGGGCTGTCTCATCACTCTGCATCAGCGGAGATTCTGGAATTTGTCTACACTACATCTTATACCTAAACCTGCATTTTTCACAGCCTGACCGAGTTGGAAGCTCTTCTCCATCAGTGATGGCCAGTAGCCTTCAGTGATGAGCAGTGGCTGTAACTGATTCATCAAGACTCCTATTAATCTGGTTTTGCTCAGTTGTTGCAGCACCTCTGATTCCCAGTTAATATGCTCTGGAGCCAAGTTTCCTTTAGCTAACTTACAGCATAGCCTATGTATGGGTAAAAATGTATCACCATCATGTTTTTAATTAAATGCATATGATAACACCAAAAGGAGAGAGAAGGAGGAAGGGAGGGAACCCAGGTGAAGTTTTTAATTGTTTTAATAGTGAGATTTGTTTCATTGAGAATAGGCACATTTGTTTCCTTGGAAACACTGGTGATGTATTAGCTGTATAAAATCCAGCAGAAAAGATTTGCAAAAGTGAAGCCTTTAGGTTCTAACTGGTATTGTAACTCCCTTCATTTGGATTTTCCAGATCAGAACTGCATGTGATCCCTAGACTCCCAAATAGGTGTTGTCTTGTGTTTTAAGATTTAGAATTAATGATTTCACAGATTAGCAGAATCTAGAGTCTAAAACTACAATAACAACAACACACCTTCAACAATTCACTATCCCTGATTCATACGATTTAATTAGATGTGTCTGTAAGTTCTCTTTGTGCCAAGCAGTGCAGGCTCAGGCACTCCACGTGATCTGAGGAAGTAGCAAAACAATTGCTTTTTAGACGTTCCAGTAAAAGTAGAGATTATTGGTAATGGAACCATAGGTGATACTTTACATGCATCCCATGTTCAGGTATTTTGCTGTACAGGGCACTGATACCTGGATTGACAATACAGAATATACACTGTGCTCCAGCCAGCTTCAAGTTCAGAAAATCACTGAAGCTGCTGCTAACAACTCTGCCTCACACAAAGTCTTACATGCCTCTGTTTTTCCAAGAGTGTGTCTAGGGAAACAGGCTACTCCCCGGAGAGCGTCGTCCCCAGAGACAGCACCTCAGGTTTGGGGTTACAACACCCCAAGGCATAACAGGAAGTCAAAATGTACATTTTAAGGTTGTTTGCATCTGAAGTAAAAATGGTTTTGATTCTTTTTCAATCAGATTTTCAAAAATTATCATTTTTGTCTCTTTCATGTTAGAAAATAAAGCCTTGTAAAGGTGGATTCAGCTCTGCAATTGGGAGGGATTCAAACAACCAATTTTATTATCTGTGATTTCACCTCCATGCCCAAACTATGAAGATATAGTGCACCTGGGGATCAAACACTGCAGAAACTCTCTTTTGAACAAAAATGGGGGGGGGGGGGGGGGGGGGGGGGAGACTGAAGATAAAGTACCAGATGTACAGATGTAGGATTTTGGACTATCAGAGGAGAGAATGGATGGGTTAGTTTTAGCATATAAGACTAATCACTCAGCTGAAATCAACCCAGCAGCTGAGTAAACAGACTTAGGAAAAAGGCATTTATGGGAGCGTTCGCGTTTCAGGGTCCTCCCTCTTTCCTTGTCCTCCTGTTTGTTTTTCTGTCTCTTTGGTGTTGAAGCTTCCCAGTTAACCGGTTTATTAGGTAGTGATGACGATGTCAACTGTGCAGCTAGGCAATTCACATCGCCCCTCCACTGCACCACAGCAGTACGGGCTGAGCAAATGGAGCTCAAGTTCAGCAGCCTGTCCACGAACAATGGGCCTCTCTGCAGCAGAGGGTCTTTGAGCTGCGTGCTTGGCTCACCGCCACCCAGAGCCACAGCCACTCCAGCACAGGCTCTGCTTCTACCACACACACAGGCATCTTGTCGCTTTTTGCTCCTGCTCTGGTACAATTCCTTTAAGAAGCACCCAGCTCCCTGCCCGTGTGTCTCCCGGCAAGCAGTGTGGGCCCATGCTAGACGACGCTGGTGATGGCTGTTTTTTGGTGTCCTGGAGGGTGTAAGATCACTGACGGACAAGAGTTCAAGAGCATGCTCATGGCAGTGCAGCAGTCTCTGCAAGGCCCAGCGCTAGGGTCTGTTCCCAGACCAGGCCCGGACAGCAGTCCCTGGCAAACGCCACGTGAGTTCACGGCCCGCACGGCTCAGCCCTTCCCGCGGCAGCACACGATCGCGGCGAGACGCTGCTAGTGCTTGCTGCGTGCCGCGGCTGTGCCGGCTACCTCCGATAAACCGTGCAAGGAGTGCAAGAAACACCGTGGGTGCAGTGACACAGGCCTCGCACACACGGAAGGTGTAACCCGCACCCTCCTCCCCAGCGCGTACGCCGCCGGAGTGACCGCCCGGACGCCCCGGCCCGACCCTGCGGGTCCCTCCGGAGGCGCTCTGCGAGCGCGCGCCTCCTCCGGCCCGGGCTCTTTAAGGCGGCGGCGCGAGAAGGCTCGAGCTGCGCCTTTGTCACGGCCGCGGGTCACCGCGCGGTCACGGCCCCGCCCCGCCTGGATTAGAGCCCGCGTGGCCGTGCGCGCCCCGCCTCCCTCCCATGATTGGCTGCTTTACTCACGGCGGCCTGCACTCCCACTTCCGATTGGCTAAACTCGCCTATCATTTACATGCGAAGGGTGGGGCAGCGCCTGTCCGTGACACTCGGGCGCCGTCTGAGGCCGCCCCCACCGCCTCCGGAGAGATTTAAAGAGGCAGAGCCCCCACCAAGCGCGTGGTTTCCCTTGTAAGCTTTGGGGGCTTTATTGGGCGGTGTCTGAGCAGCCGGTGGGAGTGGGGCTGAGCTCTTGCGTGTTCCCCCGGGGTGTGTGTAAGCGCCTTTCGGAGCGTCTGCTTGAGTCCGGGAAGGAGCTTCAGGTGTTGCCCTGCGGCATGCTGTGCCCTGTGAGACCCCTGGCACCAGCCGTGCCCTTCCTGCGCTGCAGGCCGGAGAGTCCATCCAGCCTCTGCATCAGGCCCCAGCGCATAGTGGAAAGGCATTGGCTAGGGTATGAGGTGCAGGACCATGGTGGAGCAGGATGCACCAGTGGTACCTCAAACATGGGCAATGAAAGCCCCCCCCACCCCGAGTGATACTGAGAGTAAGATGAATCTGTACCTTGTGCTGAACACTAAGTGGTGTTTCCAGGCAGGTGCTTTTTCAGAGCCCCTAGTTTCCTCAAGGCTCTTGCCTAGAGCAGACACATAGGCTCTGTGGGGTTATTCCCAATCTGGATATGGTGCTGGGCAGCAGTGGCTGCACAGCAATTACAATTGTGCCTCATGGGACGGGATACCTTGCTCCTGAAAGCTCCATCACATCTCTGTGTGTCAAAGCAGATGGATTCAAATCGGAGCCTGGCTTCCTCTGATCTTGCCTTTCATGCAAGAACCAAAAGAACTCAAATACAGAGTAACTGGAGTGTAACCATGTAGGTGAGTGCATGTAGGCATCACGAGGACAATTTAACCCATCAACTGTTTGCAGCTGCTCCACTTCTAAACGGATCTACAGAATGAGCCTGGCAGCACATCCACTGAACGTGGCTGAAAACTGGCTTTCAGAACTACTCAAGTGCTTCCGTGGATGAACTTGGATACACTTTGGTATGTCAGCTCTCAGGGAGTTAAGGGTGACTTTTTTTTGCTTTCCAGAGCATCATTCCCCTCTCCAAAATGCCTGTTGTTCCATCAAGAAAAGTCACAGATTATTTTATCTTCATGAATTAAACCCCCTTTCCTTAACCGCTACTTTACATATGCCATCCTGGTTTTTTGTAGAACAAGAAATTAAATGTTTTCAGCTGGGGAGCTATGAAATCAGAGGGTGGTTATTTTTTGTTAGTGAAGTATTTCCTAGCAGTGCCTCCAATAAAATGTAAAGATAGGGTGGAGTTCTTCTGGTGATGACAGCTGGTGTTGTATCAGGCCCCAAATGAGATAGAATGGGTTGAAATAACATTTTGGTGGCTTCACTAAAAAATTTTGTTCCAAACATTGAGTCTTTAGCCCTCCTAGATGAGAACAAAGCCTCCTAAAGAAGATGTAACCCAGTGCTGTTTAGAGATGGAATAAAGCACTTGAGTGGTGACTGTGAACTGCCTGGCTTGGTGACAGCAGCTCTTGCTTCAGTGTCATCATGCAATGCCACAGCGGGAAGGAAGGAGGGTCCTGGCCTCACCTGGAGAGAAGGGAGGAAGCAGGTATGCTGAGGAGGGGCTCCCAATGAGGGGGATGGAGGACAGGGCAGGGTGCTTCTGCCTCTTTTGAGTGAAATGTTAAGGTAGGTTATTGATGCTTAGCAAATGGGCTGAAGCTTTCCCAAACAAGGTGAAGGGCTTGTCTCGCAAAGACATTATTCATAGTATCTCCTACACTTTAAATTGTACCACACATGTAGCTGTACTGACTTTCAAAATCAAGCAAGCCCATGGCTGCTAGAACTGGCAAGCATCCATGTTCCTGTTTGCCATTGTTCTGTCATGGCATAGATCCTGTTCTATATGTCAGGGAGAAAGCTTGAACTTCTGATACCAAATAGTTAAAAAAATAAACTTAAATGAAGAGGTTAGTCACCAGAAAATGGAAACCATGTCTGGAATTGTTAGAAATAAGGCTCGCTTGAAAATAAATATAGAATTATTCACCATGGTAACTATTGCCCTATTGCGTTAGTGCATATCGATTTAACATTAATCCAAAGACTAATGCTGTGAAGTATTTGGTCTCTTTCATGGACAACTGTCTAGTTAACAAAGCTTTGGGGAGTTTTTTGGTTTGTTTTTCATTAGATCTCCTCATCCACTTTTGGAAGCAAATGATGTGACTCTTCAAGTTCCTTATGTCTCACACAGTTCTTTTTTTTCCAATTACATTTTATGAATCCAATCCCCCCCTGCCATCAGTGCTGCATTACAACAATGTGGGGTCACTCAAATCTGGACCAAATGCTCCAATGTTGCAGTGGGGAACAAAAAGAAAGATTTAAATGTGACTGCACGGGCAAATGCCCAACTTCTGGCCTAGCACCAAGTGACATTATATAGACCCAAACTAGCCAGAGCAGACTGATGTCTCCATGTCTTACAGTTTTTCCAAGGACCTCAGGTATTAATGAAGCTCCTCTATGTCCCTTTGCATGGCAGAGGAGCCTGAGGGCCAGTGAGCAGCCTCAGATTACTCTGAAATGTTGTGGCAAAACCAGGAAGTTAAGGAGATCTTGCAATGCCAGACACATCTTGGAGCCATCACAGCTCTCTCCAGGGAGAACTGAAAAAAAAAACCTGATCAGTGACAGGAGCCAAAATCAACAAAAGAGTATTTTGGAAGTGTCCCACTAGCCGAGCTGTAGTCTCTGCTGGTACAGAAGAAGCTCTGACAAATGGGCTGGAGGGTGGACAGTGTTATTACAAAGAACAGGGGGAAGCATTTACGTTAGCTGATGTACTTTTAATTTTTACAAGCCCATCTGGGATGACTTTAATAATTTCTTCTTAAATCATGGTGGAAAAATGCTGATTGTTCTTAAAGCCACATGAGTCGTTCAGATGAAATCAGGGTGGTGGTAAACAGTGCATTTTTAAACCAGCATCAACTTGCAAACAGTTATTTTTCTTTCTTTCCTTTTTTTTTTTTCCTTAGGAAGGTTAGAAGATGTGTGAACTTGCAGCAGCCTGCATCTGAAACTGGAGCCTTTATCCACCAAAGCTTTGCAAACTTGTAAAAACTCCCCATGGAAGAAGCTGACTGATTCATGGGTTGAGGGCAGATCTTCCCCCAACCAGAGCCAGTTCTCCCACAGCTCAGCTGCGACTCAGGCACTGGGTCCTATCAAGTGGGACTTGCACAGCTGTCAGTGCTGGTAAGGGTCTGCAAGATGCCTCTACCAAGACTCATCAGTGTCCATCCCCAGCATATCTTGCCTGTGAATGGGCTGAGTCCTTCCACGTGCTGCCCTTTCTGCTGCTCCTTGGGCCTGGGGGTGATGCTATGCCTGGTTGTGAAAGGCAAAGCCATGCTTATTGCAGCTGAGGACTCTGGAACCTGCCAGTCAAGGAACTGATCGAGTATTACTTAGAGCTATGCTTGCTTACCTAAAACCATTTAAGGATGTACTGTGTCTGCATCTTAAAATACAAGAAGTGTGAATCAAACCAAATATTGCCACATCCACACAGCTCAGGAACTCGGAGGGCTCGGCAGCAGTGGCAGGGCTGTTGCTGCTGGGTATCTCAAACAACATGAAACATGTATTTATAGCTGTGCTATGTATTTTAAGTGCAAAAACCTGTTAGTTGCAGCCTGGTGGGCTCAGCTTAGCTTATAGCCACCTTTCCCGCCAGTCAAGCAAGGCTCAGTGGAAAATAAGATCTCTAATATTCATCTGCCACGTGTTTTAAAAAGATCTATTTCTAGCTAAATATTAATAAAGGTTGGTTGGCTGGTAAAGCTATTGAAACTGTCGTTCATCTTCAGAATTCTGACCATGTCTATGCCTTGCTTTAGCTTTTGAGCTGACCTTTCTTGGGCTTGTGTGCTTTTATGTTCCTGTCATGTGTTAACACTGCTTCACATTTTCATGAAGCATTTCTAGACATTTGCCTGGCACAAGAGACTCCAGAACCTACCTGAAGGAATTGGCCAAAAGGCTGGTAAAGGTTACCCCTCCTGCACTACCAATGAGGTTGGGAACAAAATTTAAGTAAGATTGGAAATGCTTTATTTCAGATTCTAGTGTAGACTTTCTTCAGGTCACTGTCCCTTCTGCCCTAGGCCTGCACACTAACCTCGCTCCCCAGTGCCATCTCTGTCACTCACACATACTTTTTGTCTGCTCAGCACTGGGAAACATGTACTTCTCAAAGCTCATTTCTAACCAAGATGCAAGATCCTATTCCATTGTTTCCTTTGGATTAGTAATTGTTGGGAGTTACCACCTGTCAAGTCGCACACAGTAAAATATTAAACAGCCTGGTGATTCCTTCTTCCTTCTCGTCAGACATTTTCACAGGACTGGGCTTGTATTAAGGGTAGGTTGTAAGCAGTTATGTAGAAATAAATGCCATTTTGTGAGGAAAATAAAGGTTAAACCCTACCAGTGTATGCCACCATGCCTGACCTGACACTCAACACTATCCATCTGGCATTTCTACAGCTTGCTGCAAGATGTGGATCACTTGCCTGTCCCTTTCTTATGCGGTATTCCTGGCTGCACCTTGTGAGAGCATGGCTGGAGACCCTTCAGACACTTCCAAATCCTAAGCAAGAGCTACCAAGGATTATGGGAGAAGACTCTGGCACACTGAACACTCAGGGAAGAAGACGGTGGTTTTACCTTTTTACCTATCTAAAAGTGAAGGGGTCGCACCATTTTATAGTGGGTGGTTTGAAATAAACTCGGTATTTCTGTTTCTGAGCCCTGTGGAAGCAAGCAGCATTGGTGGCACCACCTCTGGAGCTAATGGCAGAATCGCACCCAGATCAGCCACGGCCAAATCGGCACTTAGAGGTTTCCCCTCGCCACGTTTCTTCCGCAGTCGTTACTATTTTTTCTCTGAAGCACAACGTTCGAACACTCTCTGTGCGAGGCAAGTCCAGAAGCGCTGCGGTGGCAGGGGCCGAGGGTCTCAGCAGCAGGACGGTTGTGGCTTGGAGTGGCCTTTGCGGGCCCGGCTGCCGGGGGGTTTCCCGCAGGAAGGCCAAATCCTGGTGCTTTTGGGGCCGACGTGCAGAAGAACCGCGGAGTCCCGCGGCCGCTGCTGCAGGCTAGGAGCGGTGGGCTGACGCTCTTCCCGGCGAACCTCCGTTACCTGACGTGTCCCCTAGCCGGTGTCCGCGGCAAAGGCCGCTCCGTGTGGCGCCGGTCTCTCGGAGAAAAGGCTGAGGGAGGGGGGAAGGGGGAGGGCAGGGGTCTGCGTGAGCCGGCGCTGAGCCCGCGCAGGGCAGCTCGGGGCGCGCGCTCCCGCCTCCCCCCCTTCTCCCTCCCCCTCCCGCTCCCGTTGGCGGCGGCGGCGGCGCGGGGGAAAGGGCAGTCCCCGTCTGGCGCTGACGTCACGGAGCCCGCCCGCGGCTGGCGGCGGCGCGCGGCCGCGTCCCCGTGGCCGTGAATGAGCACGGGGGGCGGGAGCGGGGAGCGGGAGCGGGCGGGCCGCGCTCCCACCGCGCTCCCACCGCGCCGCGCCCCACAAAAGTGCGGGGCTGCCGCGGCCTCAACCAGCCCAGCAGCGTCCCGAGACGGACGGGGGGGTGGGGGCGCGAAGCAGCCGCCGAGCCGCTGCGGGGGGCGCTGCGCTGTGCCGTGCAGTGCCGGGCCGGGGTTTTATTTCCAATTTTTGATCGCAGCTGCATTTCCCTNTTTTTTAAATGTATAACTTAATGGGTCTGAACAGCACGGCCGCAGCTATTCAGCCCAATGTGTCCTGCACATGCAACTGCAAGAGGTCTTTGTTCCAGAGCATGGAGATCAGTAAGTACTTGTCCTGCTGCTGCCGCGGAGCCGGCCTCGACTTCCCCGGGTGCGGGTGCGAGGGGTGTGGGGGGCGCACAGTGTCCTCACCGCGGACACGGAACTTTCCTAGAGGGCTTCCCGGCAGCTCTGGGACCCTTCGCCGAGATGCGGTTTCTCTGACTATGTAATTTTTGTTGTCTTCCGTGCGAGCTCTGAGATATTATCTGTTGCTGTTGGGGTGTCTAGTGCGGGTGTGACACGGCGTGACAGTGCGCGGGCCGGGGCGGGCGGGTCCCGGCGGGCCGGGCTGGCGGACCGGGCCCGGGCTCAGCCTTCCTGGGCTGCCTGCGGAGCTGGCCGCTCGCTCCCGCGCTCTCCTCACCGCGCCTCGCCCTCCCGGCAGCAGCGTGTGAAATCCTAGCTCTTCCTCATCTCGGCTCCGTCACCACCCGCATCTCACCCCTTCCCCCCGCGGCTCAGCCCCGGCGATGCTCCCGCTGCTGTAGCCGCCTCTGCCCCCGCGTCTTTCCCTCTGGCGCGGGGGGTGATGCACGGGATCCCGGCCCTCGGTTTCCTCTGGGGATCTCCGCTAGCCCCGGTGTGAATCACCTTCCTCTCGGTACTGCAAGGGGAGGGAGCACTGCGTTCCGGACCCCCGGGTAGGGCTTATACTTTGGAATCCGCTCCCCCCTCCTCTAGCTCCTGGAGGCTTTTCATTAGGAAGGGCTATTTGCCTCTATTAGTAATTTTCAACCCTGGCAGAGTAGCAGTGACTACAGTGCCTGACCTAAATACTCACTACTTTTCTGTTCGCCTTTTCCCTCTTGGAAGTGAAGTGCGTGGAGGGGAAGAGAGAAAGGATATTGCTGATGAGGAGAGAGAAACGGGCTTGTTTCTCTGGCAGTTTAAAGCAAATGATATTTTCTGTAAAAGGAACGTGTTGCGTTGACTGTCAGATTGTACCCCGCTTAACACCTGGTTCTGTGCCGTGAAGTCTAAACCCTGCACAAACTAATGCAAAATGGCCCAAAATTAAAACTTGGGGAAGAGTCTTGATTTTGCATACATTGCTGGCAGTACGACGGGGCAGAGTCGTGCTCGATGCGTGCAGGGGAAAGTCATCTGAGCTGTGTCTGTTCCTGCTAGCGCAGGATTTGCCCCGTTACCTCCACTGGGGCTGCAGAGCCGCATTGTAGAGCCAGCATCTGTCCCTTGGTATTTTGGATGGCTTTTGTCCAGCGTCATCTGCCTTTGCCTTCTCCAGTTTCGTCATTGTTTAATTCAGGTGTCTGAGTCCTGGGGAAGGTCTGTAGACATTTGTATGCTGGCTACTAGAGTGTGTTCATTCTGAATTTTAGCATAAACCATACCCTTTGTACTGTATGCACATTTAATCTTGATTTAATCTCATTCGTGTTCAGACAAAACTAAGCTGGATTTGCCTGATTTTATTAACACTACCGGTGCTGAATAGGCCATTATTCTTTTCTGACTTTAACAGGCTGGTCTAGATGTGCATACCAATGGCAGTGTATAAATAATGAAGATACAGTTCTTTTTTGTGTCAGCCAGTTGGGGAACATGAACTGTGTCCCACAGAACTGCAAGGATGAGAGACATGACTTTGTGTCTGATCAAGGCTCATGGTTATGATAAAAGTTGTGAATTAAAATGTGTAATGTCTTTTGAAGGAAAATCTTCTCTTCCAGTCTAACTCTTGCCGTGAGCATTTGTTGGAGCAACTTGGGCTTTTAATTGAACTATTTTGACTTTTTAGAAATAGCACATTCTGTCATTTTCCCCCGTTTTTTTCAGTGTACTTGGTAGGAGGCAGGTGCTAGTTACGGATGAGGGGTGTGAGAGGCTGGGGACAGTGCAGTATGCTGGAAGACACCTTGCCTGCATATGGATGGGTGTTGAGGGAGCCTCGTACCTGGCGTCTCATGGTTCCTGTGGTCCTTCCCCTGGCTTGTCCCCCACTGTGTCAGCCACTCAGCCCTAGGGTCCTAACACTCGGACACTGAATTCCCGTTAGCTCCGACAGCCTTGGATTGAGCTCCCTGGATGCTGCCCGCCCATATTTCGGTTTCAGATAGGTTTCTTTATCCCCGATGTTATTTATTTATTTCCTGCCGATGGCGGGTGGCATCAGCTCACCTCTGTGCTACAGGAGGGCTTTGGTTGCACTTCAGGGGCTGTTACCCGATCGCTTTCTCCACCTGGGCTCTCTGGAAAGGACAGAATTGAGCCTCCTTGAGACAAATTCATTATACAGCTTCCCCCCGCCCCCAATCTCTTGATTTTATTTATCTGTTTAATGCGACTTGGAGGGAACCTCGGACCAGATTCCACCAGATGCTATTTAATTTTCTAGCCAAAAGTTACCGCGCAGGAGTGCTCCAGGAAAGTGGCATAACTGTAAACTCTTCTAACCCTCTAATTAGGTTAACTGTACAACCGATCCCCAAAAATACTTCTTTGCAGGCTTTATTCCTGTAGCAGTCTGCGGCGCTGCGGTGGAGGGAGCAGCTGGTTTCTGTGTGTGGCGCTCCCAGATTAGGATTATAAAAGGGCTTTTTGGGGGCGGGGGAGCGGAGTCTCGCCCGCTGCCGGGGCTGTAGTGCCAATATGCCGGGCGGCCTTAAGCAGCCAGACGTCTGCGGCAGTGGTCTCTAATCGCTTCGGCTGGGTGAAGGAGGTCAGGGGTGATTGTCGCGGCGGAAGAGTCTGTAAATAACTAATTATTTGGCGCAGGGAGCGAGGTGTGCCTGCCCCCCTGCTGCCTTCCCCGCTCGCTCACTCGCCACGGGCAGCTCGGCTCCTGCTGACTGGGTCGGTGTGACCCGCCAGCTCCTGCGTCTTCTGGACAACGACACAGAGGCCTTAAACCTGTGCCAGGGCTGCTTCACGCCCCGCAGGGACTTCCCCCACAGGGTCTGAGTGCCGGGCTGTCAGTCCTGCCTCCGCAGGCACCTAGGCATCCCTGTGAGAGGATGACCTCAGGCATGAGGTGCGAGGTCAGGTCTCTCTCTGGGCTGTGTGGCTGTCAGCAGAGGCTTCGCTCATGCGGTAGTGTTAGATGAAGCATTTGGGAGTTGAAGAGCTGTTCTTGCATCTCCCCGAGGAGGTGAAGCCGTTCCCCTGGCCTGGCAGGAGCACTGTGACATTGGCGCCAGAGCAGTGTGCCCAGACAGCAGTGGACTGGGGTGAGCAAGCCATGAGAGTGGGTTTCTGTCCAGGCAAGGACTTCTAGGTTTTCACATTCTTTGGTTTAACAACAAACCAAGTGCAGATGGCTCAACCAGGAATCACATCTCCTTTCCACGTGAAACGGCTATTTTGGCAAATACATTTCTTTCCTGACACCGTGTCAGCTTCTCTCCTGACAGTGTGTCAGTGGCAAGTTAGGCTTTCTTCCAGGGCAGAGTGGCTTAGTAACCATGTACTTCTTTTTTCCCCCTGTAGTTTTCCTTCAGGAGATAGGGACACAGAGGGAAGCCAGAGCTGCTACCTGTGTTTCAGCAAGCTAGAGAACGGTTGCATGGAGTGTGTTCAGTTTGTGTATCTCCATTTGACTGCAGCCAGGACAGGGAGTTCCTCCTGTCTGGCTCTGGCCAGACATGTCTGCAAGAAGTGCTGCTTTTTGCCGAGATCAACATCCCAAGGTACAATCCAGGAGCATGAAGCATGGATGACTTTTACTTCGGGTGGCCTAAGAAATGTTTTTGTGTGCCTGTGGATGTCCCCAGAGGCTCTGACAGTCTGCTCTTCCAGGTCTGTGGGTCCCACCTCTCATATGCAGGGCAGTAGGGACAGTCTTAATTACCTGAGGCTGGAGAGCACAGAGGTCTTAAAATTATGGTTTGTTTTGTGCTCTCAGGTGGTGATTATAATGTTAGTGTTTTACAGTCACTGTTGAATGGGAGAATGAAGAGACATGGAGAAGGAAATGGAGGGGAAATAGTCAAACTTTGTGTTTTTTTTCTTCTGGGTGAGCACCTGGACCACGTTGTGCTACGCAGTGGGACTGGCACACGCAGCACCATAGGTGATGCTGTGTAATTGGAGATGTTTGTATGTAATGCAGAGTAGAAATGACATGGCTAATTCTTCCTTTTTGGTCAGTATCAGGGTGTATTCAGAGCAGGGTGTTTGACATAGTTTGTCTTGTTACCTTCCTCCGTGAAGGCATACTCAACCCCCTGAATAAGCCTCTGGTTTGCCTTTGTTTTATTTAGTAGTATGTTTTCAGATTCTAGTTATGAGAGTATTGTCGCTGAAGGACTATGTGGGAAATAGCAACCATATTCTTTTCCTTAAAGACAGGAATTCCCAATGTAGGGTCTGGGATCACCTCTAGGTTTTAGCGATACTGAATTAGCTGAGCTACTGCTGCTTCCTTTGCAGCTGGAGAGAAGAGCACCTACATATACATGTTCTTTCATTTGCTGTTGCTCACCAAGTACACTAAAATTTTTAGAGCTCCCAGGCTGAGAGTTGGTGGCTAGCTAAACCCAGTTTTAGAATGAATTTGTGAACCCAAATTATAAATGGATAGACATGAGGAGACCTTTCCAAGGGAAGTACCGAAATAGTGGTGTCACCAATAGACAGTAATTACAATCCAGCTTCTTTCCTGAGTAACTCATTGCACAGTCATGTCTGTTGGTCTTCTTTCAGGTAATAGCAGCCATCAGAATTTGGTAGCCCTAATTAAGCTAAAAAAAAAGATCATTTATTTGAAACAGTGTTTCATGTAAAAACTGGCTGCCGGTGTGCTTCCTGGAAGGAAATCCTGTGTGTGGTGTATGGTTTGTCTTACCAGATCTCTCAGGTTAGTTCCCTGATACGTGGTGCATCTGTTGTTGGCTTTTCTCATCAAAGTAGTAAAGCCTGGCTGGAATGCTCGTGAGGAGAGAGGTGCAAGAGCCACTTTGCTGCAATTACGTGGAAACTTGGTTGACACCATGAGCACACTGCCAGACGTCCATAAAGCAAGGGAATCATTAACGTCCATGGGGATGTTTTATGTAGTGTTCTTCCTGTCTGTGTGGCTAAATTGCTGGGTGATTATTTTACAATTATTTTGGGTGGCAGAAGGTAGGTCACTTGGGCAGATCCCAGGTGAGGAAACACATCAGAGACCTGCCCTGGCTGTGAGTAGCATGGCTGAGTCTGGCCCCAGAGAGGAACAGGGAGGATTTTGGTACAGAGCCTCTTTCAGTGAAAGCAAGATCTGACCCATCCATCTCTCAGACCTGATTATCTGGGCTGCCTCCTTGCTGCTCTAGACGTAGTCATGGTCATGGAGCTCCTTGAGGAGCAGTGAAGAAGTACGGGGTGTAGTGGAGTGGTGTGACAGCAACACTGGCATTTGCACGGGAACAGCTACCTGAGCTGTTGGCACTTTGGTACCTGCAAGATGGGACCACATAACGCCTGCACCTCTGCGAGCTGATGAGTTTTCAATACCTGAACCAGGGTACTGCCTGTGCGTGCAAACAGACATGAACACGTTTCTGAAAGCTAACAGACTTAGTAAAACAAGAAAGTAGCTCAAAATGAAGTGGGTAATGAAGTTGTTAGTAACCAGAGAAAGGAGTTGTGGAGCTTGGGCTTTTTGTTTGTGGTTTGTTGTTTTGGTTTGGGTTTAATTGTTACATTTTTTTAAAAAGCAGATACATTTCAGCTGTAGAAGTTTATCATCCAAATCAGAGGATTTGGGGAGCTATTGAGAGTAAAGAGAGCTTTGATGATTTGGCAAGGAATACAGCTTCTAAGGCAGCACTTTGATCTGCATTTTAAATGCTTCTTTGTAATGACAGTTTCACAATTTCTTTCCTCATTTTAAGTCAGTTTTGCTGAGGTATGTTTTGAGAGAAAATAGTAACAGCACACATTATTCTTGTTGGCTTCAGAGCCAGCTAGAACTTGTAGTTCATCCCAGATCTTTTGGCTACTATGGTAAATTTATGATTACACCAAAAGGGAAATTAGAGATGTTAAATATTATCAAAGCTTTGCAAATCTTTTGAAATATCTCCAGTGTGAAACCTAAACTTGAATTAGCATTTTTGCTGCAGCATGTTGTGCAGTATTTTTCTAGGCATCCACCTAATATTGCAGGTTCCAGCTTTAGCTTTTTTTTTTTTTTTTGTCTTCTAAAGAACACTTTGCTGTTTAACACATGCATCCTTTTAGTCTAAAGATCTTTTTTCTAGTGGCTCAAGCTTTCTAAAGATGACCTGGTGCTGCTTTAGTGGTGCTGTTGGGAGCGTTTTCTTCCCATTCTATCGACAGAACACCCTCAGATGAAGTCTCATTGGATGGAGAAGGTGGCTGTCACCTACATTTTCTTATACAAGAGAGCTTGCTGTGTGAATTTATGTAGAATGGGTAGAGTAGGAAAGAGGATTGAAACTGGGAATATTTATTAAGGCTTTTATTTAAGTCTTGCCTAGAATCTTTCCTTCCTGTAGCCCGTTTGGGATAGCATTTATACTTCCCCTGTCAAATGAGCAGCCTTAAGGGTGAGGACAAATAAGTTTTCCCAGTTTGGTTGAGAACTGCATGGTAGCTCTTCTGATGCTGTTTTTGACTTTGCCTGAGCCATGACTCCAAGTTCTACCAGGCTGGCAGCTCTCTGCTTGTGGACCAAGTTTGGATGGTGTGTAGAAAAGCACACGTTTCATTTGCAAGCCAAGTTGCCTGTGAAGTTGGGTCTTCAATTACATGTAGAAGGTAGAATTCCTGGAAGGCCTTAGACAAGTAGCATTGTGTATACATTTATTTAACTTACGTTCTTTTCCAAGCTGTCAGTGACTTTGTTCAGTTGGACATTCTCCTTGTCATTCTGTGTATCTCTGGTGCAGGGTGCTGACCTGGAGCATGTGAAGCTGTGTGGCTGTGATGCTCAGAGGCGCTGCAAGCCATGAGTGCACTGGTGTGTATTGGAGGCTTGAGTCAGCACCAAGTTCACCACCACCTTTAGATTTTTTTCTTTTCTTTTTTTTTTTTTTTTTTTTTTTTTTAAAGCTTAACACTACACTTTCTCACTATATACAGCAAGGTAGCATCTCTAAGATTGTAATCACTGCAGTATCTCATTTTTTCTCCAAGTACTCAGACTTCCAGTTTCTCATTGATAGATGACCAGGTGTATGCTCCATCTAGAAGAGGGTGCATTTTTTCTGTGTGGTGTATATTAGTGTTGTCACAGGCTGTGGTCTTGCATAAAGATACCTTACATATCATTTGAAATGTGCCTCGTAACTTGTCAGTTTTGGTGGATTTCAAGGGGTTCATTCATTTGTGTTTGCTGTATTCAGTTTCACACATATCTTCAATAAAATGCCTCTGCCTGGCTAACTTTTCACTTTCAAAAATGTGCATTTAGAAAGGCAAATGCTTTTGCACATGGCACTTCTCTGGTCGTTCATGAGACCCTGCTCGTGCCTGCAGTGCTGAGGAGTTGTGCCTGTGACAGTTTGCTGGCTTGAGATTTGTGCGCTATAGCACAAGCGCAATAGGATTCCCCACATCTGCAAACTTGGCTCAAGCAACCCAATAAAGAGAGTTTAGCCATGGAGAATGAAAGATGGCTAACCCTCAGGCTTGGAATGTACTGATACTTGCACAAAAATCAGTGCTACTTTTCAAGAATATAGGCAGGACATGGTTGGGGGATTTTTGTTCCATCTCTTGATTCTGTCCAATATGTAAAGTAGCTGATTTGTTACTCTAAACCTCTACAAATGATTGTCAGTAATAATTCTGTAAAACTATGAATCAACTCTGCATGACTTTGTGCAAATAGACTGAGTAATTTCTTTGTTCTTTTCTTCTTACTTTGTAATTGGAGTCTGTAAAAGCCCAAAGGTTTGGTCTTGTGGAAAGCATGATTCATTTATTGGTGTCTGTGCCGACTAGTTATCTTTCAGTAATTCCAGAGTGCTGCTACAAGCCAAGAGTGATTCATACATGGCTAAGTGCACAAACAAATGGGGTCATGGCCATCTGCAGAAACTTTTCTAATCTATTTATGGTATCGGAGAAAGAAGTGGGTGTATTAAGGATGATGGAATAGGTGTCAATTACATTAGTGAATATAACTGGTTAAGTAACACGAACCATTACTCAAAACCACATCTGCTCATTGCCAAAGATCACGACAGTGTGTCCTATGTAAGTGTTAAAGCATAGGTCTGATAGGAGAGATGCCTCCTAAGGAGCTCACCATCATAACTGCTATGGTAGGCTCTTTTACCTTCCTTAGATTTAGCTGTTAACTTGTACTATGAGTATTTCTAGTAACCAAGTCTGGCTCTTTGCTGTTGCTGACCTCAGTCATTATATGCTTTATACGCAGAATTTGACCTAATACTTAATTAACTTGCCATTGACGATCAGAGGTAGGGTTTCTCATTTGCACACCAGACAGAATGGTTGTGTAATATCTTAGTAGAGGCAGTGCTGGCCAGGTGAGTCAGTTTTCCTTCCAAATGCATCTTGAACACTTTAAAATCTCAGAGAGAAGAAGACCTGCATCTTACAAGGTAGCCTTCCTTTGCTTGCATCCCATTTCACTAACTGTGAGAATTATCTCTGATGACACGCCAGCTCTGCTGTAGCCGTGTCAGTTAATTTTGTTCAAGCTTCAGTCTTTAGCTTTGCAGGAGGAGGTTGTTCCTGCTGTGCTGGCAAGCCATGGAGCCAGACCCCGTGTCTGGTGGTTAGATGCCTGAGTTGATCGTGAGAAGGATGGAGTTTGAGACTAGCAACAGAAAATAGCAGGGGCAAGAAGTGCTTCCGAGGTGTATGGATGAGGCAGCTGTTGGGCTTGCTCTGGACCACTTACTGCCAGTGCCTATCTGCTTGTCAGTCTTGCATGCCACAGCTGGTTTTGCACCTGAGATAACAAGTATCCATCAAGAGTTTGTACTTGCAGAGCACACGGTGGACTCTTGAGTGCTTCAGAAACATCCCATGTCTGCAGTATGGGGGAGTGTTGCTGTGGAGGCACAATTGGACCAGTGCCGTGAGGTTTGGAAGTGGCTGCCTGAGCCCTGGGGACCCCTGTGGTCGCTGCTCGGGTGTGTTTGATTTCAAAGGACTTGACTGGAGCACGGGGCTCATGGACTCAGATTTCTGTAAATTGAATTTAAGCATCAGTGCTGGCCAAAAATATGGAAGGATTTGGCAACTTGTTGTTGTTGTTGTCCTTTTACTGACATTTGGAACACGGTGACCATTTCTGCTGCACCTTTGCTGCATGTGCGCTCACGAAGGGAGATGGGGCCCTGGCTGACACACCACGTATGCTGTGGAGAGGGAAGTGACCCAGACTTTTGCCCAAAGGACTGATGAGCCTCTCCTGATGTCTGAACAGCTTTCTTCTTCTGCCCTTGCTTTATTTAAGTCAACAGATTGTGTAAGCCACATGCTAGAGTTACCTGCAGGGCAAGTGGGAAGGAAGCAGTGCCATTTGGATGCATTCCCAAAAGACGTCTAACCACTGAGTGTTAAGACTAACATTTCCAAGCCTGAGTCTCTAAACTGTCCTCCTGAATCTGCTTGTTGCCTGCTCCATCCACGTGCCATGCACCCGTGGCTTCAGCTGCTGAGGAATCCCAGGGAAGCTGCTTGCTGGTGGATCTGCTGTGAGCTGGGAAATTCTCCCCCTTAGTGATTTCTGTTTAATATCATGATTAATATTATTATTTCTTAAAAATCTGAAGATACCCCCCCAAAGCAAAGCTGTGCTGCAGCCTCCTGCACCTTCCCATGCTGTGTTTCCTGTGGTGCTGAGGGCACGGGCTGGCTGCTAGAGTCAAAGGGATGAAACCCACAGCTTGGCAGTTTAAGTGACCCAGAACCAGGCTTGGTGCATGCTATAGGTTCAAAACCAGGCTGGATTTCCATGTGCTCTTTAAAAGTATCAATGCAATGATGCCTGGCTCCTTGAGAGTCAGAAAACATCAGTGCCGTCTAGACTGACATGGGCTGCAAAGGCATCACTGAAGGCAGATGTCTTGGCTGCTTTCCTAGAGGAGCAGATCTCGCTCTTTTGATGGTGTTTTTTCAGTCTTTCCCCCATTATCACACCCTACCAGGAGTGGTCTCTCAGCTTCAGTAACTTAGAGGACCATATAGAGGTTAGGCTCTTTGGCACTGAGCTCTGGAAGTACCCTTGCCCATCAGGTGCTGCCTTTAGGACACTGAAGGAACACTGTGATTGATAGACACTTGCGTCATACCATTCATAGTGAAAATTAACTTCAATTGCAATAACTTCCCACATAATGAACACAAACGTCACTTTCGCTTGTTGCACTTAAATTGCTGCAAAGGGACCTTGCTTGAATTGGAAGATGGAGAGCTCATTGTTCCCCTGTCCAGCATGTGCAGATGTGCATATGAGGTGTGTAGCACTAAATGGTGCTGATCGCTGATGTGTAACATGAGGAACGTTTTCTGTTTCTCTGATGTGACTTTCATAGCAGTCTATACAAATGGTTTCTTTTTCAGCTGTTGCTGTGAGAGCAGATGATGGTTGTCCATCCGGCTGTGTGCCAGAGGTGGGCTTAAGAACAGAGAGAAGGAGCAGAGGTCTCCGATGGGGGTCCTGCATGCTCTGAGCAAGGCACAGAGCAAACTATCAGGTTACAGACATATTCTGTCTTGCTGATAGCTTTTAATCCTCATCAGTCTCATGGGTTTTCTTGATAAATACTTCTCAGCATCACTGCCTTGCCATCCAGGCCTGAATTGTAAGGAACAATAAATGTAATGGACAGCCTCAACCTAATAGATTCACTATGCGCTTTTTATTAGTGCAGCTTTTTTTTTTGGGGGGGGGGAGGGGAAAAAGAAAAAAAGATGACTGCATTTAATTAAGTTCAGAAAGTAGCTCTTTCAAATGCGAGGGAAGCATGCCTGAGTGGGCTCAGTTCAGCTAATGTGGTTATGCAGGCAGGGAAGGGTCCGTCCTGCTGTGCAGCAGCAGAGTTCTGGCTGGTCTCGAGTGGGTTAACAGCTGCCTGCTGATGTTCGTTTTTTCCTCTTTTGACCTGACCGTGAGGTTTTGCTGCTCTTCAGACCACAAGTGCACTCCAGTCACAGCAGGCTCACGGGCCTGGAGATGCTTTTCATCCTCTCCTGTTCTTTCTGTTTGCTCAGGAAGGGATCATGCTGTATCTTGCAGCCATGTGTCTTCCTTGGTTACGCATCTAGAGATTTGCAGACCCACGTTAAGCATCTATTAAATTAAGCAAAATAGCCTTTAGAAAGCTACATTTCAAGTGGAAGAATTGCTTTATGTAACGTAGGGGTATATGAGGGGACCTAAATACAAGCTTAAATTGGCTGTTACGAAAATAGGTATAATTGGTTTTTTGCACAGTGATTTTACAGCTTCTGAGTGTAATGTCCTGATGAAATCCTGCATCCAGTCCATGTGCAGCTAAAGAGACGGGGGTTGAGGAGCCGGAGTAATAAGACTTGTTCTAGTAACAGCCTTGCCCTCATTTGCAACATTGGACATAGCTGTCATTTGCTGAGGCTCTGCTTTTGAAAGGTGACTGGGCAGCAGCTTCCTCTCCCTCCCCGTTTGCCCTTTGCTCTCTCCGTGCAGCGCACGCTGTCAGGGATGGGCAGGGGAAGAGGCAGCTCTTACTACGGTTGTAACTACTTGCAGATGAAAAATGCAGAACCTTTGCAGCTGTGCCCTCCTAACTGTGCACGTTCCAAGAGCTGTAGCTTTGTTTTCCAGCCTGATCAATGCAGTTAAAGTCGTTGAGTAACTTAGTAGCTGGAGGCACTTCTTTGGGTTTGGCATGAGAGTGACTGCTTTGCTTCCCGCCTTGGGAAGGCTGGAGGGGCTTCCAAGGCTTCCGCAGTTGAGGCTGGAGCCAGGTGATGCTGTAGGCTGTCACCCAGCCGTTCTGGGATTGGGAGGCTGAGGAAGTGGTGTATGTCACATTCTGACCTTGCATCCTCATATTAATCCAGATAGTCTTTCCTGTTTCTATATTTAGAGCCTTTCCATTCTTCAGTCTGAAGAGACAGACTCTCTTGGATAACGATTGAGCCATCCTCCTTTGCAAAGCTGCTCCTCAAGTAGCTTTTCTCTGTGGAAAGCAAGGCTCCTCTAAATCTTGTTGGCAGGAATTAAAAAAAAAATATTTGGTATATCTTCAACCAGTTAGGACTTGGAGCTGGTTTTCTTTCTAGCTCACTAAATGTTTTGCAAGAATGTAAAAAACTCTGTTGGCTTCCTGAGAGTGTCTTAACCAACACTTGGGATGAAAGCTTGGCACTGTGAGGCAGGGCAGAAAAAGCTGAGATGGGCTTTGGTGCTTCTTTGAAACTATCCTTTTTAATTGTCCAAACAGCATTTCAAAAAAATCTCTGCTCTCTCCTCCATCTTCTTCCAGCATTATAATTCTATAGAATCACTTTTCTTTCTCAAAAAGAATAGGGTGTGATTTTAATTTTTTTTTTCAGAAGGATTCCAGATGTTGCTGGGATACACTTTTTTTGCCTCTGTTTAATGTTTAGTGGCTTTCAGTAAACAGGCTGTGAGAGGTGGGGCTGATGTTTTTATTCCAGGACTAATCATCTACAATAAACTCCATCTGCCAATGGGGGAGAGTGTCTTGGGTGTGACCTGGTGCAGTTAGGAACTTTCCTGGCTGTCTTTCCTTGCAGGAAGGCAATGAAGGCTGAGGGTGGCCTGAGTGCTTCTTCAGGGTCTTCATTCTTGGTCCTTTGGGGTATTCACTCTCCCCTTCTTACCTTGCTGTTGAGTGAGAAACACTACGTGGGGGTCCAGTTCCCTGCCCATACAGAACGGGGATGAGCACTTCTGCTCTAGGCTGACTTGGTGGTTTTTTGGGGAGCAGCTCTGATCTGCAGCCAGTGCTGGGTGAGGGCTGCCACATCTCATGTGGGGCATCCAGTTTAGCTGGACTCTGCTAGCTGTGATGCTGACAAGCCAAGCCTTTTTGGTGCTGGTATTGCAGCCTGGCAAAGAACATCACTGCTCTGCACCACAGTGTGAGGCTGGATCCAGGAGCTGGGCTCTGAGGATGGGCAGTCCTCATGTCTGCTCCTCCTTGCAGTGCATGCAGTGCTTCTACCTACTTTTGGAGCCTTCTTGCAAACTCAACCAAAAATCATTTTCCAGCATGTGTTGCACACAGGCGTCATGAAACAAACACGACAGCTCCAGTCCCTGTTTCGTGTTTTCACCTGTTTAGACTAAGTACATCTTTGTTTTCTTGGCAGCCTATTTGGTTGCACAAACAGTGTAAGACAAAACCACTAGCAGGTGTTGGTCCAGCCAGTGTAATTACTGGTTCCTTGCTGCCACTGCTGGTAGGCAGACAGCGTGAGCCACCCTTCACATGGAGTCGTCTGGCAGGACTGAGGCTGCAGAAGGGCTCCGGGCACTGATCCACAGGGAATATGCACCGGCTGTTCAGCCGCTCCTGTATCTCTTCCCTGCTGCTGATTGAATTTTAAAAAAAAGTTGTGGAGGAAGGGAGGAGAGCTGCGTGTGTGGATCTGGTCAAACTTAAAGCACATTCTCAATTTGCATTTGTAAAGTTGGCAAAATGAACAGCTAAGCGGAAAGGCCAAGTGTGAGCATGTGAGAGCCAGGGGAGAAGCTGCATCCTACAATCCCACCTGACTTCAGAGGGCTCAGGCTCACTTCTCCCACACATCCCAGGCCATTGCCAAAATATCTGGGGTGACACATCCTGTGCTGGAGCAGTGTGCCTGTGTGTGTGCAGGGTGTCGTGCCTGGGCTATGCAAGGGTCCAACACTGGCAGGGCGCTGCCTGTGCTGTGGGGCAGGGCTTGGGGGAGAGCTGCTGCTTTCTACCCTTCTGGAGATTTAAATGAGGAACAACTGATCCTGAACAGCTGCAGTCATGGAGGCTATTTTTCTCAACCTCTGACTTTCCTTTGGACTCCCACACTTGTTGGACCTCCCAAGCCTTTTTGTCCTCCAGTTTTCCTCAGGCTCTACTTTTCCTTTGGCCTCTCATTGCTTTTTTGCCTCAGCTTTTTGCAAGGCTTCTACTTTGTCTGTTTCAGTCTCATACACGCATTTTGGCCTCCCACTCTTTTTTTCAGCCTCCACTGTTCTTTCAGCCTTCTACCCTTTTTGGGGCTCTGTGCAGTGAGCTGTGTGCGGAAGAGCAAGAAGGAGATCACAGCCTGTTGCCACACTGATGCTGGCTCAGCAGAATTCCTTTCTTTTCTTCCCATCACAGTCCATGTTGGTGCCACTTCCAGTGGGACAGTGGTGCTCTCAGCTGCCCTTGTGAATGAGGATGATGCTGCACGCTTGCACGGTCACTTTTGAATGCCTCCTGCACACAAAGCATTGATTTTCCATGTCTGAACTCACTCCTCTAAATCAGCCTGACTTTAAAATCAGTGAGCTGACTCCAAGCCTGTGGATCCCAAGCTATTTAGCTGTTGCAGTAATTTAGAATCATGGAGTCATAGAACTGTTTAGGTGGAAAAGACCTTTAGAATTTAGTCCAGTGATTAACCCAGAACAGGGAAGTCCACCGCTAAAGCACCACACCAGCACATCTTCTAAATACCTCTGGGGATGGGCACTCCACCACTTCCCTGGGCAGCCTGTTCCAGGGCTTGACCTTTTTAGGAAAGAAGTTTCTTCTAATACCCAACCTAAACCTCCCCTGGCACCACTTGAGGCTGTTTTCTTCTTGTCCTGTTGCTTTTGAGAGAACAGACCAACCCAAACTTCTCTGTAACCTCTTTTTGTGGTTGTAGAGTGTGAGGAGGTCTCTCAGCTTTCTTTCCTTCAGACTAAACAACTCCGGTTTCTGGTTTCCTCCGCTGCTCCTCCTAGAACTCATTGTCCAGTCTCTTCACCTGCTTCATTGCCCTTCTTTGGACACACTCCAGCAAGTCTTTGACCCCTAATCGTTTCCTGGGGTGAAATAATTGCTTATCTCTGTCCTATCAGGTGCATGGAAAGTAACTATTTAAAGCTTTGTTTGGGAAGAACGATGTGTTAATATAAGCGATTGAACCTCCCTGCTCTGCTGGCAGCTGTGGCATTGGGAGTGGAGGGAGGAGCAAGCGGTGTGAGTGCCGGAGGTGCAGCAGCCTTGGCTTGGTGTGACTGGTGGCCAGGAGCCTTCCTGCTCCCGGGTTAAAGGCCACTTTTATAGGCCAGTAGGGCGCCTTTTGGCACCAGACTGTTACAGGTAATAATTAGCACTAATTAACCGTTATCAGTGACAGACAGTTCTTGTTTCCTCTGGGAAATCCCCTGTGGTTCCGCAGCCTTCTTGCCCAGTTGGCCACGGCTGCAGGCTGTGGAGTGCTGGGGTTGTGCTGGTGAGGTCAGAGGGATCTGGGTGCCGTCAGTTTTGTGGATAGTGATGCACTGCTCACTGATGGATCAAACAGAGGTCACCAGTTGTCTTTATTCCAAACTTTGTTGTGTTGTTCCTCACTTGAAAATACATCAGCTGGGCATTGCATCTGAGGCTTTGGGACAAGATTTCACTCTGGGTCTTCTCCTTCAGCTCCCTACAGCTTCTGTCCCTTGCGCTGGGGATGGGGTATGGGGAAACCCTGAGCTTTTATCAAGGCTCAGCAGCACATGGGGCTCAGCTACATGTGCTTGCAAAGAAGTCAGTACATCACAAGTAGGCCAATGGCACCTTGAAGTGCACAGTGCTGCCCAGGGCCATGGACAGCAGTCTGGCACCACTGGATCTGTTGGTGAGGTCTCTGGGGTTCCAAAAATTTTATGAACCTTCATAAGGCTTTGGCATGTTGTTGAGCAAGTTGGCCATGAGTGCTGGAGGAGAGCAGTCCTGAGGAAGACGGTGCAGTGGCATGGCTGGAGAGGAATGGGACCTCATGCCACAACTTCTGGTGTGGGAAAAGCATGTGGGGTCACTACTGGGAGTGGTGAGACCCAGCTTGTATGGCTTTTGGTTCTCCTGGCTACTGTGGAGGTGGTAGGTTTGGGTGCAGATATCAACCATGGTTGGCTTCAGGGGGAGCTCTTAAAGAGTGAGTCCCCAAGAGGGGAGCTGGGGTGTGTTGAAGGTGACTCCCATCACTGACGGATGCTTTCTGTTTTTCTTTCAAATGTCCCCAGGCACTGAATGTTTAGGTCGCACCTTTCCAGGTAAATTGGGTAAGTGAAGTATTTCAAGAGTTGCCAAGATCTAATTATGAAGGCTGATTGCATGATTGCAGCTGCTGTACTATAAACACCCCAGTTACTTGCTTGACAGAATGTTGCACTGCCCTGAGAGCAGCGGGTACCTGTTGTTTGGGGTACAGGGAGGGGGATGCAACAGTGTCTTCAGAGGCTGATTGTGCAAACTTGTTTTTTTTTTTTTGTCTATCAGTAGCTGTCTGTACTTTGGTAATCCTGGATGGGCGTTTTTTCTTCTGCTGTTCAGTGTAGAAACATCTTCAAAAGCTGGATGTACTCTTCCCTTTGCTCTTACTCTGGGGAACTAAGGAGCAGCATTACACTGGGGAAAAAACGTTCACTGTATTTTGTGAAAGTAGTTTGACAACCTGACTCTTTCTAAGTAATGGCTTGTTGGACTTCTGTTCAGTGTGGCAGCAGGTGCCTGTGTTCAGGGCAGACAAAAACAGGCATTGGGAGCCCTGTTGAACCAAGCTTGCTGGATTTGGGCTGAATCTGTTTGCAAAAGGGCATTTTCTCGTTAGAAAAAACAGTGTAGCATTTATGGGTCACCCTCTGTTTAGAGTTGAGTTTATGAGAGTCCCTCAAAAGGAAGCTATCTTTGATGAAATGTGATGTTCCAAGCCTGCTGGGGAAGAACCAGTGTTAAGTGGTGAATAAATGATTTTAATAAACAGCTAATCAATTATTTTAGAGCCTAGGAAGTGAGTAGGGCTTATGACCTTGGCTGTAACCATGCTTAGATCTTTAACCTGCTTACAATACCTATAAATCACTCACTAGGTTTTTATCAAGCATGTATTAGTAAAAGTTATAATCTAAAATAACAACAAAAAAAACTATTTCACTTAGTTTATTTTGAGCCTGATGGCACAGGAAAATAGTTCTTGCTTGTAAAATAAAGCTTTAAGATATCACCAGTCCCCCTCAGCTACTGGTGGACATACCAGGCAGGGGCCACAGGAGCCCAAGGCCATGAGCAGCCAGTGCACATGGGGCAGACAGCCCTGGTGCTGAGACACTGCAGTCTGAGGGAAACTGTCCCGCAGCAGTTAGTGATTTTTGTTATGCTATTTCGTATTAACACTTTGTGTGACAGATCTCAGCAGCTGAGCCCCAGTGTCTTGCCACTCCAGGCAGCGTAGCTCAGAGGGTTTGTACTCCAACAAAAGATGTTTGCTGTTTTCTTGACCTGTGAGTGAGGAAAGCATGTGAGCAGGGATGTGTTCTTGATGTGCTGCTCTTCCTGCCTTCCCTGGTCTTCCTTGTCCCATTTTGTGTGTATGTTTGTGCCTTGTGAGGGAGGCAAAGATGCAACTGCAAGGACAGGGTTTTCTAAGAAAATTAAATAACTTTTTGTTGTTGTTGCTGTAGAACTGTTCCCTGCAGTCTCCAGTTGCTAGCTCCTGTACTCTTTGGGGGTTTACTAGATAGATAGCATTTGGAGTGTGGTAATCTTGCTGCTAGTTTAATTTGTGCACCCAGCAAGGAGCTGTGTTGGCAGACTACAGTGCATGTCTGCAAAGTCTTCCTGGGCCTCTGAAAGCTGCAACCTACCAGACATGGCTGCCTGTGTTGGATGGCTTTTTGTCTCGCCTTTGTTGTCTGGGTCCTTGTCTGCAGCTCCAGCCTGGCTGTTCCACCACCCACTTCCTCCTGGAGTGCCCTGGTGCTGTCCATAGAGCTGGGACCCCAGAGATGCCCATGTCCATCACCATGCTGCCTGGGCTAAGGCCCTGCACACAGTGGGTAAAAACACAAACTCTGAGCAGGAAGCACCACCCAAGACCTGCTCAAGGAAAGTACAGCTTTTGTTGGGGTTTGGGGGGTTTTAAACTGTTCCATCATCATCCTGGTAACTTCTTGATGTCTCTAATGTGGATGCCAGACTCTGGAATTTCTGTAAATGACTCATGGACCTCTTGCCTGCTGGGTGGGGATCAGTTGGGCTGAGCTGCAGCCTCTACCCAGAGTTGTGCACTGGACACGGTCAGATGCTGCTGTCTTCCCCACGGGGAGCAGAAAGAGGTGCTGTAGTTTCTACTGGCTTTTGTATCAGATGTAAGGTGAAGAGGAGATGCTCTCATCAAGAAAGGCATCCAGTTTAGGAGAGGTTTAGTCTGTGAGCCCTTTCAAATCAAAGGGCAAGGTCTACACAAAACAAAATTCACACAGCAAAATATGTAAGTTGCATAAAAAGTGTGGTCTGCTAAGAGGTTTGGGTGAATTGTGCCATAGTGGACAGACAGACCTCCCGTGTTCCAGAAGCTGGGTAATGCTCTGTATTTGCTGCAACCCTGCCCTGTGAAAATGCCCATATGCACTGTTCTTTATTACTGTGGGTTTGGGAATTTTGTTATATTAGTCTAAATGGGCTTGTTTCCATAGCTGCGTTCTACTGATACAATCCCAGTGTAGATTTTGTGCCTGCCTGTGCATGCATGCCAAAAATAGATCACACACAGTTGTTAGAAGATGAGCTGCTGCCATGGCAGGTGCCTAGCTGCAAGGAAGTTTGGCCAGGGCCTTGCTGAGGCTGCAGGTATGTGGCACATGGCATCTCACCTCAGTGCCATCAAACAGTGTCCTGCTGAACTCCAAGCTCTGCAGGCAGCAGTGGTGCCTGGGTAGCCTTAGGGACCTGAAGGAGTTGATGCAGGAGAGATGATGTTTTGGAAATGGGGTAGGAAGTGATGGAGGCAGGGGGAGAAGAAAGTTCCTATCCCTCACCTAGTTTTCAGGTAGACAGATGTGGGTGTAGTAGACTGTGGTGGTGATGGATTGGCATCAGGTGGTTACCAGGGTAATAAAACTCCTCTCTTGCTCTGAGTTCAGTTTATTCACCATCAGCATTTCACTGCTCATCAGAAGGGAGTGGACTTTTAATGGTTATATAAACTGTCTCAACTAGTGGGGCTGGTTTTGCTTGGCTCAAGTGTAACTCTGAGGGTCCAGCTGTAGGGTGGTAGAAGGTTGGAGTGTTTCCAGCCAGCTGGTGGAGGTGGCTGTTGGTTGCAGGTCTTGCGTGAGTTTTGCCCAGGATGGTAGTGCACCAGTGCCACCACCTCTGCGCATGAAACCCTCTGGTTTCACCATCTCTCCGGCTGGGTTGGAGCATGTCTTCTGGCAGAAAACTCAGTTTCTGAGAAGTATTTAACTTTCCTTTGGAAGGATGAAACTAATGATTTTTGTTTTGCCAAAAGTTCTGATCTGTGGGTCAGCGTGTTTCAGTGTGAGACCAGCACTCTTCTCTGCAGGGAGTGCCTGGGGCAGGCTCTGCTCCCACTGTCTGGTGGCATGGCCAAGGCGCAGCTAAGGGCACAGCCAGGGCGTGGGAGTACCCTGGGAAAAACCTTGTTCCAAGGGTCAGCTGTCCTGGAGCGCTTCCCCATGCTGCTCTGCCAGGGATGTCCTTAAACCCCTTCTGCTCTCTCCCCTTTAATGCATCTTTTTAAGTACTGGGTAAGAGTGTTTTCTTTCTGGCAGAGATGAAGGAGGGCTTTTAATAGGTCTTTCATTTTCTCTTCGTGCAGTTCCCTGGCAGTAAGCTGCTGTTAGCTCCCATATTTATTTAGGGTATTTGTAGTTTTATGTGTGGGCACCTACAGCAGTGAGAAGCCAAGGGACTTTCCAGAGTCACACAAGAAATTTATGGTAGCACTGGGTCTTAATTTTGGGTTTGGTGGAGGGAGACCACCTTGGTTTGTCCCCTTTTAACTGCAAGACAGAACAGAGAATAAAGGCTTTGTGGAAGGATCATAGTTTTTTGCTCTCTGCTGTTGGGGATCTGCACAGAGCTGGAGTTACAGGGTTTGGGCATGAGAGGATGGTTTGTGTGACATACGTGAAGGTAAAGGGAAGCTCCAGACCAGTCAGACTGGAAATCTGATAATCACTTTTATCTGCACTGAATCTCGCTGCGCTGGGAGCTGGGAGTTACCCTGAAAGCTGCTGCCAGACCCTGTGCTGGTGAGAAGGGTGGGCTTGTGCGTGGCCCTGTTCCCTCCCTGCCTCAACACCCCGGTGTGTTTTGGGGGCGATGCTGTTGGTCGCTGCAGCTGGGGTTTGCATCACTGCTCCCGTCCCGCAGCGCCTGTGTGCCTGCCTTGTCTGAGGCAGCCCCTGTGTGCTGGCAGCACAATACTTGCCTTCACTCCCTGTCAGACTGGAGGTCTAGACATTCTCCCTGCCTTTTGTTGTCAGGGTCACAGGTTAGGGAGCGTTCCCAGCTCCCTTTCCCTCCGCTGGTCAGGAATCCTTCCCAGAACTGGATGCAGCGCTCAGGGCTGCAGCGGGGGACCCCTCTGGAGGGAGTCACCCTGCTACCCAAATATACTGAGATTTGAAATTATTGTGTCAGTTCCCAAAAAGAAATGTGCTTTTGAAATGCAGCCGGGATCACCCCCACTCCAGTTCTTGGAGGCACAGATGCTCAGCTGACACAAGCTAAATAGAAGCCTTTTAGCCCTTGCCAGTAAGTCTGGAGCAGACTGCCAGAAAGCATCGAGGACCAAGATACAAAATGAAGTTGGGCCTGAGCAAAGTACTTAAAAATGAAGGATGGAACTGATGTGCTCTGTCTCCTGATTTTTAGTACGATGTGCTTCAGTCTTGAGGTTTTGTAAAGGTTTTCAGCAGATAGAAAGCAAGTAAGTCCCTTAGCAACAAAGGGAAGGTTTTTTCCCCTTAGTGCAGACCTGTTTGAGATGAAGCATTTGGGATTCCCCCTCACCACCACTTTAAATGAAAGATGAGTTCTTCTGAAGGAGACTTTTTAAATGGCTTTTAGACATATTCAGAGATGGGACTTGAACCCTTGATGTGCATCTGCTTGTACCTCCCTCTCCAGGTCACCTTGGCTGGCTGAGTGCTCTGGCAAAGCCTCAGGGTGCCTTGTGCTGCAGTTCAGGAGAGCAGCCTCTTGCCAGGGAGGTGAGGAGAAGGTGGGAATGGTTTAGTAAGTTGATAGCAATTCTGCCCCCTGTCCCCCTGCCATGCCCCCCTTCCTGGCAAGAAGACATTAAAAAAAAAGGCTAGTCGATAACTTTTATTATTGAATTAAAATCTATTACATAATAACAGTGAGCCAAAACCTGAAATTGCTCTTAGGCAGCGCTCTTGGTGAAGTGCAGTGCTTCTGGATCTGGCTTGCTTCTTCGTTTTGTGCGTATGTGCATGTGTATTATGTGTGAAGAATGAGTCTATGAAGCTCAAATAGAGGTTTTAAATAGAAATAACACTGGCAGCTCTTTTCTTCGTGAATCCAAGGCTGTTATGTGTCTGGCTCTCACCAACATGAATTGCAGAGGAAGTTCATGTAAACTCCATGGCTGATTTGACAGCTGCACAGCCGTGGCAAGTACAAAGCCTGGATGCTGTTGAGCAGCAGTGATGACGACTTTTTTTTTTCCCACCCTTGTGTCTGGTGATTTACCTCTTTGCAGAGAGCAGGGAGTGACCAGGGGGGCCTGCTGCCCAGCTGCATGAGCTGCTGGGCATTGGCCTGCTGGGGTTCGATGCCTTCTTTGGCCTTACTCAGGGGTAGTGATTCTGGAGTCACCAAAAGCTGTGACAACACAACGCGTGGGGTGTTTGCAGCTGAGCGTTCATCAGGGACCTTGTTTTGTTCTTAGGGCAAAACCTACAAGTTAGGGTCACATCAAGCCTTGAGCTGGTTTTAGTGATGATCTTGGTCTTGGATAATTCCACTCTCAGGTGATTGTCATTGACTTGTGCTGCCTGGGGAACACGGGCCATCCTGCTGGTGGTGGTGGGTAACGTGTCAGTTGGGCAGTGTCAGCCTCTTGCTCCTCTCCAGGGACAGCAGGACTTCTGTGGAGCTCTGCTCCATGCATCTGCGGAGGGGCTGTGCTACAGACCCGGGTGGGTCAGGTGGTGCCAGGCCCCTCCAGCCCCATGTCGGCAGCCTGCACTTTTTACCTCTGCAGAAATCCTAGTGCAGCGTGGGGAGCAAAGTGCACCTGTACCCACTGTGGCAGTGTGACCAATTTGGAGTTAATTGCTCTATAAACCCACAATGTACCGAATGATGCTGCTTGTATAGGGTGTGGGGGGAGGTAATGTTAAGTTAAACTCTCCATAAAGGAAGAAAAGTATCCAGCCCCATTCCTTGCTGCTCACTTCAGTAATTTCTTCCAGATAACCTACACATCTGTGTCAGTGCAATTAAAGCAGAAGCTCTGTCTAATGAACAGTTGTAGCCCTTGGGCTATTGCGGAATGAACAGTGAAGTTGGAAACGGTCTTATTAAAATAATAATTAAGAAACAAGGGTGGGGAGACAGAGGGAGGTGTGAATGAGGGGGGGTGGGGTGGGGTGCTATACAGTGAGGAGCAGATACTACACTCAGCCTGGTTTTGAACTCTCAGGGATAATTCCCCACCCTGTCTTCCCCTATAGAAGTGCCTGTGCAGTGTGGTTGGACCCAGGATTGAGCACACCCCAGTACCCCTCCCTTGCCAGAGGCATCTTTTTATGCCATGTCATAACACAAAAGTCTTTAAAAGCCTGTCTGATGTTGGGCAGCTGCAGGTAGGGAGCTGTAGGGGCCTTTGCTCCACTGTGGGCAGCGTTATCCATCCTGTTAAGCCAGATCTGCTCTTTTACATGTCTATTTTTGAGATTTTGGTTCTCCAGCAGCAGATAAAGCTCAGGAAGGGAGGAGAATGTTTCTTGTCTTAGGACGGATTATATCTGGTTCTATTTTTTTTTTTAGAAAGCTTTTTTTTCCCTAAGTAAAACAACCAAACCAAACAAACCAAAAAACCCCAGACACAAGAAGCCACCCCATGCTGTGCACACCCGTGCAGTTGGCTGTAACTTTTCTTTCTCTCTTGCTCTCCTGCAGACAGTGACTGTCCAGGCTGAACTGTGTCGGTGATGGAGCTAGGCCAGTTTATCTCATGTGCAAGCACTTATTCTTTTGCTTTCAAGTAAATTAAAATTAGGAAAAAAAAAAATCCTGTTCAGTGTTAACCCTTGGAGTTGTAATAGTGCCTCTCCTCGGGTCATCATTTCCTATCAATACATCAGTTGGTACTTGGAGCTGGCATTTCCAAACATAATACACTCCTATTTAAAAATATGCATGTGCTGCAAAAAGCTGGTGGCATCTCAGATTAAGAAAATACATTGTAAAAAATCAAATGCTATTTAAAAAACCCAAAACCTCAAGAAAACAACCCTGCCAAACAAATCTCACCGGAATGATACATTGCAATGATTTTTTTTTTAAGTGGGATTTATATCTATGAGCTGTGGGGGTTTTGTGGTTTTGGTGTGGTGGTGGTGTTTTATTTTTTCTTTTGAAACGGTTGTGAACCAGAGTGATTACTTAACATTTTCATTTTAACTCCATCTGACAAATCGTTTTAGATGGAGAAAGCAATACTGCATCTTTAAATGGCTACTCTGTCAGCGCATCTTGCAGGGCTTTAAATGCCCTTTGTTATCGCAGTCTAGACAGGACGCAGGCGGAATATTTGATATGTTATAAGGCAAAGATTTGACAAGGTTGAATTAATTTACTGGCTTATTTAAAACTGATTTTCAAAACATTTTTCCTTGCAAACTTGTCTTTCTCCTGTATTTTTTTTTTTCAAAGTTAGTACAGTATGCTTCAACTGTTTAGACTGGGAGAGGAGACATTAGCTTACTGCAGCCTGCAGTACTTTAATTGCCCTTTTTATGACTGTCTAGACATCATGCAGATGCATGTTTGTGGTGAGAAGACATTTCCCCCTCTGGTTATACGATAGTCTGAAACCTTTACATTGCCTATCTCCTTACCCCCTCTGTCTTGGAATGTGCTTACTCCTCCACCTCTGAAAATCATTTTTCCTCTGTTTGATTTGTTGAAGGACACTTCAGTCCCCATTTTTCTCTTTCTTTTTCCCCCCCCCATGCTTCTATGCAAATGCCAATGCTTTCGGGGAAGGAACTAAAGGTATGTGGAGCAAATGGCTCTTGGAGCCCGCCGGCAGGGCAGGCTGTAGGACCCGCGGCCGAGGGGTTGGCTTTGTGCAGGTTGTGTCTGTGCCGTGTCCTGCCTGTACCTGCATCTCTGCGAGCGTAGCAGTAGGAGGGTACGGCCATGTGTGTTTGGGTTCCCCATCAGAGCACAGCCTTGGAGGCCAGGTTTAAGAATGAAAGTATCAGCGAGGTTTGAATGGGTTCGGAGTTTTAGTTATGTAAATGGATGCATTAATTAACCCCGTTGCTATAGCTACTGCTTTATTGTTAAATTCAGTGAAAAGGGGACAGGCAGTGTCCATGGATAATCCTCCCCTCTGCTCTTCCCCCCTTCTTCGTCCTCTGCCGCGGTGCGGGGGCAGCTGCCGCTGCCTTCCCGGCCCCGGCGAGCGGCCCCGGTCGCGGGCAGGTGCCCGCCCAGGCGGCGGGAAGGGCCGGGCTCGAAATCGCTGCCGTCAGGGGATGGGGCAGCCGGGGGGCTCCTCCTCGCCCCCGCGGCCTCTTCCCTCCAGCCGCCCCGAAAACCCATTGTCGGGGCTGACCTCGGGGGTCGGCTCGGCTCCGCCGCCCCATGTCATCAATCTGCCATCTGGGGACGGGACGGGGGTGCTGGGGACAATGGGGCGGGCAGGAGGGAGGCAGATGTGCCAGGGGATGGGGGAGGCTGGGCGCCTTCCGCCGGGTGAAGGGTGGCCATGGGAACCCAGCCCTGTTCTCCCATACCCGTCATTGCTGGGCTGTACATGGACAGCAGCTTCTCTTTATGCATCCTTAAAAACTCACACATGCAAAACGCTGCAACAAGAACTTGGACTTTCCAGCATATCTGCTGTGGGAGTTAAAACCTTTCTCAGGCTGTTGCTGCAGCTGAGTGGAAGTAAATTTACTACCTTTGATTTTGTCAGATTTGAGGTGGTTTTGCTCACCTCCTCCATTCGCTCTGCTGTGTGTGTATATAAATATAACATTTTATTTCACGTCTCTGTGTGAGAGTATGTGCATGCATTCGCTCCCATCTGGTGGTGTTCAGGCCAGCCCAAGAAATGAACTTGAATCTTGAAGTGACCAAGTGCGTTGTGCCTGCCTGGGCTTCTGCAGTGCGTTATTATGTCTGTAACTTAACATTGTTCCATGGGAGTGACTTAACTTGTGAAGGGTCACTCCCGTTGTAAGCAAAAGCTGCAAAATAATATAGAAGAGAGGAGACAGAGAAGAGAGAAGAGTCCTGCTCAGCCTTAGACGGGGCTGAGGAAATCCGGTCGCAATTCCAGCCCTGCCATGACCTCTGTGGCTTTGGCCAACTTGCTCAATCTGTGTTTCAACACCCGTCTGCAAGCTGTGTGTTGGGGCAGCCCCCGTGGCACTGCTGCCCGGAGCTCACCAGGGAGCTGCAGCACTGTGGCTTTGAGACAAGGGCATGGTGAGGTCCTGGCACCACTCCCAAATGCCGATGGGCTCCTCAAGGCTTCATCAGCCAGGCAGGGTGATGGGAGCCCTGCTGACTGACACAGGAAAAATGTTGGAGTAACAGAGGTTCCCCAGCCACAACTTGAGGTGTTCCATGGCTCCATCCCTGAGCCAGGCCCTGGATATGTCTTGATGGGTGTTGTGCTTGTGGCTTGGAGGCATGGGTGTTGCTTCTTGTCCCTGTGTCCCTGCTCAAGTACTGGTCTCACAGGACTTACTTTGTGGGTACTGTTCCGAGGTGGGTACTGGCACTGGCGCACCTGAGCTGCAGCTACTGCTGCAGGGCCATAGCTGAGCATGTTGTGAATTGACTGATGAATGGTTTTCCCAGAAATAAGTGGAAATGGAAACTTTCTAAACATGATTGGGATGGAGCAAAGTGAACAGGGAGGAAATTGGGTAGAGACACCCAGAAAAATAAATAGGCAGCACAGCAGCCAGCCCAGAGAGGCTGTGGCCCAGGCTGATGATGGCCTTACACCTCCATCTCTGCACCCATGTATTGTCACCACTGTCTGTCTTGCAGGGGAGTGTCCCACACAGAGCAGCACAGCCTGTGCCATCTCGCCATTTCGCATGTGGTGAGAATGCTCTGCTGCTGCCTTCCTTTCTGTGTACACAACAAATGCAGTGTACTGGATCCTCGTGACTCGCTGAATTAAAGTTGCCTTGTTTTGGTGGGTCTGGTGACTAATGAAATGCTGCATATTCCTTAGTGTCTCGACAGCAGCAGGAGGAGGGAGCAGGCCACAGCACTGCTGTCAGCTGTCAGTGGTGTGCCCTGGGTGACGTGGTGCAGGTGGCTGTGGCCGTTGGTGAAGCCGCAGGTGCTCATTGGTGTGAGGCAGCTCCACTGCAGCGGGAGACAGAGCTCAGACAAAGCTGGAGTTGGAAACCCAATCCCTGTAATTGCTGTTAGCTTTTTGGAGAGGTGGCAAAGCCCTCCCTGGATGGAGCACTTGCTCTCCTTGGAGCATCCGCGACTGGCAATTTGTCTGTTGAAACAGATGTGGGCAGTGACAAACATCTATTTCTATAACTAGAAACAAATTTGGTAATTGCCTCTTTCAACAGGACTTGCTCAAGCAGGAAATGAAATTCCTAAATGGCAGTTAGCAAAAGTATTTATAGCTAAGTTCAAAAACGAGATGTGCTTTCCTTTGTCATGAGTTTCTGCTGGGTGGAAGGAAAAAAAGCCTCGATGGTAGCAAGCCACATATTGATCAGGAGTGTTTCCAGGGTATACGAAAACACTTATTTATTAATGTGTTTATTTTTACTAGCCATAGAAATACCCCTGACAAACAAAACCTCTTGGGCCTTTCAGGGTCAGCTGGCAGGGTTTGAGCCACATTGCCTACTCTGTTTTTTCTCTGCTTTCTTTTGGTAGGTGTTTTTTATATTCCATGTTGCTTATGATTGCAAACGGTAAGCTCTTCTATGTCCCTCTCTGGATGCTTGTGTTGAAGGGGTTGGTGACATTCTTCTTTTGGTTCTGCACCAGACATTGTCCAGGCCTGATGCCGTTGTCCTGATTCTTGGGGAGCAGGGGATGTGCTGGTTGTTCCCAGCACGATGGGGCCATGAGCCTCACTCAACATTTTCTTGTGAACAAGCACATTTACCTATCTTTTAAGTGCAAAATCAAAATTACTTTATTCTTTTAATCCAGTTTAGCTGTCCTTACCTTTGAGAGGAACTTCAAAAGCAATGTGCTCCTTCCAGCCATCTCAGTAGGCTGGGATCAGGCTTACTGTGCAAAATACCTTGTCTCAAAATCCTGGAAGAGGGGAGGGTGAGAGAAGCAGGCACAAAACTGGAGGGAAAGGGTTGTCATGTGCAAGATTTTAGCGTCTGAGCATCCCAAAGAACCGTGCTGTTCTCATTGCTCACAGGGAGCTGGTTAATGTCTTTAGAAGTTTCTCTAATCTCCAGTTGACAGATCTGTGCTTAGAGCTGGGAGGTGTCCCAGCTGAAGGAGATGCTGACCCCAGCTCTCATGTGAAAGTGGAGTGCTGCAGTGCTGGTCCTGCCTTTCTGATCCCTGAATGCACATGCTGCTCCACAGCTGCCACCATGGCTGTGCTAGCCCCTTCTCTCTTAGAAAACAGGTTCAGTGATGTGATCAGGACAGTTCCTGTGTTCTAAGGACTAATGTATTTTCTGAGGCCCAAACAATCCAATGCTTCTGTGGAAGAAATGGGGTCATTTCCTTTAAAACAAACAAAAATGGAGATAGGGGGTGCAGGATAAGGCCATGCTTTTTTCCATAACTCAGAGGATGATGGTGCTTGATTACCTGGAGTAACAAATGAAGAGAATGAACTGTATTAAATGCACAGTTATTGGTCCAAAGACTGACAGTATGAACATGACTTCTTGGAGCCACATCACCCATCTTCTTGCAGTGTTTGTTCTCTAACAGGCTTCTTTTCTGGGTCTCACTTTGCTTTCTGCCCTCCTGTTCTGCACTCAGCCTGCTATCACTGGCTCGCAACATTACTTCTGCTTGCTACGTCAGGACCAGCCATGGTGAATCTGGAAATGCAGTTTAGCTGTGAGCTGTGCTGCTGATGCATGCATCAGGACCAAATACAATGGGCTCTTCCCAACTATCCTGATCAATCCTGCCTCTTTTGATGCCTTGGTATTCTTGCTGCAACTCCAAGATCTGCTGAGTGCCAGCAGTGGCAATATCAAGGTCATATTCTGTGTCTGTCTCCAGTACTCCTGATGCTTCTTTGTAAACAAATAGAATTGTTGACAATCCGATGGGCCCTTCATATGTGGCTTTATGGAGGTTGTGTTTAGGAGAGAAGTGTAGCAGATGCTCATACACAAATGTTGCAGTAATGACTTTGGTCTGATTGTTTCTAAGATGACCTAACAGACAAACAGCAGAGGCTGAGTAATCTGCCATCTGAAGTTCTTTGTTCTTTCATCTTTTCTTCCTCATCCACAGGCTCCGAGAGGGAGAACATTGGTCTCTTTAACAAGTGGAGCTTGGCATCTGGTGGATTAAATGGCGTCTAAACCAGAAGCAGTGTTTGGTGCTGCACCCTGTCTGGCAGCTGTGGATTCCAGCTGTTGCCTGGAGCTGTTTTGGTTCTTCCTTAAATTAGAGCAGTTCAAATGTAGTGTTTAGCATAATGGGCATATCCCTTTTCCAAGGAGGCCTGGGAAGGATGCGCCAGGGCAGAGCTGAATGCACTGGCCTGTGTGGAGCCAGGGTATTTTCTTCCATGCTACATATATGAACAGGGGAGGGTGAGGGGCTGAGAGCATAGATGGTCCCAGTGCTGACTCTGCGGCCTTTCCTGTGGGATGCTGCGGTCCAAGCCCCTTCTGCTCACTGAGGGGTTATGAGTTTATTCTCCACTAAAGTCATGACTTGGAAGGTGACTGGACTCAGACAGCTCTTCTCAAATTCACATTCTTTAGCCTTGAGTAGAAAAAAATGAGGTCCACTCTTTGGCCACACTGCCTAACCCACATCCTTTTTGCTTTGATGAGCATCTGGCATCATGACCACACTTTGGCTGGACTTGATTCTTCTGAGTTTAACTCTCAGGTCCTTCCAGGGAGCCACATGCTGAGCCAAAGTGTGACCAAATTTTGCTGAAATGTCCATCCCATGCTCACAGCTGGCAGGCACAAATGCAAGCTTTTGGGGCAGGCAGCACTATACCGAGTGTGAGGACTGGGAATAATTCAGGCTACCTCTGTGGACCCTGCTTTAGTCCAAGCCTACTGCAGACCAGTTCAGTAGTGTCAGCTCTGGCCTTAATGGCTCTTCTCTTGCAAAAGACAGTGTGTCAGAATGTGCAAGGCAAGGCAGTACAGGGTGTCCTCAGCTCTCATTTTCCAAAAGGGATTAGAACTTGTTTTTTGCCCTAATTATTGGGGCACGCAAGGTAGCAGTAGGCTCTCAGCTGTTCATAGCAAGGACTGTCCTTATGTGTCTCCTTGTTCTCGATGGTGCCTCTGGGCACTGCTGGAGCTGTGGCGCTCTGAAATGTCCGTGAATACTGGGGTGAGGAGCTAGTTGAGCTGTCAAGTAGCTGACAGAATGGATAAGGGTGTCTCTTCTTCTCCTCTTACAGCCTACTGGTGCCCAGGCCCCTGGCCTTGCTGCTGCCTTCAGCTGGAGTTGTGGGTGCTGAGAATGGCTGAAAGTCAGACCCATCACTTCTAGTTTAGGACTGTGTCCCTGCCTACCCACTGGCAATAAGTTTCGTGAGAAGACAGCAGCCCAGGTCCATTGGAGAAGATGCTGGATCATGTCCTTCTGCCTGTCAAAACCTCTGAGTGCATAGGGCAGCAGACAGGGACCTCTGGGCCAGCAGCTGAGAAGACTGCTGGTGAAGCAGCCCAGGTTTTGGGTCCTGCTAAAACTTACTGGTGGTGGAAGAGGAAAATCTTGGTCTGCCCCTATTCCAAGATTTGTTTTCCATTTGTTTTTCAAGTTGCATTATGGAGGATGCCTTTTAGGTTACTGGCCTGAAGCTGTTCTTTGCTCATTCAAATCCTTGAGCATCCCTGCTTGGTCTCTCACAAAGCTTGAAAGTGCAGAATTTGGGGAATCTCAGAGAGAGAGGAAGGTTGCATGGATTTTCTTCAGTTTCAGGCTTCAAATTATTGCCAGTACCAAAATAATTTGGACTTCATTTCTCCCCACCGCATTCCTGCATGTGCTCAGTTAAAGAGTAGCTGTACCCTTATTGATGCCTTTTAAACGCCTTTTTAGGTAACTGGAGTGCTTCCATCAAGGGCTACAAGGAACCTGTTCAAACAGAAGATGTCCAAGGGTGGGGGTGGATGAAAAGATGAGAAAACTGGGAGGAGAGAGAGCTGCAGTCAGGGCCGTGCACATCTCTGTTGCATCTTTCTCTGAGTCATACAGTTGGGGCAGCTCTGTGGATACTGGAGGTGTTAATGGAAAATAGAGGATGAAAGTGCTCACTGCAGACTGGTGAACACTTTTAATTCATCTGTTTAATTTTGCCATGTCTGGAAAGGTGCTGTGTGTGTTTTTCAGTAGAGACCTTACTTTCTGGGGCATGTCTGTGGAGGACAAAGCATCCCAGTGAGTTGAACTTCCCCTAAATCCCCAAGGATTGCAGAAGAAGCCAGGACATGTGGTGTGACATTACAGTGCCACCATGTTTACATGGTGGTAGGCAGCAATTCATTTACAGGTTTCATAAACTTTACAACTAGACATGGCCCAACTGGCCCTAGTTCCCAGGGGCTCTACTGGAGGCTGGTGCCTCTCAGTGGGCACTGCCATGGGACAGTCCCCACCGAGCTGTGCCACTCCGTGTGGTTGTGGGCTCTCGGCTGGAATCTGTTGAATCATGGTGCTGAGTCACCCACGTGAGGCAGGCTCCATAAATAACCACAGGCACTCCATGAAGCAGCCGTGAACACAAGGATTGGAAAGTGCTGCTTCACAGTTGGAGCAAGGGCTCTAGAGACAGAACACAGGATAATTCTCTCAGCTCTGCTTTCTTTAAGCATCTCCTAACCTTGTGCACAGCATTGACAGGTACCCTGCTGCCATCCCACAGGAGGCATGCTTTTGCCCAAGAGCTGGTTACTGGGTAGAGGACTTGGGTGCTCTGTGCTGTGGGTTTCCCATTCGTGCCAGTAGATTTGTGCCCAGTAATTGCACCCTGTGCCGGTGAACTCTTCAGCTTCGTTCCTGTGCCAAGGGCTGTGCTGCTTCTGTGGTCCCAGCAGGAACCGAGTTCATCGAGGAGGCTGAGTCAGAGCTGGGTCTTGTTCCTGGGCTGAGTGATGCAGAGAACTTCAACCACTTGGCAGCTGATCTAGGTGCCCGGGGTCAGGGTGAGCAATCCTCCACCTCACCATGCTCCATCTTCCATGCCAGGTTTTGCTCCAGCTGCTTGTCCTCTTGGACTTCTTGGTGACCTTAATTGCACCTTTCCCCACTCTTCTGCCCTATCTCTGTGTGCTGACTTCATCCATAGGCTATGGCTCTGCCACCTGAGCAGGGAGGGATGCTGTGGTGTGCCCACGGTTGTGAGCAGTGCCTTGCTCTAAACCCCTGTGTGGGCACCTGCAGGCCTTGCTGGGGTGGTCAGGAGCGCTGCAGGGGCAGAGTGGGACCAGGATGCTCAAGCTTCCTGCCATTTGAAGTCATCCTTAACCTGTGTCTTCTGAAGGCTGCAGAGATGCTGCCCAGGGTACAAGACCCAGTTGCATCTCTTTGTACTTCCAACAGTAAAGCTGAAGAAGTCTCAATCTGTTTCTGCCTATTTTAGTGAGCCTTGTTAGGCAGCAGGAGGAATCTCTGTACAAAACCAATCCCATTCTGTCCTGGTGTAAAACCTATTCTGTTTGAGAAACTGAAGACCAGAGGTCTGCAGCACGGTTCCTGAACTCTTGCATTAGGCACTTGCAGGGTGTTTGTCTCGGAACACAAGTGACATTTAATTAAAAGTAGTCCCTATGCATGATGGAAAATGGCCAGTCTGGAAACTTCCATTCTGCTGGGTTGCAGAGTAGTGTCCCAGTGTAGACAAGGACTCTTATCTTGGATTGTAGGTGTTTGTGGTGCGTCTTCAGAAGATGGTCCTTGCACTGTGATGGACTAAATTCTAAGAGCAAGTCAAACACCACTGCCTGCCCAGTAAAGAGCCTGGCTGATGGGACCCGTGTGGGCAGTGATGGTGATTCAAGGGGGAAGTGCTGTTGCCACAGTTCTCTGAAACTTCTGAAATAGCAAAATCTGCATTGTTCTCAGCCACTTTATAAGCTCCCTGAGTCTTACTCACTTCCTTTTGGATTTTTCTAGGTTAGGTGAAACCACCAGAGTTAAGCTTTCATTTAAAATCTGCTTTTTTGCCTTTTCTGTGACTTGTACTATTGCAAATGTTGGGGCAGTGCTTCCTCATAGCGGCAGGGCTGTGACGAGCAGTCCCAAAGCCTGATGAAGGCTTTGCCTGCCTCTTTTTATAACCTTTCCTCGTTGTCAGGCACACGGAGCAATCTCAGAACACAGTTTTGCATGTATTTTCCCAAAGAATGCTGATAGAATGAGTGATAATGGGGCTCTGATGCTGACAGACCATCACAGGAGCATCCAGAACCTGAGGTGCATGTCCCATTCCTTTTGGGGTAAAAATTAACTGATGCCTCATTAACTTAGAACAACAGAGCTTGCTCAGGTGGCATCTTGTCCTGTCTGGAGTGAAGCAAGGCATGGGGTTGTCTGATACTGGGTATCAGAAGATAAAATCAGCAGCAAATTTTTCTCCACACCCTTAAGAGTGTATTTTTCATAGGCTGTGTGAGCTTGTGATTGGACTCATCGTGAATGAACTGTCCCAGCAATCTGTTTCAAGTCAGAACTAAGGGGATTTTAATGATAAAAATATCCAGAGGAAGTGAAAGTGAACACAGGGAGAAGCAACGTATTCTGCAGGGGATTCTCTGCTTGCTTTAATTTTGTCTCAGCAAACCAGACTTGGCTTTCAGCAGGATGCACCACAGCATTTATGATGGTCCATTTTCTTTCTTACACCTATTTTTTTCTTAGGGATTGTAGCTAGTGCAGCTACATTTATTCAACTTAGACACTGTCTCTCGACTAATTTCACTTTCCATCACTTCTCACGTGATATGTGTGAGAAGTTGTATAGAAACTGTAACTGAAGTTTTAAGATACCTGGCTGCAAACTGAGATCATCTTGGTTGAGACCTTCTCTGAAGGCTACTGTGTCCACTTGTAAATAAGTGTAGATAGCTGGAATACCTGTCATTACTGCAGCAAAATGCAGGTGTATTTGGGTTTTTTTCTCCTCACTTGCCAGCACTTTGGAGCATTTGTCTTCAGGAGTGATACTTTGTTCAGAAAGAAGAGCATTAATAAAGTTTGTAGTAAGCATTTTATGAACTGTAGTACAGCTGTAAGAAGTAAGGGAATGCATTTGACGTGTACCATAGCCTCAGCTCCCGTGCTGCCAGTGTGTGTGCACAGGCTTAGTGCTCCCAGTGTCACCACTGGCTGAGCTCTCCCTCTTAACAAAAACGTTAATGGATTTTAAACTTGTGAGTGCTGAGCATTTTATCCACTGTCAATGGAGGAAGCTCCGGGATGAACCTTTTTGCAGCTCCTTCTGTTCAGCTCTCACCATGGTCTTCAGTGCAGTTAGGCACCCTGAGTGCCGTGCCAGTGAGGTGCTACAGCGTTGGCACCAGTTGCCAGCCAGCTGCTATTGTCATGAATTTCAGACGCTGTAGTTTCATTGTCTTGGTGGGCAGGCAGCAGCCTGGGCAGCAAGGGCATGTGCTGCCTTCCTGCAGAAAGCCCTCTGAACAGGAGAGCAGACACGGCCTGCGTGTTGCGGAGGCCACAGGCTTCGGGAAGGTCTCCTGTCATCCATGTAATGCTGTGAAACCCCTCTTCAAGGGCACACGTGGTTTACAGTGGCAGGCGAGTAGCCCGCTTGAAGAATGGGATGTGACAAGTGATCTCACTTGATCACGAACATCCAGTTTCAGGATTGTGAGAATCTGGGGGAAAAATGCTTAGTTGCAAAACGGTTGCACGCATGCTGACCAACTTCCAAAGCTGCAGCGTCTAGACAGAAAGTACAGAAAAGCAGGTTGTGTCACTCAAATGTGATGTCTGAACCTGTTAGTTTGAAATGTATTCTGGAAGAAAAATTATGCAAAATTAAATGAGTGTGACCTTACTTTGCATTTGGAGGCTGAGTATGCCCATCTTGTACAGCCTAGTGCATTTATAACACTTCCCTTGGGGAAAATTACAGGGAGAAATGGAATGAGGTCTCTTCTAATTGAAAAGTGACAATGATTAGGAAGCCAAATACAAAATGCGTTGAGTATGTTTTTTCTCTTGTTTTGGTGTGTGTGTGTTTTTAAGAACACCATTAGAATTATAAATGATGTGCTTTGCAGTTTGGCTTGGTTTTTGTTCCCCAAAGGCTTTTTTATTAGCATAGCAGCTGAATTGCGCTTGTATAATAAATGTATTAACCCAAAGTTTGGGGGGGTTTAATGATCTTTCTTCATTAGTTTGACTGAACTACTTGGATAAAATCTTACTGAGTATATCCAGCACTCCAGTGTGGTGGTTTCTGGGTTTCTTTCTCCATTCTGCAAATTGAAGCCCATGAAGACAAGTTGAAACAGAGGGAGAATTGGCAGAGGCTTTGGTGCCTCAAGTGGGTATGAATCGCTTGAAAACTGAAAAGCGCAAATTGAGTGTGTGGGACTTTTTGTTTTGTTTTGGCTTGATTCTTGCTTTGGTTTTGTTTGTTTGTTTTTAATTTTCCAAAGGCCAGATTTGGCAACATGAACATTCTTGGGATTAAAGCTCATTTCAAAGCACCTGATGTGTTTGCTGCTAGGCCCTGGGAGGCTGTGCTTGCTCCTTATGGGCTATGCTGAGGGTAGAGCAAAACTCGCAGCCCCCTGCTCTTCCCTGAGTTCCTACTGGTGCAGAGGGCAGACGTTCCTGGTGGGTTTGGTCTCCTCACGTGTGCACACACCACCTAAGGTGATACTGGGCCAGATAGATTTCTTACATATGATGCATAAACGTTTGAGCCCTGGGCAGTGTTGCTGGACACAGGTAGGTGTGCTTCACTGCAGTGAGTGAGCTGTTCACTTCCCCATGCTGATGAGGGAGATCAGAGAAGAGCGAGACCACTGGCACAAAACGACCAAAGTCCAAACAGGGGGACCTGATCAGGTTTTAGCACTGGGACACCTTTGACCCAGGCTGTTTACAGAATGTTAATTTGCAGATGAATTGTTCCCTCTCCTCCCACACAATGAGGTGTTAAAATCGCTCTTATGATGGTAACAGCAGTGTGATTGTCGCGGTGGTACATTGTGGTACGCGGTAGATTGTACATTGAAACACCCTAACTTAGGGTTTGAATGCTGCCTGTAACTTCTGGACTCACCCTGTGGTCCCTGAGAGAGTCCAACCTGTGCAGGTGATCAGCTCCAGGAGAAAATGGGAGAGATGGACCAGTAGGATCATCTCTGCTGTGCTTTTCATTCTGTGCCCATCCTGTGCCTTGCTGTCGGACCTTTTGGCAGCTGTGGTGTAACACCTGAGTTACAGGAGTCCCAGAGCCAGACTAAAGAGCACTTGAGGCTGAATGGGGATGGGTCACACCAGTGTGTTAACCCAGGTCATTGATGACAGAGTTTCCACCCTTTCTTCTGTTAAGCTTCTGCTCATTACATGTCTGTATGTGTGTGCAGGAAGCTTGGTTTAGGTCTTCTGTAAATGACACATCTGGTGTTTTCCTTCCTAGGAAGGAATTGGGGCAGCGCTTCCTGATGGCCAGAGCTTCACCTGTGTCACCAAAGTACTGTGACCAGTTTAGTAAGCTTTGGTTCATTTAAAGCACCTCTCATCCTAGGAGAGGAACTTTCCCTTACAACTATCTTAGTCTTGCTTTTCTTCAGAAATACAGTCCCTTTTAATGGAAAGGGAAGTTTTCCATCACTGATCTCATTTATATTTTGTCTTGTGTTTCCTTACTGTGGCCAAAGCATATACTGCATTTTGAGGCTAAATTGACTTCTTTCCTAAAATCCTTGCTACTTTCTTTGTTTTGGTTTTGTTGTTTGTTTTTTTCTTTTCTGTAATGAATTCCACAAAAAGAAGTCGCTGCTCCCCAGCCTCTGGGCTCTGCTGCCCACATGTAGATGAGCAGAGAGGCTTCGTGTCAGTGTCCCCCTGGGGTCTGGCTTTTTGTGTGTGACCTGGAGAGCACCCAAGGGAGCTGTGTGGAGATGCTCATTGTGCCTGTTTCTTCAAATGATTTTGCATTGATCTATTTTCCCAGCCTTTTATGTTTTGGTGTGTTTGTGTGCCTGGCTGATTTGATTTGTGTTTAGAAGAAATGGGCTCCCATTTCAGCCTGTTCCTCTAGCACAGGGCACCCATGGCAACCCCTGGGTCTGGTCACCTGTCGTTTCATCAGCTGCTGCTTGGGAGCTGGCTCACACCTTGCTGGGAAGGTGGTTTTTCCAGGCTCTTCCCCTCACAGTGATAGTTGGGCACCTTGCTGGGCTTGCACCTTTAAGAAGGTGTCTTTAGCTAAAAGGCATTTTAAAGGCAAAACTCCCCTGCAATGTTTGGCCTTTAATCTCTCTCTTCCCACCCTACATGTAGTCTTACAGTTATGGGGTGCTGGAAGTATGTGAGCTTCAGCTCGCTCACGCACCTAACTTTAGGGCTCCTGCTTTCAAAGCATAATGCTGCTTTTTCAAGGTGGTGGGCAGAGCTGGTTAAGCATTTTGGGCAGTGGCAGAAATAGCTGCTGTTTAGCAGAATGAATTCCAAGGTAACTGGCAGCACTCACCACCTGGACTGTTTTCTTGGCATTTATTTGCTTTTACTGGCACTTAAATGCCACCTGCTAGGAGAAGAGTTTCCATTAGAAAGGTAAAAACTCTGCCTGACTCAGCAGAAGCTACCCCAGCTGGTCTGAATGGTGTGAGGCCTGGTTCTAGGCACGGCAAGTCCCGGGCACTGCTGGCTTGAGGCGGGTCGTGAGGAGCAACCAACTGGTTCAGGATGGCATCTGCGCTCTGGGTGTCAGCGCATGGAAATAATGACTCCAGCACAAATTTGCCTACAGTACTCAGTTTTCCTTAGCCTCAGAGATGTGTGAGGAGTTATTTCCTTAGGAAATTTTAGGAGTGGCTTCTTGCTGCCTCCTGCCAAGTGTCTCCGGAGTTAACCGGCCAGTCTGTTGTTTGCTTGTTCTTGCTTGTTTGGAGGATTTTTGGCAGTTTTCCTTTATGCCAGTTCAAGCCATTCAAGCTGCCACTGTCAGCTGGCTGAGCCCTGAGCCGAGGGATGTCCGTCTGGAGCTCCGCGATGTGGCCCCCATGGGCAGCTGCATCATGCCCATCTGGTGTCTCACCAAAATGTGGGAGGTCTCCCTGCCTGTGCCCTCTGGTGGGGTGGACCGGCTTTAGGAGAGGGGGGCTGCCAGTGCCAATGCCTGCTGCGTTGTGCCATGCTCTGGGCTTCCTGTGTCACTGTCTAACCCCCGTAACAAAGGGGATGTGTGCCTGGTTCAAGAGTCTGCTAGAGAATACTTCAGTCTGGTCCTCTCTGGAGGAAGAAGTGGTGGTGATAGGAAGAGAACTGCAGATATTCAGCTTTAGCTAAATTGCTTCATTAGGATGAATTGTGCTGATTCATGGCTTCATGGCCCAGAGCTGCTGGTTTGGTGTGGTGGGGGCATCCAGCACATTGTATGTGACTGGGAGGGATCTGGAAGTCCTGTCTGCACTGTAGCTTGGAAGCACTCTGCTTTGCAGATTGTCATTAACAATTCCTCCCAGAGACTCTTCTGTGGCGCTGAAAAAGTGAATTAATCAGTTTTTTATTAAGTAGCTGAGTTCAAAGCATGCAGAGCCCACATAGGCATGTGAGAGCTTTTTAGGGGAAGGACACAGTGATGTCATTGGCATCTCAGCCGCTTTACTTGTTCTGCTAATTACATGTTGCTTTTTCTGGTGGCCTAAAGTTTGTCTGTCTCTCTTGCAGCGGAGCTGGAGTTTGTACAGATAATCATAATCGTGGTGGTGATGATGGTGATGGTGGTGGTGATCACATGTCTGCTGAACCACTACAAACTCTCTGCACGATCCTTCATCAGCCGGCACAGCCAGGGCAGGCGGCGAGACGAGAACCTCTCATCAGTAAGTCACACCCTGCTCTTCCAGCCCACATCCTCCTGTCCCAATTACCAAATGATGTCACACTGGGGGAGCATGAGAGCCAAAGGCATTCATTTAGATTGTGCTTGTCCATGTACCACCTGATGCATGAAGAGACTGAACTGCAAGAAGAGACACCCTCCAAGCTGAGTCTTGGCATCATCTTCTGCCTCTCAGTTATGGAGAGGGAGAGGCTTTTAGAGATACCCTTGGCTCTTTAGAGTGCTGTGTGTTGCACTGTATGGGCAGTCATAGTCTCTGCCTTTGCCTGAGCTTTGCAGTTTGGACTTGACATCAGTAACATAACTGCACAAGGCTGTTCTTAGTATGTCTTATTTCTGAAAGCACTATGTACCCTCAGCTCCTTTTAACAGCCCCAGACTATTAAGTCCTAGGTGGTTCCAGTTGGAGAGTCTCAAACGACTGTGTGGAAACTTTTTGTCTGCCTTGTAGAGAATGGGAAATGCTGAAATGCTTTCTCCAGTTTTCACCAGTGATGCTGACATTGCTGTGGTGGAGGAGTCAGAAGACACTTGTCAGCTAGATGAGCAGAAACCTTTCCAAGGGGATGCTCAGTAGGCTGCGTAATCCAGGCTGTTTCATAAAAGCCCAAGGAGAAACATGTTAATTGTACCTCTGACAGGAACTCTAGGGCAAGCCTCTGCAGCCTCGAGGCAGATGTTGGTTATGCAGTTTTCTCAAATGCAGCAGCTCAAAGAGGCTTACAAGATGCTATAGAGGAAAGGCAGTGCATTTTCTTAGAGGGTGAGCATGTACTATTCACAGCTGCCTCCATGGCTCTGGCTTCAGCGCAGGCATATCTTGCAGTGATGCTTTTTATTTTTTTAACGTTCACCCTGAAGGATCTTAAAGCCCTTTAAAACGATAGGGCTTCCTCAAGGTCACTGCTTCAAGCCTTCTCTGCAGGCTTCCAGGGCAGGCTGAGCACACCAATGCTGCCTTGTGGTGGTCTGTGTGGGTCTTATATCAAATCCATGCTCACTGCAGGAAAAAGATCAAAAACTGGGATTGCTTTCTTTCCTTTCCTCTCCTCCCCCCGGCCTTTTTTTTTCCTTCGATTTTGTCTTTGTTGTGGGTTTTTTCTCCCCCCCCCTTTTTTTTTTTGTAAGAGAGGGAGAGAGATCTAACATCTTTTTTTGAATAAGCTTTCAGTTCAGTGCTGTAGAAGGCTTTCCAGCAGGCAGATGCCCAGGGCACAGCTGTCCCTCTGCTCCATAGCTGCTCTTTTTATCACGTTGCTCACAGCTAATAACGGTCCCTTATTGGACACTCAGTGCCAAAGTGAGGAAGACACCCATTGGGAAGGAAGCTGTGTCCACCCCGAGCTCAATTAAAGGTCCCCTTGTTTTGTGGGCTGTGAAGCACAACTCCAGAGGGCACGACAGTGAGCTCAGTTTGTTGGTGCTGTGCAGTAAGTTCCAAGTGTGAGTGCCTGATCCTGTGTTCAACTGGCCAGAGCAAGGGTGGCGATTGCTCCAGCACCTGCCTGTTTTAGGGAGCAGAGCTAAACCCCCTGCACGGATCCCTGCTGCTCCTGGACTCATGAAAATCTTAGGTCTCTTCTTACCATCCTGTGCAGATGGGATTCTGGCAGTAGCAGAATGTGGGCACCTAGGCACATGAATTATTAAAAACAGCAGAAAGGTTGTTTTTCAGTTTTCAGATACTTTTCTTTCATCGCATCCAGAGTGTTTTCCTTGAACAATACCAAAATGTTTCCATTTATATTTTCAAAGCAAGTATCAGATGAAGCCTTTTTTATTTTAATGTACACATTCCTGATTTCTTAAATGGCCTGGATTTTATTTTCTTTAAGAAGGAAGGTTAACATGGGAGGATAAGAGAAAATCAGATGGAGATTGAACCGAGTTTTGGGTGGACTGTTTAAGAGATAATGCCTTTTTCTCTCTTCTCAATATTTTTTTTTCCTGTTTCAAATTTCACCAGGCAAAAATTTCCCCAGCAAGCCAGCTCCGTTATGTAGTCAGCTTTCAGACACATCAGTGGTTAAATGGCTTTTCAGCAAAGGTTTACCTCTGTACCTCTGCCAGACCTTAGTGAGGTCACAGAATCTTCAAAACCTTCCTCAGATTTTTTTAGCTAAATCAAAATTAGGCTTAACATTTGGTTATTCAGGAGAGAAATGTGAATGCACCATTTTGGGTTTGTTTTTTTTCTTTTCCTCACTCTTTATAATTCTCCTCCTCTCCTTGCCCCTGTCAGTGTAGCAGTGATAGAGTGGCAGCTAAGCTTCCCTGTGGCCCGAGTGCTCTCCTGATGGGACAGGGAAAGCCCATCCTGTGCTAAGCAGGAAGCTCATTAGAGTGGGATCAATCATAATAAAGATCTTCACGGTGTCTCCTCTGGCGTTCAGCACAGTGTGTCTTTATGTAGAGACCAGCTCCAGCCTAAACGAGCGCCAAGGGCTGGCAGGCAGAGGCTGTGCTGAACTGAATACCGGTTCACGTAGTCCATTAAACTTGCAGTGAACTGGCGTTGGGCTTTTGAAATCCCAAACTTCATTTTGCTGTCGTGACCGCAGATGGGCACCAGGGCTGCACGCACACTTTTCATCTTCTGAAATATTAAAGTAGTTCATCCCATGGTCAGGATGCTGCTAGGTCTGCCCGAGTTGTCCTTTTTTTGGTTGTAGCTCAAAAATTACAAGTGAAGGAGAAACTGATTTCCCTAAAGATACTTTAATGCTCTTCTTGCTAGAAAGGAATTTTTCTATTAGGTCATGTGTTTCTCCATCACTGGTCTCACTGTACTTAATCTGTCTCGTTATAAAAAGTACCTTCCAGAACTAAGAATAGTTAAGAAATGCTACCAAAGACTTCATTTTCAGTAAGAATGACACTGTCCCTGCACCTTTGGAACAGTGGTGTCCCACTTCCCCTCAAAAAGTGGTTTAAATTCAATTTCTGAGCACACTGTTGTCACCCATTATGGAAAATACAGGTCTTCCTGAAGGCTAAGAGGTGTTGTCTGCACCCTGCAGCTCTACCAAGAAAATTCTCTGATGTTCCTAGTTCTATAGAAGTTGATGATTGATCTCTACTTCTCAATAAAATGATTGCTTCTATAGAAGCAGTTCTATAGAAGTTGAAGATTGATCTCTAAAGAGAATGTAAAAAGTACTTTTAGGTTCAGCAGTGAGTCCTGGAATACTTGTGGAGGCTTTTGCAGCCGTCTTGCTCTATAGACAGCAGAGTCTCCGCTTTTGTTTCAGAATGCCAGAGCTTTTTAGGCTCTACCATTGTTGAGATTAATGCAAGTCTTAAATATTCTGAAAATTGGAGGTAAGTGAGGAGAGCCCCAAAGCGAGGATCTACAGCAGTGATGCTCCATCCTAGGGCAGTGTGGTTGGGCCATGTAGCCATCCCATGACTGAAGTGAGAAGTCTAGAAGTGTGTTTTCTGTTTCTGAGGCTTTGCCCCCCTCTCACTACTGATTTCCAGCAATTTTAATCCCACTGTTGAGTTTTGGGCAGAGAGTAGCCTTTACCCAGACTCCCGTCACAGTGATGTGTGAGGGAGAGGGTTGGTGGTGTGAGCAGTGAGCGTGCTGTTCCTACTAGTTTGCCACTCTTGCCTCCATGTGTTGCCTGGAGCGTCATTCCTGGACCTCATCTGTACAAACAGATGAGCCAACGTGTGAGCCAGAGATATCTCCTTAACAGGTGGGTACAGCCTTTGGGTGAGGTGGCCCTTAGGAGTAGGAAATGTTCTGGGTGGAGCAGCTCCCATAAGGGTATATGTGTGCCCTCCTTGCCGCAGTGGGAAGCCCCAGCTGAGCACAGCAATGCCTCACGTGCCGGGAAGTGCTGGGATACAGCCACCTTCGTGGGAGCCAGCTGACATCACTCCCAGGAAAGGGGGAAGCAGATGGGATATTGCCATGGCACTGCCCACTGCCAAGTTAAATATAAAGCATCTAGCAGAAGGCAGTGGGGTACTCGCTGCTCAGGAAGTCTGCCATGGGGGCATGGCAAAGTAAATACAATTTTTGGAGTGCTTCCTGCTCCTGCCCACTACTTCAACATCCTTTGGGATGAGGTGAAGGGCTGGCAGCGTGTGTGGCAGTGCTGGAAACCCTCCCTATTCCCTTTGGTGTCAGTGCCACGGCTGAGCAGGGGTTTAGAAGTGAGGATTTAAGCTGTAGCAGATGCAGTTCCTCTGGAGGCTTTTGGCTGCTGGGGGAATTTGACTGCAAACTATCTCTGTAGGCAAGAGTGTGCGTAAAATGGACCAGAGCAAGCAGTTGATGCCTGTGTGAACAGTTGCATGTTGAAGTCTCAAGTCTATGTGGAACCTGATGTTGTCCAGCACAGAGTCAGCACTTTCATTAGCGGTAGCTGGCAGAGTGCTGGTATTGCAGCACTTAGCCTCTGCTCCGAGGAGATGCTCCCTAAAAAACTCTGAGGAGTGGAAAGAATCTGGGCTCTCTCATTTTCATACAAATCACTGTTTTCTTTGCACTGGCAACAGGACTGCCTTGAGGTTTATGTGCAGAGCTGAGCTTCACAAACAGGAACCTGATGGAATTCTCTCCATATCTGATACCAAGTGTGACACCACAAGAGAAAATATATTCTGAAGTTGAGGAAAATAAAGAAGGAAAAGAGAAGAGGGGGAATATAATGTGTGTCTGGTTTGGAGAGATATATGCTGTGTTTTGGGCAGTTCGATGATGTCTTGGGATGTTCCAGTGCTGAGGCTTCTACTGTGGGACTTGGGCTGGTTCAGCCCAAGGGGGCACCCTCAGGCTGCTGGCGTTGGAAGATGCTTCCAAGAGCATCAGCTGCTTACTGCTGAGAGATGCAAAGGTATGCAGCAATGTTTTTCCTTGCAAGCCACAGTCTGGGATGAGGCCACATGTGCTTCACAGCTGGGCAAGGTTCAGGGAGCGTCAGCGGGCAGAGTCCTTTATGACTTTATCAGTGAAGATGTCTGTGGTGCTGTGGTACCACAGCAGCTTTTTACAAGCTTTCATGGGGACACCGGGCTGCCCAGATTGTCACTAGGGTTATTAAAGAAATGGGTCCTCTCATAATGGGAGAGGTTGTGGCTTGCTTCTCCTGTCAGCCCTGCTGCCTGGGCTGGACTTGAGAATGGCCTTTGGGTGGAACATCTTAAGGGGAAAAAGAAACACCCTTGGTATTTACTTAGTTACTGGTGGTAAATAGTTTTGCCTATGGCAGAACTGGAGAGTCACCTGCAGGGAAGTGTCAAGTGCCAGCTATTCCAGGTTATAATGAGGAGCCTTCTGGTTTGTTTTCCTCCAGCCCTGCCTGGGAGGGATGCTGCTCCATGTGAATATTAGCAGTGTTTAAATATTTTAGTTCTTAAGGCAGAAGTGTCTAGGGTGACAGCAAATGGGAAGAACCTTTATTTGAATGTTTTGATCATGAGTTGTAAACTAATCTCATGGTTCTGGGGAAATTGTCATTCTCCTGCCTGGGGTTGTTGGTGCCTAGGTTGGGATTGCAGGATCAGGGTGACGCTTGCAATGTAAGGAAACCTCTAGAACACAGCTCTTCAGGCTGCTTAAGCCAAGGACCATTTATCCTTTTGGAGAAAAAATACACTGGAACCATCTTGTTGCTACAGATTTCTGTGGTTTGGGGTTTTTTTAGCTAAATCAAAATTAGGCTTAACATTTGGTTATTCACTTATTATCTATGTTTTCCCATGCTTTCCTTGATTGTGCGCATCAGAATGTGGGTGTCAGGTTTTTCTTTTTTAAAAAACTCTTGTCATTATTTCATGGAGCATTTTCTGATGTCTTGTGAATCACCCACAGCTCATGGATCACAATTTAAAAAATACTCCTCTGGCATGTTTGAACCAGAGAGAGAAACATGCTGGGTGGGTGTGGGTGGGAGGGGGGAAGTCTGCAGAGCGTTGTTTGCCGGTGTGGTTCTCATCATTCATTGTGCAAGCAATCTATTCAGTACAAACGGAGGTGAAAATGGAGGGAAATTCTACTCGGAAGTGTTGTTTTCAGTGGTACTACACTAATGCCCCTAGCACACACCCCTCTGATACCCAGTGTGTATGATGGTACCTAATGTCCCTGTTAGAGCTGCTGCAGCCTGGGCAGGGATGTGCAGCAGTAGTGGCTTACCTGGGCTCTGGTGCAGGATGAAGCCTGGCATGAGGCGTTTGCAGAAGGAGCTTATCACACTGCTGGCAGTCACTCACTCTGCCCTCTCTTCTCCTTTCCCATGCAGGAGGGAAGCCTGTGGCCTTCGGAAAGCACCGTGTCGGGGAATGGAATAGCAGAGGTGAGGGTGATGTGGGCACGGGTGCCATGGCCTTTCCCACTGAGCGGGGTGCAGCATCTCATGCCTCTCCCTCTTTTCTCTCTTTATCTCCCTTTCAGCAGCAAATCTACACTCCAAGACCCAGCGACCGCCTGGCAGTGCCATCCTTTCTGCAGAGGGACCGCTTTAACAGGTTCCAGCCAACCTACCCCTACATGCAGCACGAGATCGACCTGCCACCCACCATCTCACTGTCAGATGGCGAGGAGCCCCCCCCATACCAGGGACCCTGCACGCTGCAGCTGCGAGACCCAGAGCAGCAAATGGAGCTCAACAGAGAGTCGGTGCGGGCCCCCCCCAACAGAACCATCTTCGACAGTGACTTGATAGATAACTCAGTGTATGGGGGGCCGTGTCCCCCCAGCAGTAACTCTGGCATCAGCGCGACCTGCTATGGGAGCAATGGCAGGATGGAGGGACCGCCACCGACGTACAGCGAGGTGATAGGGCACTACCCCGGGTCAACGTTTTACCAGCACCAGCAGAACAACAATGGGGTGCCCTCCATCTTGGAGGGCAACAGACTCCATCATTCACAAATCAATGGCCTTGAGAGCACAACCGTGTGGAACAAAGAGAAAGAGAAACAAAAAGGGCACCCCTTTTAAAAAAAACAAAAGGAAGAAAACAAAAAAGGCAAGAAAGTAAATGAAACACTCTGCACTTCTCGTTAAAAGAAAAAGGAGAGAGAGAGTTGAGGAAGATGAGCAAAGAAAAAAAAAGCCCTTCCCCATCTCTCCATGTATAAATATTTACTTGTTATGTCTGGTCTGAATGCACAAGCCTACCAAGCTTGCAAAAACATTTCTTTATTGAGCTGTGTCTAGACGTTTAAAAAAGGAAAAAAAAAAAAAATCAACTGTAGTCCTTTTTTTGTTTGTTTGGTTTTGGTTGGGTTTTTTTTTGTTGTTGTTGTTGTTTCTAGTTGAGCTGTGTGTGAATGCTTTTGTTTGTTTGTTTGTTTGATTATTTCACTTATCTTTAAAGACAAAATATTTGCACAAAAAAAACCATTTTGTTTAAAGATCTGCAATATAAATATATAAATATATATTAAAAAGAATAAGAGAAAAGTGTATGTGTAAGGAGCAGGAGTATTTTTGTATTAGAAGAGGCCTATTCAAAAAAAAACAAAAACAAAAAAACAGAACAAAAAAAAAACACACACAAAAAAAAAAAAAGGTTGTTTTCTAAACTAGAAAAAAAATGGAATTTTTTTTTGAGTGCCAACTCAAAAAACCTGTATTACATTGTAAAAAAAAAAAAAAAAAAGGAAAAAAAAAAGCAACAAAAAAAAATCAAAAGCAGGGGTTTAGAGTTATTTATATAAATGTCGAAATTTTGCACTATTTTTTAATATAAATATGTCAGTGCTTGTGTTGGTCAAAGCCTCTATCATGTCTACCATGAACCTGTTAAGGGATATATGTCGAAGTGAAGAACAAAGTGTAGCTGGAAGGGGGTGGAAGATGGCTGATGCCAGCCCTGGGAGGAGCAGTGAGCAAGGCTGCATCTTATGCAAATCCTTAATTTCCAGAGCCCCTGCGTGTGGCCGCCGCCCGTCACGGCTTTAATACATTCCCTACAAAGCAAGAGGAGTTGGTGTGTGTCTGTGTGTCATCTGGTAGGATTATCCGAGTAAGAAAAGGTGAAATAAAAGCTCCCTGCTTCCAACAGTCAGCAGTGACTGAAGCAGGCAGAAATTACTTGATTTTTTTTTTTTTTTTT